>CM075943.1:546096-1001631 GCA_038030265.1 Corythucha ciliata | reverse complement strand
TATGATTGCCGCCATTCTCGAGGAACCCCGCTCACCACGACCACAAAGACGCCTCAAGCGAAAATGGCATTCAGACCACCTAATACCTGAATCCTGATAGCTCAACCAAGCAACTACTTATTGACCCTACCTATCTCTGGTCTCTCACTACCTCTACGCTGTTACCTCAAGTGTTTGTTATCCATTGTTGTTACTGTTATTCACTACCCATATTATCAGCTGCTATATTCATTAGCCAGTGATGCTTTCGGATGTTATTTGCTGCATTGAGATGTTATCTACACCAGTGTGTTTGTACCTCTAAAAACTATTGTATATAACTACCACTGGGTAGTCAATTTACCACACGCGCCGCATGAAAATTGTATAAATCAAATAATGTACCCACTTAATAGTGTATAACACAATAAAGTTACTTTTTGAAAAAAAAAAAAAAAAAAAAAGCTTAATTTGAAACTATCACGATTTCTCATGAAATACCGGAACACTCCTCACACGACAACTGAGAAAACTCCAGCTGAACTTATACTTGGAAGGAAATTACGTTGTCTTATGGATCTTCTTCGGCCTCCGCAAATTACGACAACCGTTGCAATGCCGAGGGCAGCAAGAAATTTCAGGCCCGGGGAAAGAGTGTTTGTCCGCGACGGGCCCAAACAGCAACCTAGGTTGGGAAAAAGGAATCACTCAAAAAAAGGTCGGAAACGTAATTTATGATGTAATGGTGAACGGGAAAATTCACAGGAAGCACCTCGACTACATACGCAAGGACCGAAGTTCCATTAACGAAGGAGGACTGTCATGACTTCATTATTTATAATTGTCCAATCTGTTAAATATGTTTGTTTTTTATTTCAACCATTCCTTTGATTTGCAAAAGGGAATAAAATAAAAATACTAATTTCACTTTATATTAATGATTCGTTAATAACACCCCACACCCCTGTGATCAGTGGCGTAGGTAGGAATTTGTCCTGGGGGGGGGGGATCAGATTGAAATCTCGTAAGGGTGAGGGGAGGGGGTAATTTCACATTTTAGTCATCATTCCACCCAGACAGCACACTCATGAATCTGGACATCTTGTTGGCATCATCATAGCCTCAACCTCTTAGTTAAGTGCGATTTTTGGACTCTACCCGCAAATTAGCGCTTTTCTCAATTTTGGCCGAGTGTATCGTTCTTCTCAATTTCAGCCGCAGATTAGCGGTTTTGCCCCACCCCCTCCCATAGCCAAGAATTTGCGCATTTTCTCAACTTTAGCAGCAAAGTATCGTTTTTATCCCGTGAGCGATGTTTCTTAATTATTCACGAGTTTTGGCGTTTTCCTCAATGTTAGCAGCATATTAACGATTTTTTAAATTTTTTACCAGGGGATTAGCACTTTTCTCAGTTTTAGCTGGAAATTATCGTTTTTCTTAAGTGTTTTCCTCAATATTAGCCGCAAAATAGGGGGACTTTTCACGAATTAGGATTTTTTTGGTTCACCATACGCAATGCATGAGCCATTTTTCTCAGTTTACTCGCGAATTAGCGGTTTCTTCGCCTATTGCCATAAATTGGCGCTTTTTTTCAATTTCGCCTGAAAAGTTGCGCTTTTTAGTGCATTTCATTCTAAAAATGCACTATTGGTCTCGTCGTGATGGTGGCAAACATGGGTCATGTCATGTTTTTTTCACGTTTCAGAACCTCTAGAACACGAATTCAGTGGTCTCCGGAATCATATATATATATATATATGGCCGTTTTCTTGTTAGCACGATAACTCTCGTAGAAATTAATTTAGCGGAACGCGCTTTGGCACAAAAATCAGTAGTCATAAGACACCGGTCGGTATTGCATTTGGGCCAAATCGGTCAAGGTGGAGGGGGGGGGAAATCGGGCTTGAAGTCGTCAAAAAATCACAAAAATCATCAGTTGATTCTAGAAGCATCATATTCGGTACGTATACTCCATGTTAGACTAGCCTTTGATTCCCATTTTCAATTTTTTGAAAAAGTCGAGGGGGAGGGGGCGATGTCCCCGGGGTGGAAGTAAGTGTGAGGCCTTGTTAGCACGATAACTCTCGTAGAAATTAATTTAGCGGAACGCGCTTTGGCACAAAAATCAGTAGTCATAAGGCCCCGGTCGGTATTGCATTTGGGCCAAATCGGTCAAGGTGGAGGGGGGAAAATAGGGGTTAAAATGGTAAAAAAATCACTACAAATCACCAGTTGATTCCAGAAGCATTATATTCGGTATGATGATTCCATTTTGAAATAGCCTTTGATTCCCATTAAGTTCAGCTTAAACAAACCCGGCAGCAAACAGTACGAGGGAGGGTCAAACATAAACGAAACAAATCATGGTCTCAACATTACTACTTCTGGGACGGCTTAGGGTATCCGTATACAAAATGAAATGCACTCTTTCCGACCGCCAGCTGCCGGAGCGAAATTTTTAAATTGTAGCCGTGACGCGTCGTAGCGATCCAAACCTGTGAATTTAGCGAATTTTCTCAATTTCAGTCACAAATTGGCGTTTGGCGCAATTTTAGCTGTAGATTGGCGATTTTTTCCATTTTTATATTATAGCCATGCGTGAATTTGCCATTTTTCTGAATTTTAGCCACAAAAATGCCTTCAGATGGTCATTCAGCATCCTATTCCCTTTTTCATACACGAATAGGCGATTTTACGCCATTTCAGTTTCCCCCCATTTCTGTGCGCCATTTGCCATTTTTGTCCAATTTTAACCTGAAAGCGTCTTTTATTTGTCAATATTATAGTGTGTTTTTTTTCAGCTTTAACCGCGGGGTTTGCCCAAATCCAACACTTTTGCGTTGATTTCCACAATTTATTTGAAGAATGGCCTACATGTACCGCGAATCAGCGATTTAGTTGCATCGCGAGACCACGAGCAGCCATAGCCAAGAATATTAGTGATTTTTGTCTGATAGAGGGTTCGGGGCAACCCCCCCCCCCGCCGTCTGAAGTCCAAGGAAAAAGCTGGACGTACTCGGACCTTTTCGGGCTGCTTCAATTCCAGAAAATCTATTCAACCTAACTTCAATGTGAAACGCTCATTTTTGGCGATTTTATGGGGCTCTTCGTTATGGTACTAGTGCTCCTTCGTTCGTATACTTGTAGCTCTGGGGGGGGGGGAATCTATCCCCCATATCCCCCCCCCGTACCTACGCCCCTGCCTGTGATATTAAAACCTTTGAAAACCCCCATTTTGGACCCGGTTTTGGGGTTCCAGGCCATCAACCTTCTTCCATTAGCTTACACAACTTTTTCAAGCCCCTCCGCCACCGTTGAAAATTTCGATGCCCACTATTCTAGATTTTCTATCAAAAAACTTACCATTTTGCCTCCAGAAAACGATAACTTATGCGTTAAACTTGAGATGTTCTGGTACTTCTGGTGTCCTGGGACTCCCTAGCGTCGGTAACCGGTAATTTGTACGGTAAAAGCCTAATTTGACTGGACTAATATACTGCATATAGGTGTACCGTACATCCTTATTTGTCTTGAAACATCATCCAAAAATTGAATTAATTTTGGAATCGTTGGAATGATGTAACATGAGGGTGTTGGTGAAAAGGGACGGGGGTAGGAGGGTGGGGTTCAGACCTGGATCCGCCCCTGGACCATGCTGAATTGAGGAACTGCAAGCGGTCAAGGCCAAATAGCCTATAAGGTGGCGCCAGCCCCCCCCCCCCGACCGTCAAAATGATAAAAACTGGCCGTTTCGCGTTGTCCTTGGTTTCGCCCAAATTTCTCCACCGCTCCACCGTGGGCTAGGCTAGCGAGGTCCGCCTGCGGCGGGCCTTTTCCCTGGCCATCGCGTGGCTGGCTAGTTTCAGGTTCCACGGTCACTAAAAATACGCTCCGAATAAACTTGCAATTCCTGGATATTCAGCCAGGAAACTTCGAATAACGCGGAATGTTGCAATGTCACTGCCGTACTCGTCAGGCTTTCGTTACTGACAGGTATGACCGAGCCCACAGAATAAAGGCCCCCTAGTTTTCAATTTTGTGAATATCTACACGCCAAACTTGCCATTTATCGGTTGTTTAGCCTCAAAACTATATCGAAATATCGACCTTCACACAGACAACATCAATTTTGAACCGACGATTGTTAATTTGACGCCTTCAAAGACGAGAGAGCGTTCTTCCATGGAAAGCCGGAACCAAGGTGTCGGGCGACATCTGGCACACAGAGAAATTAAGCCAATTCATGCAAACGTATCAATATATTAACATATTTTGAGATCGTCTAGACTGACGAGTCCAGAATTGGTGGTGAGGGTTACAACAAGCTCATGGTTTGAGCAAAGTTGTATATATGTATAGCCGCTAAATTGGTGGTCGAAAAATAGGGACCGTTAAAAGACGAAACACGCAACGCAACGATTGAATTCAGCCCGATTCCCCAATCATTGGGGAGGGGGGGGAGGATTAACGAAGTGGAGGCGAGTGGACGACACATTTTCTTCCTCCTCTAATCGCGGCGGTGAATGCCGGAGCCCACACTTCTCCTATACATAGGTGAGAGTTAACATTCGGTTGTATAAAATAGTAAAAACAATTACCAATGCCAAATTTAAGAAAATAACGTACCTCACAAAGGCAGCGGTCAGTTGCTCGACGGCAACAGTGAATCGTTTCATGACCACCATGCGCTCCCTGTGACGCTCTTGACGAGCCCTCTCCTTCTTTGAAGCGATTCGCCACATTATGTCCATCATTTCGGAATCACTGTCGCGTTTCCTCTTAGGTTGAGGGGGTCTGTCTCCATCGTCGCTATGCTGGGCGGAAGGAGTTGAGGACCTTTTCGGTCGAGTGTCTGTCCAGATGACGTTTGAATCTGACATTTTTGGTTAGTCCGTCGTTCGTTATAGTTCAGAACGTATTTAAATTGAAAAAATTTAATCGAAACCATACCGCAAATTTCTGGAGGATCAATTATCAAATCCTCCTCTTTGAATGCCTCTAATTTCACGGATGATGATTCGGGTGAAGCGGACGGTGTCCAAGGCGAGCCCCTGTTGACGTACTTGTCGATCTTAGATTTTCGCCTTAACACCGTTTTGTAACGGTTGGCGCATTGCTCCCAGGATCGAGTTATGCCCGAGCTGGCTGTAATTTCCGTGGCTATCTGCGACCACATGAGCTTCTTATTTCTAAACTTCTTCATCGGCCCTACTTGGCTCAAATACAAGCCGTGCAACTCCAGCATTAGCCTCGTAGCTTCATCTGACCATTCATCTAAAAATAGGACCCAGAGCTAAGTAAAACTAAAAATTAAATCAGAATATTATATAAATGAGGAAATTTCCAACAAAACAAACATGAAATCTGTAGCCCAAATAACAATTTAATGTTAATCAAGCGAGAGCCCGACAAATTAAATAAATACTCACTGGTTTCTGCAATTGCTTGTGGCTCGTTGCCTTCGTTCACGAGTACAAAAACTTCAGGTTCCATCATTAATTTTTAAAGCGTTTGAATAAATAAACCGACAAGAAAAATTGAGCCCAAAAATTAAATTGTATGAACTTAAAACGTTCCAAGATAAAAGCATTTACGATTGTGTGCAGGTTATAATGTCCACCACACCGGTGGGGTGAAAACTTGTTCCCAGCTTCTGAAGGCTCACCCGAAGCGGGTGTGACCCGGTGTGGTGTAATGACGTCACTTACACCCGCAACTGGAGTATTTTTCAACTTGAGAATAAACAAATTCTATGATGAGAAGCCGGTGCTATAGATTCTTATAGCGTTTTCCATTTGAATAAAATTCTACGCTCCGGAGCAGTTCATTTCCACCCGTCTTCTCCACTAACATTCAGTACGTTTTAATTTAATTCAGAAGAGAACGGGTGGAAATGAACTGCTTCATGACAGCTTTTTTGTGCTAATGGAAAACGCTATTAGATTCTTTGTAAGTGTATTTAGAGGTGATGCGCAATGGCGCAGGTTATAATTAGGGGGGGGGGGTGTTCACAGTTAAGAGTGAATTTGCCGGTCACAAAACCTCAAAGATTTCGTTTATTTAGGTACTCAAAAGGTAAGTTTCTTGGCGATATAATTAAAATTTCTCCAAGCAAAATATTGCGACCAAGGAAATGGCCAACGTAATCCGCGGCTTTCACCCCGTTGAGTTCGAATTTCGTGGATTTAACCTTTTCCAAGCCACAATTTCGCGGATTCGGCACCTTAGAAAACGAAATTTCGAGTTCAGACCCATATTTGCTGCTATCCAAGAGAGAGAGAGCGAGTGAGGTCGTGAGAGTATCAAGAAAATGCGTTAATTCTCGGCTAAAATTGAGAAAACGCTAATTCTTCGCTATATGCGAATGTATCGCTAATTCGCTGCTAAAATGTACACGAAGTGCTAATCCACTGCTAAAATATAGAACAAAATTGCCAATTCACTGCTGCGCTTTTTACTCCAATTCGCAATTTATGTTGGCAACTTACAAGGCTTAAATTTGAGAAAAAGCGCTTACACGGGGCTACAATTGAGAAAAAGCGTAAATTCGCGGCTAGATTTGAGAAAAAACGCTAATGCATAGCTAAATGTAAACAGACATCTTTGATTCACTGCTGAAGTTGAGGAAAATTGATAATTCGTGGCTAAAATATGTATTCATCGCTAATATTTAACAACAACAACAACAAACAAGGGCTAATTCGGTGCTAAAATTGGGAAGAAAACGCTAATCCACTGCAAAAAATGGAATACAGCTCTAATTCGCCGATATAAAATGGAGTAAAAAGCCCCAATTCACTGCTAAAAATTTTGAAAAAGCGCTAAATTCACGGTTGCATCTAAAAAAAAATTCGTCAATTCGCAACTAAAATATAGAAAATTGCTGATTTGCCGTTAAAATTGAGGAAAATCGCTGATCACAGCTGAAATTTAAAAAAACCACGTATCAAACAGCGGCAAAGTGCTAATTTGCGCCTAAATTTGAGAAACATTGCTAATTCATGGCTAAAACTGAGAAAGTCGCCAAGCTGAAATCATTGAGTATAAAGCGGTAGTGCGCACCTAAAATTGAGAAAATGCGCTCTTTTGTAAGTGGATTAGGAAAAATCGTAAATTCGCTACTAAAATTAAGAAAAAGAGGCTAAATTTGAAAACAATCGTCAATTTGCTGCTAAAAATGAGAGAAAGCGTTATTTCACGGGTAAAACGGAAAAAAAGCGCTAATTCGTGGAAGAAAGTGAGAAAAAACGCTAATTCGGAGCTGAAATTGAAAAAAATAGATCTAAAACTTGTGAAAAAGCTGTAATTGCATCTGGGAATATCGCTAACTCGCTGCTGAAATATAGAAAATTGCCGATACGCCGTTAAAATTGAGAAAAATCGCCCATCACATCTGAAATCAGTGTTAAATCACGTATCAAACTGCGAATTCGCGCCTAAATTTGAGAAAACTTGTTAATTTATGGCTAAATACGAGAAAGTCGCTAGTTTGCTGCAATCGTCACAGTAAAGACGCTAATGCACTTCGAAAAATTTGAAAAAAGGCGCTCTTTATTCATGGCTGGATTAGGAAAAATCGCTAATTCGCTGCTGAAATAAAGAAAAAGAGTTAACTCATGGCTGAATTCGACAAAAAATCGTCAATTTGCTGCTAAAAATGAGGGAAAGCGTTATTTCGCGGGTAAAACTGAGAAAAATAGCTTAATTCGTGTGGTTGAAATAAAGAAAAAAACGCTAATTCGCAGGTGAAATGAAAAAAATAAACGCTTATTAACGGCTCAAAATTGCAACAAAGTGATAATTCGATGCAAACACTTGAGAAAAACGCTATTCCTGTCTGAAATTGAGAGCATGCTATATTATTAGAAGTTAAAATCAAGAAAACGTCGATCCGCGGTTTCTGGAGACGATTTCGTGGCTAAAATTGAGAAAACGCCGCAATTCACGATTTCTGGAGGCATTTCCATGGCTGAAATTGAGATGAAGCGTTAATTCGTTGCTAGTACTTGAATACAACACCAATTCGCTGCTAATATGAAGAAAAAACGCTTATTAGCTGCTGATATGGGAAAAAGCGCTAATAAACTGGTAAAATTGTGAAAATCGCTAATTCATGAATCATGAACAAATGCAAAAAAAAAACCGCAATTCGCCGCCTAAAAATTGAGGGAAACCGCTAATTCGCTGCTAAAATGAAGAAAAAGCTATAAATGATTGCTACGAATTAGAGCTTGTTCCCAAGTTTAGCAGCATATTATAGAATTTCGCACATCTGACCATAGCTTATTCTTATTTTAGCAGCGAATTAGCGCTTTTCCTCAATTCTGGCGGTCAGTTAGCGCTTTTTCTCCATATTAGCAGCGAATTGGTGATGTATTCACCTACAGCAACGAATTAGCGCTTTATTTCAATTTCATCCATGAAAATGCATCTAGAAATCGCTAATTGGTTTTTCTCAATCTTAGATTTGAAGGAAAATTGAGAAAACGCCGAGAATAAAAGACATTTTTTTTACTTTAATTTTAGCAACGAAATTGACTCCAGAGTCCGCGAATCGGCATTTTCTTAATTTTAACTTCTATTTATCGCTTTTTCTTAATTTCAGACAGGAATTGCGTTTGCTATTCACGATTTCTGGAGGCATATTCATGGCTGGAAATCAAGAAAGCTGAAGAAAAAGCTATAAACCATGGCTATATGTGAAAAAATCGCAAATACGCTGCTAAACTTATTTCGTCGATGATAATTTACTAGTAATAATGGAGAAAAAGCGCTAATTAGCTGCTAAATAGAGAAAAAATTCTAACTCACCCATACAATTGCGAGCAAGCGCTAATTCAAGGCTAAATGAGAAATACCTGCAATTCACCGCCAAAATTGAGGGAAAGCGCTAATTCACTGCTAAAATGAAGAATAGGCTATAAATCATGGCTTAGTGTCAAAAAGTCATTAATGCGCAGCTAAACTGAATTCGTCCCTAATAATTTACTACTAAAAAAGGAGAAAAAGCGCTTATTCGCAGCTAATATAGAGAAAAGTAGCTTATTCACTGCTAAAATTGTGAAAAAGCGCTAATTCATAGGCCAATGTGAAAAACCGCTAATTAACCGCCAAAATTGAGGGAAAGCGCTAATTCGTCGCTGAAATGAAGAAAAAGCTATAAATCCTAGCTAAGTGTGAAAAACTCGCCAATTCGCTGCTAAACTTGAGTCGCCGCTAATAATTCACTACTAATAGTGGAGAAAAAGCGCTAATTAGCTTCTAATGAGGAAAAAGCGTTGATTCACAGCTAAAATGGCGAAAAAGCGCAAATTCATGGCCAAATAGGTCAAACCAGCACTTCACGGCCAAAATTGAGGGAAAGCGCTAATTCATGGCCACATGAGAAAAACACGCAATTCACGCCCAAAATTGAGGGTAAGCGCTAATTTGCTGCTAAAATGAAGAAAAAGCTATAAATCATGGCTTAAAGTGAAAAAGTCGCCAATACGCTGCTAAACTGAATTCGTCGCTAATAATTCACTACTGAAATGTAGAAAAAGCGCTAATTAGCTGCCAATATGAAAAAAGCGCTAATTCGCTCCTAAATTTGCGAAAAATGGGTAATTCATGGCCAAATGTGAAAACCCCGCACCAATTCACCGCCAAAACTGAGTGAAAGGGCTAATTCGTTGCTGAAATGAAGAAAAAGCAATAAATCATGGCTAAACTAGAAAAAGTCGCTAATACGCAGCTGAACTGAATTCGTCGCTGATAATTCACAAACAAAAATGTGAAAAAACGGCTAATTAACCGTCAACATTGAGGGAAAGCGATAATTGGCCGCTAAAATGAAGAAAAAGCTATAAATCATGGGAAAATGTGACAAAGTCACCAATGAGCTGCTAAAATGAATTCGTCGATAGTAATTCACTGCTAAAATGAAATCGCCGCCAATAAATTCAATGCTAAAAATGAAGAAAAAACGCTAATTCATTGATAAAACTGGGGAAAAGCGCTTAATTCATGGCCAAATGTGAAAAACCCTCAATTCACCGCCAAAATTGAGGGAAAGCGCTAATTCACTGCTGAAATGAAAAAATGGCTGTAAATCATAGCTAAGTGTAAAAAAGTTGCCAATGCTCTAGTAAACTTAATTCGTCGCTGTAATAATTCACTACTAAAAATGAAGAAAAAGCGCTAATTAGCTGATAACATGGAAAATACGCTCATTCACGGCTAAAACTGTGAAAAAGGCACTAATTCACTGCTAAAATGAATTCATCGCTGCTAAAATAGAGAAAAAGCGCCAATTCACTGAACAAATAGTGAAAATGCGTTCATGCATGCAAAACGTGAAAAACCGCTAATTAACCGCCAAAATTGAAGAAAAGCGCTAATTCGCTGCTAAAATGAAGAAAAAACTATAAGTCATAGCTAAAAGTGAAAAAGTTGCCAATACGAAGGCTAAAATAAATGTGTCGCTATTAATAGTTCACTACTAAAAATGATGAAAAAGCGCTAATTAGCTGCTAATATTGAAAAAAGCGCTAATTCTCTGCTAAAATTTGGTAAAAGCGCTAATTCATGTCAAATGTGAAAAACCCGCTAATTAACCGTCAAAATTGAGGGGAAGCGCCAGTTTGCTTCTAAAATGAAGAAAATGCTGTCAATCATGGCTAAAAGTGAAAAAGTCGCTTATACGCAGCTGAAGTGTATTCGTCGCTAATAATTCACTACTAAACGTGAAGAAAAAGCGCTAATTCGCAGCAAGTAAGGAGAAAAAGCTACTAATTCACTGCTTAAATTGCGAAATAGCGTTCATTCTTGGCCACATGTGAAAAAACCACTAACTAACCGTCAAAATTGAGGGAAAGAGGTAATTGGCCCCTAAAATGCAGAAAAAGCTATATATCATGGCTAAATGTGAAAAAGTCACCAATGAGCTGCTAAAATGAATTCGTCGCATATAATTCAATGCTAAAAAAATGCACTAATGGAGAAAAAACGCTAATTCACTTATAAAACTGAGAAAAAGCGCTTAATTCATGGCCAAACGTGAAAAACCCGCTAATTAACCGTCAAAATTGACGGAAAGCGCTAATTTGCAGCTAAAACGAAGCAAATGTTGCCAATCATGGCCAAAAGTGAATAAGTCGCCAATACGCTGCTAAACTGAATTCTTCGCTAATAATTCACTACTAAAAATGAAGAAACACAAGCGCTAAGTAGCTGCTAGTATGGAAAAAAGCGCTAATTCGTGGCTAAATATGAAAAAGCCGCAATTCGCCGCTAAAATTGAGGGAAAACGCTTATTCGCTGCTTAAATGAAGAAAAAATTACAAATCATGTCTAAATGTGAAAAAGTCGCCAATGCGCTGCTGAACTGAATTCGTCGCTATAGTAATGCAGAAAAAGCGCTAAAACTGGGAAAAAGCGCTAATTCATGGCCAAATGTGGAAAACTCCCAGTTCACCACCAAAATTGAGGGAGAGCGCTGATTCACTGCTAAAATGAAGAAAAATCGATAAATCATGGCTGAATGTGAAAAACTCGTTGCTATGATATGGAGAAAAAGCGCTAATTCACAGCTAAAATTGTGAAACAGCGCTAATTCATAGGCAAAATATGAAAAACCGCTAATTAACCGCCAAAATTGAGGGAAAGCGCTAATTTGCTGCTAAAAATAAGAAATAGCTATAAATCATGGTTAAATGTGAAAAAGTCCCCAATAAAAAAGCTGCTAAAATGAATTCGTCGCTAATAATTCGCTGAAAAATCACTAGTTAGATGCTAAAATGAAGAAAAAGCTCTAATTAGCCGCTAAAAAGTGAAGAAAATGCTCTGAATCGTGGCTAAATGTAAAAAGTCGCTAAACAAGCTCTAATTCTGGCTATAAAATGGAAGACATCGTCGATTCACTGCTAAAGTTGAGAAAAAGCGAATATTCGAGGCTAAAATTGACATGAAAGCGTCGATTCGTTTCCACAAAATCGGGGCCGAAATTGAGACAAAAAACGCTTATTCATTGTTAGAATATTGAGGAAACGCGAGTTCAAAATTATTGGAGACAACTTAAAAATTTAGAAAAAGAGCGATGGGAGTTGTTTGAAAGGCGGTGGAGGGATTCGTTCTCAATTTCTCCCCCTCCCCACTTCCCAGTTATGCTTTCAAGTAACTTTTATTTAAAAATTTCCCATTTTTTTCTCTTCTGAAACATTACAGCTGTACTATACAACTGATACAGTACGAGCTAAACATAAACATTAAAATAAATAATTAGTTTAACAAAAATATTACACTAAAAACATCGCAGATCTTTATCACAAAAATGATCGGTGAAATTTAAAATAAAATCACACCGGCAAAATGAGAAACGATAACTCAACAAGATTTAAAATATTGATAAGTTTGCCAAAGCGTTTTCTTTATCTTCCTCACAGTTATTTGGTAAAATGTATTTCGCTGACTACGACATCAAACTACGAACTAATAGTAAAGATTAGTTGAGGCCGCGACAGTTTAATTACTGTCGCGCTGATTTCGGTTAAGATCTACATTTTGGCGCCAATAATTATTTATTTATTTATTTATAGATGTTGAATCAATGCATCGAGATTAAAACGTCTGAAAACAACCTTTCAATTTCACACGCGAACTCGAAATTGAATTTTTAATTCAACAAAAATTCGGGGCAGGGCCTTAGAATTTCAAAAATACGGGTACACATTTTTATATATTTTTAAAATATAAAAATAATTTTTTGAGGGAAAATATTGTCAACTTCAGCGTTGCAAACAGGCGTTTATCACAAGCACCCTTTATCACTTACTTTGGCCGGTAATAAGACTAGTAACTCCAAAAAGCGGAAAAAGCGTTCATGCTAGGAACAACGAAATAGGTGGGAGATCTACAAAACGCAAAATATTTTTGTGCAACGGCTGCAAAGGGGAAAAAAGTGACGATCACATTTTTCCAGCACCCCCTCCGCACCCTTGACAACAACACATCGAAGGGCCTTTTAATTCCTATTTTGTTCAGATAATTTACATTGCACCGGTCGTTTATTCAAAGGGAACCTCGCTCTTCGATACTGAAAACCCTCTGCTAGTTTCCCTCGAAAACAAATAACGACGAGTCGTCTGTAAAATACCTCGTATTGTTCACATGTCGAATTACACGGCCGGACAGCAAGTGACTCCCGTAGACGACACCCTCTTCACGGTCTTTAATGAGCCCTTGACCGAGGAGCCAGTTGACTAAATCTTCTCCGGTGAATGAGGGGGCAAAGTCCCATAATTTGAGTCTGAAAATCGCCACGCAAGAAAAAAAAAAAACTGTTAAACGGTTGGGGGTGAAAATGAAGGGAGCCTACCTACGCCTTCGGACAATTTGCGTTTGACACGGTTGAATGTGGTAGGTGTTGAACTGGTGACAAAGGTGTTGCGTTTCCGTCGGAAGATCTTCAACATTTGGCAGAGTGATAGGCTCGGAATTTTGAAATATTTCGATGAATCTGTTATTTTTAACGACAGTCTTTTTAGCGAAGAAAAACACAAAATATGTGTGCAAGTAAAAAAAACTTACTTTCTAAACAATGGTTGTAGTAGAGCAATGCTATCGAGGCCGAAAATGAACAAGACAATAAAAATCTGTCCCCGAATTAGGAATGATCCCAGGAACTCTAGTTCAACGTACACACCGGTGATTTCATCGTCGATAGCGTGCCAGATTCCTAAAGCCAAATCCTAGAAAACGACACACAGTTCACGTCTTCTTAGACGGCAAAATTCATGTAAGGGGGAAGACATACCACAAAAATAGAGCAGACTAGGCAAACAGCGAGTGCCAGGTGGTGTACTCCTTGTATGTCTCGATCCAAGTGCAGTGGAGATTCAGACTGTTCCGCTGGTAAAACAGGTTCTTCATCGCTATTAATATTAATATAAATCACGAATGAACTCAAAAATAAACAGACAATTTTTTTGGGGGGTGGGAGTTACTTGTGTAACGTTGTTTGTTCGATGTTTGGAGTCTCTGCCGAGGAGTTCACCTCTCGAGAATAATCCAAATATCTCGCGTGTCTCTTTTTGTAACGCTGTTGTAGAACGAGATATATCAAACTCACTGAAAAAAAAAAAAAAAAAAAGACGAACGATTGAGAAAACCGCCCTAGCCAACTCTGAAAGTACAAAAAATAAACGACAAATTCTAACCTGTTATGCAAACAAGAAGTAAGAAAATGTCGACGATTTCAACAAGAGACTCGTTGTTTTGACGAAAAGCCGAAAAGTATGTCACGAAGGATAAAATCAGAATCAAAAGCACTGGAAATCTGAAAAAATAATGTGTCATGAAAGTTATGACTTGACAACAAGTAAAGGCAAAGCTCGCCATAAACAGCAAAGCGGGGGCGTAACCAGAAATCATCCTGGGAGGGGCGAATCCGGATATACGGTACAGGGGGGGGGGAATCAAACGCGGATGGGGCGGGGTCAAACCACACACAATTAGTATCAATTTCTACGAAACTAAAAGTTCCTTAGAACCTTAAGTTATTTCAATGGCGACAGGCGACCACGCAATCGCTTTTCAAAAAGAAGTTAGACAAGGTTACCACGCAAGGCTTGAACCATTCGATGAGAATTTTGAAACCTTCAATACCTACCTACAGCGTTTAGACAATTACTTCGACCTGAACAATCTAAACGAAGACGACGCCGAGACAGAAAAAAAAAGAGTACAGTTACTTCTAAATTATTTAAGTCCTAAATACTTCCAACTTTTAGTTGACTTGACGGCTCCTGAAAAACCGAGTACAAAATCTTACAACGAATTATTACAAATTCTGAGCGAACATTTGAATCCATTGCCAAATGAAATCGTCGAACAAAACAAATTCTACTGTCGAATTCAAAAAGAAGGTGAGCCATTCGCCGTTTATGTCAAAGAACTTAAAAGTTTAACCTTAAATTGCAATTTCAAATGTTCAACGTGCAAAACGAGTACAAATGACGTACATCTGCGAACACAATTTATACGTGGCTTGAACAATTCCGAGATCCGTCGTAGATTACTACAAGAGAAAACACTAACGTTCAAAAGTGCGGTCGAAATATCACTTGCGATGGAAGCAACTTTAAACGACAGTGGATTCTTCCGAGAAACTTCTTCAGGTGACACGCAAATAAATAAGGTCAGTCATAATAATAAGAAGTCAACGGAGAGGAAAACTCAAATTCAATGTTTCCGTTGTGGAAGGATGAACCACATAGCAAGTAAATGTAAAGTTACAAATTTGTCGTGTAAAAATTGCAACAGAAAAGGTCACGTTGAGTCGGTTTGTTTCAAACAATTTCAAAAAACCCATGCGGGTTTCCAACAGAAGGAAACAAGTCTCGGTGATTCTGACTCTGACAAATCATCGGATTTTAATCAAAATGCTGTAAAGGTTTATGCTATAAACAAAATAATCTTCTTCAAGCCATTCCCATGAAAATGACAAAATTATTGTAAGCCCTTTCATCAACGGGGTAAAATACAATATGGAATTAGATACTGGAGCAGCGGTTTCTTCTATATCATACTCTGAATTTTCCAAATTATTCCCTGGCGAAAAAATTGATCCTTCAGAAAAAATTAAGCTGAAAACATATACTGGCTCACCTATTGAACTCGTAGGAATAGCGCGGGTGCAAGTTCATCTAAATCATCAAAATGTTTCTGGAAGACTTTTCGTCGTTAGGGGAAACTACGCTAGTATTTTCGGCCGGGAATGGATAAAAAAATTGGGAATTTCATTCAACGGAATTAATAAAATTTTTCAAACGTATGTGCCATGCAAGGTTTCATCTGATTCATTAAAAAATCAATTACTAAAAGATTACCGTAAAGTTTTCGTCCCGCAGATTGGTTCAATTCCTAATGTCAAAGGAAGTCTTTTACTTCAAAAAGATGTTTCCCCAATTTTTTTGAAACATAGACCACCACCATTTTCTTTACGTACAAAGATTGAAAACGAATTAAATAATTTGGAAAAAGATGGTATTATAACGAAAGTCACAAATTCAGACTGGGGAACGCCTATTGTTCCTGTTCTTAAACCAGATGGGTCAATTAGAATCTGTGCGGACTACAAGTCCACCGTGAACTCAAAATTACAAAATTATCATTATCCAATTCCACGGATCGAGGAAATTTTCAATCAAATGTGTGGTGGTGTATTTTTTACCACTTTGGATATCCACAAGGCTTACCTACACCTAGAGATGGACGAAGAAAGTGCCTTGATCCAAACTATTAGTACACACGTAGGTACCTTCAAAGTTAATCGCCTAATGTTCGGAATTAAAACAGCACCAAATTTATGGCAAAGATTTATGGATAATCTGTTGACAGGTTTAGCTGGAGTTGCAGTTTTTTTTGACGACATCATCATACAAGGTTCAACCATTCAAGAAACTGAGAAACGGACTCGAATGGTACTTGAAAGGCTTGCGACAAATAATTTACATGTAAATGAAAGAAAAAGTAAATTTTTTGAATCTTCAGTGAAGTATCTCGGTCACATAATTGACAAAAATGGGTTACACAAATCAAGGGACAAAGTTGAAGCAGTTTTAAAATCTTCCAGACCAAAAAATGTTCAAGAACTCCAACAATTCCTAGGGTTAGTTAACTATTACCGTCGATTTATACGCAACTCATCATCCAAACTACATTCCCTGTATGAGTTGTTGGAAAAGGGAAAGGAATATGTTTGGACAAAACAATGTGAAGAAGCGTTCAATTCTATGAAAAACGACATTAGTAGTGACAATGTTCTGACCCCGTATAATCCAGAACTTCCCCTAATATTAGCCACTGATGCTTCGCCTTTCGGCCTTTCAGCAATTTTGTCACACATAATGCCAAATGGTGAAGAAAGGCCAGTTGCTTTTGCTTCAAGAACCCTGACGAAAACGGAAAAAAAATACAGCCACATCATTAAAGAAGCTACAGCGATTTTTTGGGGGGTTCAAAAATTTTTTCAGTACTGTTATGGACGTCATTTTACGCTTCTTACAGATAATAAACCATTAACATCAATTTTTAACCCATGTAAGTCTCTACCTTCTTTAACTGCCACTCGAATGCTCCACTATGCTCTTTACTTGTCCGGATTTAACTATTCAGTCAAATATCGGAAGGCCTCAGAGCACATTAACGCTGACTACCTATCACGGAAACCTCTACTAATCGAACATAAATATGAAAATACTCTTCCTGATATTCCTATTTTGCAAGTTCAACTGGAAAGCCTTCCCATCACTGCGAGTGACATCGCAAGAGCGACGTCAAAAGATCCAGAATTAATACAAGTAGTACAACATCTTCAAAGCAAAAGAAGTATCGTCAAACCGGAAAAGTACAAAGGGATGGAGATTGAATTGTCAATTCAAAACGGTTGCCTTTTCAGAGGAATAAGGGTGGTGATTCCAAAATCCTTGCAAAGAATTATGTTACAGGAACTTCACACGGCACATACAGGGATAACGAAGATGAAAGAGCTATCTAGGCAATATTGTTGGTGGCCTTCAATTAACAAAGACATTGAAGTTTTTGTTTCGGATTGCAGACCTTGCCAGTTAAATTTGAATATTCCAGAAAAAACTCAAGAACCTTGGTCTCCGACAAAAGAACCCTGGGAAAGGATTCACGTCGACCACGACCACGCTGGACCCTTCCTTGGCAACTATTTTTTAGTAGTGGTGGATTCATACTCCAAATGGGTAGAAATAGACCAGTTAATATAGACACAAGAATGGGGGTAAATCGCAAACATGCATGTAATTGTTTTTTTTGTTGCGTGTTGTTAGGACCAATGAGAGCAGTTATTACTCAAGTTTGCAACCCTCAAAACCTTGTGCTTAACTCATGGCACTCGAAAAACGAAGAAATTTCATCACTTTTTCTGGGTTTTTAAACAAAAATACCAGAAGAAAGACTTTTTCGAGCATGACCACAGTATACATTGTTGAAGCCAACTAAAGTTGCTACAATTTAAGCCATGCCCGAGCATCCTGGGCCTGTTAGTTCAGGAAATACAGTCAATCAACAAAATACCTAATCTCGCCAAAAAGCGATATTTTATTGGTAGGGTAATTTTTCAAGACCCGTAGCACTCAAATACACGGTGATTGGTACTTGGGTGAACAAAATGAGAGGGGTGATTGTACACCAAAAATGCAACAAAAAATTTCCTATGACCTAAGGTCAGATTTCCATTCCTAGTTCAGATAATCAATATGTTGTTTTTTAGCACATCACGGGTTTTCACAACAAAAACATCTGTAACATGGGAAGTAAGCGTCCTAGGTTAAATCCAACGACACCACTGAAAAGAACACTCTTTTTTTGTGTGAGTACAGACATTTTGTCTAATGATAGCGAAAGATTCTTTGAGTAAACTGGGAAAATATCAGGATGTTTTTAAAAATGTTAGTTTTTGACAACTGTTCAAAGCTAGGCTACATTAGCCATGGTGCTCCCAGCACCTTGCAAATTCCTCTAAAACTGTATGAAGTAACTCAGTTTAATACTTCATGCTTATTTTACTCCTGTCCTTTGCAATTTCTTGATAAAAATCCATTGTTATACCAAAAAATGAGACAATTAGGCCCATTTTGAGTGCCTACAAGAAGATCAAGAGCCATTCCCAAAACTTTTTTTTTCAGCTTAATTCACTTTTCCTATGCTAATCTATGAGGACAGACAAATAGAAGTGGAATAAGCTGAAAAAAATTTCTTGAAATAGCTTTCGTATCTTCTTTTAGGCACTCAAAATGGGCCTGATTGCCTCATTTTTTGGAACAACAATGGATTTTTCTCAAAACATTGCGAAGGACAGGAGTAAAATAAGCATGAAGTATTAAACCAAGTTACTTCATACAGTTTTAGAGGAATTTGCCGGGCGCTGGGAGCACCATGGCTAATGTAGTCTAGCTTTGAACAGTTGTCAAAAACTGACATTTTTTAAAATATCCTGATATTTCCCCAGTTTACTCCAAGAATCTTTCGCTAACTTTGGACAAAATGTCCTTACTCACACAGAAAAAAGTGTGCTCTTTTCATTGGTGTCGTTGGATTCAATCTAGGACGAATGCTTCGCAAGTTACAGCTGTTTTTGTTGCTAAAACCAGTGATGTGCTGAAAAACGTGAAAAAATCTATTATCTCGACTAGGAAAGGAAATCGGACCCTAGGTCATAAGACAATTTTTGTTGAATTTTTGATGTTTAATCACCCCTATTATTTTGTTCATCCAAGTACCAGCCACCCTGTCCTATTGAATATCCACGCGAAAATAAATTTTAGGCAATAGCGTCAGATTCAAATTGAGTTGCTGCCTAAGATTTATTCTCGCGTGGATATTCTGTGGGACCATTATGTTTGAGTGCTACGGGTCTTGAAAAATGACCCTATCAATAAAATCTCGCTTTTTGGTGATATTACATATTTTTTGATTGGCTGTATCTCCGAAAATAACAAACGTAGGACGCTTGGACTGGGCTTAAATTGTAGCAAATTTAGTTGGCTTCAACAATGTATACTGTGGTCATGCTCGAAAAACGCTTTCTTCTGGTATTTTTGTTTAACAACCTAAAAAAATTGATGGAATTTCGTGGTTTTTCGAGTGCCACGAGTTGAGCACAAGGTTTTGAAGGTTGCAAACTTGAGTATAAACTACTTTCATTAGCCCTAACAATGTGCAAAAGAAAAAACAATTACATGCATATTTGCGATGTTTGATGTTTATATTGACTGGCCTAAAATGGGGAACTTGCATGAATCTCAGATTGGGTAGAAAAGCATACCGGTGATTTGACCCGTGAACTGAAGGATAACAACGGAAGTTGCAAACCGATTGGTGCGTTTTAAGATTTTTAAAAAAGGTTCAAAGTTCTTCAGAAGAGAATGGATGGTGCGAGGGGAAATGACGTAAATACTTACTTTTGAAGCATTTGAGGGAACTCTAAAATTGTTTGTTTACAAATAACATGAAAAATGTCCCCCCATTAAACTCGTCTAACCCCCTCTTCCCCGCATCATCCATTTCAATAAGTAAGTTTTTACGTAATCGAACCCCCACTCAAAATTTTTAAAAATTCCCTAAAAAAGCATCCTTGACTGATTTCAAAGTTTAATGTGAGCAATAGACTTGTGGAAGAGCCCTCTTTAAGCAACACCAACTTTTGAAAAATGTGCAAGTTCCCCATTGTAATTCAGAAAAAAATTAATTCAAATTCAACAATAAAAAAATTAAGAGAAATATTTGCTCGCTTTGGACTACCAAAAGTTATTGTAAGTGACAACGGATCGGTTTTCAAATCAGCCGAATTCAAATCATTCACAACGTCAAACGGAATAAATCACATTTTCACAGCACCTTACCATCCATCATCAAATGGACAAGGCTGAACGATATGTCCAAACGCTAAAAAAAAAAGTTAAGGGCCATGATGGACGAAACCGGAGACCTACATACTAAATTATGTCGATTATTAATGCAGTTGAGGAAAATTATAAATATGTCAACGTCAAAAAGTCCAGCTGAGATACTACTGAAAACTAATTTAAGGGTCAGTCTTGATTTAATAAAAGAATGTCCAAAAACAAATAACGCAAATCTTACTTTGAAAACTGAAATTCCCAAAAGGTTCTTCAGCGTAGGGAAAATGGTGCTTGTTCGCTGTTTCGATAAAAATTATGAAAAATGGAATTTTGGACAAGTTGTCGGAAGGATCGAGAATTTGATGTATGATGTCAACGTAGGGGAAAAAACCGTCAGACGTCATATTGACCAACTTAGGAAAACAAATCTAACAGATTCAGATCCATACAAAAAATCATCAGTTTCAAATCCATCGTTCCCTATCGTCAAAAAGAACACTAGGAACACTGGTATCCATGATGACTGCGACCATTATGTTTATTTACCTCAATCGACTAAAAAGACTGACTTCGGAACTCAAGAACAAGAAGAAATTCCACCCGAATCAGACGATCTTCCAGATTCAGAAATACCTCCACCTCAGACGGAACCCGCGCTAACTTCGTTAAGACGGTCAACTAGGATCCGCCGAAGACCCAATCGTTTAGCACTATAATCTTCTTTTCCCGGGAAGATTGTTAGGTATATTCATGCTTCATTCCATTACTTCAACCATCCCCACTTACTTCACAATCCAATTACAATATGATTAATTTCCCCATTCTAAAAATTGTTCCGACAGCAGCCTGTCGGGAAAAGTGCATTTCATTCATGCGACAATCGAGTCAAACCTCATAAGTTAGAACGAGATCAATCAATTATGAATGACATTTAGGCCGTGGTATAGAAAGTCAAAATCATAAAATCGTGTTTCTTTTTACCGCAGGCCCCTTTTTTTGGCACCAACTGAGGGGGAACAAAATGATGAAAATGAAACACAGTCGGTTTGGTTGCCTATACGATATGGGAAGGTGGACTCTTGTTAGAGGATTTATTTGCAATTAAAATCTTTATCCCGGCCTAAATTTCATTCATAATTGATTGATATCGTTCTAACTTATGAGGTTTGACTCGATTGTCGCATGAATGAAATGCACTTTTCCCGACAGGCTGCTGTCGGAACAAAACTTTTTTCAGGTTACGTTAATTTTCAGATCAGTTAAATTAGGTTAAATGGCATGTCACAATTTCACCATTGCGCAATGCGGAGTGCCTGGGTTCGAATCCGAAACAATTTTTTTTTAATTTTTTTTTGTTCCTCCCTTTTTGGCCCACCTCAGGATTTTTTACTCAATATTTATTAGGCTGTAGGCAAATCAAATAAAAGAGACGGCTCAAAATTCAGTGTCAATGAAATTTTTTGGTAATTGGGTGGTCCAGTAAGGCATAGCGTTAATTTAATAGCTCCCCTCCGCCGAGAACTCCCCTGCCATATCAACGGATTTGGTTCACAAGGGTCTCATACGAAAGCGCGTTCATTTTTCATTACTCGTGTCAATTTTGGGGGCAATTGCAGCAACAGCCGTGCGGTAGCGAATTTTCAACTAATTCAAACCCCTCTTTCACACCGTTCCCGTGGGCCGATTCATCTGGATCACGAACTCGTCCGAGATATTCACGCTATTGATTTTTAGACCAAATTTGGTTGCCCTAAGTCAAAAATTGCGACCGTGATCGTGCTAACAAGCGAGGGGCCATATATATATATATATATCAAATCGAACCGACCTCGGATTCGTGTTCTAGGGGTTCTGAAACGTGAAAAAAAAGTATCACAACCCATATGTGCGACCATCAGGGCGAGACCAATAGTGCATTTTTTGAATGAAATGCACTAAAAGATTTCTAGAAAAATAAAATATCAATTTCTACGAAACTAAAAGTTCCTTAGAACCTTAAGTTATTTCAATTAGCGACATATAGAACTCGTAGTCCTAAAAATACATTCCCTAAGGGAAGTAAATTACTGAAATTCATTACATTTCCTAGTCACATAAATTCACGTAAGTTCACACAAATTATAACATAACGGACAAAGTGCCCCCTCTCTATCACTGGACAGGCCTGTCGTGAACCGGCGCGTATCCAGAGGGGGGGAGGGGGGCACAGGGCACGCACCCCACCCCTGAGCCATTCCAATTAGTCAAACAAACATTGAAAATATTGGCCCGCGATATGACATTATATGATCCGCTTACTATATTATTCCCCATACTAAGCGGTTGAGTGCCGTGCTTTCGGGAGTAAACCCACTACTGTATTACGTAATACATCATAATATAAAGACAATAATTATAAAAGTCCTCATTCAACGAAAATCCCCTCGGGCCGCTCGGCGGTATGGAAGAAGACACGTCGAATAAACCCATTCCCGCGCTACTCGATGATACATCAGGTGAGCCCGACCCATTCACGGTAATCATGGGGGATCCTAACGATAAAGAATGGCAGCAGTCACCCACAACAAATACAAGAAAAACCACCCGTGCAAATGGCTCGCAATCTCATTACCTTAAAACAAAAAGAAAAAAAACGGATGTAGTCAAAAGTCCACCAACAATAATAAACAACAGATAATCTATCCTCAGTGACAAAATGGAGGAGGAGCCAACAACCTTCCACGATGAAAACAAAAACAATAATAATGACAACCGTAAAGACAAAATTCCGCCCGTGTACCTTCATGAAGGAGCAACCAATTATCAAAGAGTGGTGACCGACTTGAAACTCTAATGCAAATCAGAGTTCTCAACAAAGATGACCAAGAGTTCCACTAAAATTCTCCTACAAACCTCAGAAGACTACCGTTCGATAACTAAATTCTTCGGCAAGGAAAATATTTCTTACCACACCTTCTGTCCCCCTAACGACTGTAACTGATTTGGGGAAATCAACGACCGAGCCTTGGTGGGAACGGCATTCGAATTGGGCAAAGGGCAGCGAAGACCGTGCGATTGAATTGGGGAAACTTAATAATCGGTTGACCCTTTGCTCTTTTGCGATAAAAACAAATATAAAAAAAAATATAATAACAAATATAAAAGTGAAACTTCCAACCACGACAGTTAGGAGCGTTCTAGACTTCACGGCTTGCTTGTTTATAAAAATGGAAGTTGCCATAACCGAAAAATTCACATCTTCGCGTGGTAAAATTGCGATTATTGTTGAGAGCCACAAGTATACTGAGCATCGGAAACTCATGGATAGGAATGTCTCTTTTAGGTGCTATAATCGGAAGTGTGGTGTTTCACTATGTACGGATTCTAAAGTGTCAAAGGTATTGTCAGCAAATTCCAACCAGCATAATCATTCCCCCCCCCCCCAATTCGATGGGTTTTCCCCAATTCGATTGCCATTAACTAGCCAGCCTGTTCCCAATTCGATTATGCATTTTCCCCCAATTCGATTGTGTTTCGCTCGCTTTTTCCCCAAATCAAATACAACCCCCCTAACGATAAAAAATCACTTGAAGTTGCCATACGGGGCGTGCCATTGTCTCTCTCGGAAAAAGAAATCCAAGAAGATCTTTTAAGCCAGTCCTTCGCAGTCAAGAGAGTCACCAGATTATTAAATAAAGACCGAAATCCAACCCCCATATGCTTCGTCGACCTCGAAAGGACCCCTGACAAGGAACAAACAATCTTCGACCTTACCAAACTCTGCTATTCAATTGTAAAGGTAGAACCGAGACATTTACCAAAAATAATTCCCCAATGCAAAAACTGCCATCACACTCAAAACTACTGTAAGCTCCCCAGCAGATGCGTTAAATGCAAAGAAAATCATCATTATAAAGACTGCAAATTGCCGAAGGACAATGAAGCCGTATGCGTGAACTGCGGAAAAAACCACCCGGCTAACTATAGAGGTTGTGAATACTATTTAAGCATCAAACAGCGAACCGGAAAAAAGGATACCGCTCCTGACCAAACGCTAAACATCAAGGAAAAAAGCGCCACCAATGGGCCGAGTCCTAGGAAAAACCCCCCATCAGGCTCATACGCTGAGGCAACAAAGGCGAAATTCAACAATTCTGACGACAGTCCTTCCTTCAACGCCAGCAATCAAACAACTGAAAATATATTCTCTGCTATCCTAAAATCAGTGATGGAATCCATACAACCTTATGTCCCTCAAATCATCTCCTATGTGCTCAAATTCTTCTCAAACTACGAACGTTAAACAACAAGCATACACAACTCATCAACTCGCTTCTGCGAACAAATCAACCGCTATAGCCCTACACCACATCAAAATTCTCAACTGGAACGCTAACGGCATCATAGGAAAACTCGACGAGCTACAAATTTTCCTTGAAAAACATTCGATATCCATAGCATGCATTACTGAAACGCATCTCAAAGAAACGAATACCTTGAAAGTGATAGGCTATGAAACTTATCGATACGATCGACTGGAAGGCAGGTCATGGGGCGGCGTTGCTATACTCGTAAAAAGAAATGTCCCTCATACTCCAATCTCCCGTCCACCCATCGATAATTTGGAGGTCGTAGGCATAGAACTCCACTCTATTCCCAAAATACACATCACAACCGTGTATAGACCACCAAATAAGCCGAGAACTCCTTCCTGAGGCTATTAGACTTCAACCGCCAAATATTGTTTGGCGATCTCAACGCAAAAAACGTAGCATGGGGGTGCAGACAAACAAATATGGCTGGTAATTTGCTTTTAAATTTATCATCTCGACAAAACTTCAATGTAATCCCACCAGACGAACCCACCTTCTTCCGGCCTAACGTACAACCAGACATACTAGATATCGCCATTTCTATAGGACTTTCACTGCCTGTCTCTTCAAAAACTGTTACTGAACTAAGCTCTGACCACTACCCAACAGTAACTTCGTTTCATTCTCCAATAAGCCATCAAAATCGACTTAAACTCATCACGGGCCCCATCGATTGGTCCAATTACAAAGCCTATGTTAATCTTCACACCAACATAAATCACAGACTACGAAATACTGAAGAAGTCGACAAAGCCATCGGGGAATTTACCTCTACCATCGAGAAAGCTGTGAAAGCCTCTACTATTCCTACAACCCCGAGAAAATCGTTCAAGTTCGTTGAATCGATCCCAACTTTCATACTGGCAAAAATAAAACGAAAAAACTATTTGAAAAGGCAGTGGCAACAATTCAGGCTGTCTCACCTAAAAACTGAAGTCAACCGTCTACAGAAGGAAATTCAATCGGAATTAGAACAACACCGCTGCGATAGATACGCCAAGTATCTGGAAAACATACACCCATCGGACAATTCCCTATGGAAAGCCACGAGACAACTCGTCAGGAAAACGAACGATATCCCGCAAATTCGACACAACGACAGGATTATCACGAGCGACGAAGAAAAGTGTGCCGCATTCGCTGAGTACCTCGAAAAAGTGTTCTCAGAAACATCCTCTTCTACCAGTTCTGACCCAGAAGGCGACAGCGTGATTAGTGATTTCGTTAACCACCCTCAGCAGTCTGTCGAACTAACACTCGAGTTCATAAAGCCCGACGAGATATTCGAACTGATCAAAAACATTTCAGTGAAAAAAAACCCTGGGAAGGATGGCATCCCACCGATTTTGATTCGTAATCTGCCAAATAAAGGAGTAATGAACATACTAAACATCTTCAACAAGTGTCTAAAACTGAGTTATTTCCCGACATCGAGGAAAACCGCCGAAATCATCGTATTTCCGAAGCCTGGGAAGAGCAAAGAGCTAGTTCAAAACTACCGACCTATCAGCCTCTTGCCTGTCTTAGCGAAACTATTCGAAAAATGCATACAACGTAGACTAGCGAAGCACACGGAAGGTCTTATCCCTCAGCAGCAATTTGGATTCCTCCCGAGGCACTCAGCTACTCACCAAGCCTAACGGCTCACAGAAGATATAATAAAAGGATTCGAGAACAAGTAGCATACGGTCGGTATTTTCTTAGATCTCGAAAAAGCGTTCGATAAGGTTTGGCATGTCGGAATCAAGTATAAATTGAAAAAAGCGGGACTGCCAAAATATCTCTATGAAATTATATCTTCATTCCTAACCGAAAGATGCTTCTACGTAAGAATCAACAACACTACATCGAGGCAGCTACCGATACTCGCCGGAACTCCCCAGGGATCGGTTCTTTCGCCAATGTTATTTAACTTGTACATAAGTGACTTCCCAAGTACACAAAATGTCGAGCACGCTATCTTCGCAGATGACACTGTCTTATACTCCTCGAACAAAGACATCGATGAAGCACGAAACTCATTCCAAGGAGCACTTGAGAAGGTCGCACTATACATGAACAAGTGGAAGATAATACTAAATTCAGCTAAATGCCAGGCCAAGGTATTTACTCTCCGCTTCCCAAAGGAACCTACCGAACTAAGCATAGGCAACAGCATCGTAAAATGGAACGACAAAAAGCAATCTGTGCGCTACCTCGGGATTCATTTAGACAGAAGGCTAACCTGGGAGAAACACATAACCAACAAAATCAGAGATGGATATTTGAGACTGCGGCTACTCTACCCCATCCTAAACAGAAAAAACAATCTAAAACCACGGTTCTGTACGATGGTATACACGTTGCTAATCCGCCCTCTAATATTGTACGGCAGTGAGATATGGGGAGCAGCAGCCGCATCCAAAATACAAAAATTGCAAACCATCCAGAACAAAGTCCTTCGAATGGCAGTAAATGCGCCATGGTTCATCCGCAACACCCAACTACACAAGGAAATGGCCTTGCCTACAATAAAAGACTACATCGAAACAAAGTTCTCCAGGTTTCACCGCAACCTAGCTGAGGTGTCACGAGCAGTCCACTATTCATTAGGACAACAGATCTCGCAGAGGCTTAAACCCCGTCTTCTCCAAGACACCGTCCGCCTGTGATTATTCCCGTCCACAATCACCTAATAACAAATGTCAGATTGGACTGCAATACTTGATACGCACTACGCAATGCTGTGACAGCAACAAAAAATATTCTGTGATACCAACAAATGCCTACTGTGATACCTTGCCCCATAAGACAGCAGTCAACATCCAAGTTAAACCCAACTGTGATATAATTAATTAACCTAGATAAAATACTTGAAAAACCATTTCTTGGTTGGTCTTGTTCATTTAAAAAAAAAAAAAAAAAAAAAAAATTGGCTGCTCCGCCTCAAAACATGAATAATTATGTCCGTCCTCAAAGTTTGATTTATTGATCAAAACCAACAAATTTTTCTCCAAAGAACCTTTTTTTTAAGACTACAAAAAATTGATATTTCACGGCAGTTTCGGCGTGCTGACTTTTGCCACTCACATATAGCCCAATTTTTCTCGAGTTTAGCTCACTCAAAAATGCAAAATATTTCGCAAATCGGCACGTCAAAAACTAATTTTGCGGGATCAGCGCCTTAAAAAAGTCAACTTCACCGATTTCACATCTATGAAATCAACATTTCCGGACGTTTGCCCGTTTAAATAAAAAGCAATTTAGCCGCGTATGAACGTTTTTCTCAATTCAGTTTTATATGTATATTATCCACAAATTAGTGTTTCTTTTCAATGTAAGTCGCAAATTATTCATTTTTCTAGATTTCAACAGTGAAATAGCGATTTTCCTCCACTTTAGCCGCGGACTAGTGATTTTTTTTATTTTTAGCCGCGAATGAGCGTTTTCATCCATTTTGGCCGTGAATTAATGATTTTTCTTAATTTTAGCAGCGAATTAGTGTTTTTTTAATTTTTAGCCTCGAATTGGCGCTTTTTTTTCAATTTTAGCCCCAAATTAGCAATTTTTCAAAATTACATTAGCCGCGTATGAGCGTTTTTCTTTATACTAGCTGCGAATTTGAAGTGATTTTTTTCGTTTTTTCTACATCTTATCTACAAATTAGCGTTTCTTTTCAATGCAAGCCAAGAATTATTGATTTTTCTATATTTTAACTGTGAAATAGCGATTTTTCTCGATTTCAGCCGCGAATTAGTGTTTTAGTCAATTTTATCCGCGATTATTTTTCCTCAACATAAGCCGCGCACTAGTGATTTTTTCATTTTTAACCACGGATAAGCGTTTTTCTCCATTTTGGCCGTGAATTAGGGATTTTTCTTAATTTTAGCTGCGATTTAGCAATTTCTTCAACTTTTAGCCAGGGATTAGCGCTTTTTCTCAATTTTACCCGCGAATTTTCTTTATAATATTTTAGCCGCGTATTCGCGTTTTTCTCAACTTTATCCGCGTAAGAGCTTCTTTCTTCCTATCAGCCGCGAATTTGTAGAGATTTGGGGCACTTTTTCTACAACTAATCCACAAATTGGCGTTTCTTATCGATGTAAGCCTGTAGTCAATGTAGAATTGTTGATTTTAATATCTTTACAGTGAATTAGCGATCTTTCTCAATTTTTGCTGCGCGTTAGTGTTTTAGTCAGTTTTATCTGCTAATTATATTTTTCTTCAGCTTTAGTGGCAGAATTTTTACTCTCGAATTGGCACTTTTTCTCAATTTTATCCCCGAAATATTCATTTTTTTAAATTTTAGCACCGCATGACCGTTTTTTTCAATTTTAGCCGCATGCGAGCGTTTTTCTTTATATTGGCCGCGAATTTGTAGTGATTTTTTCTTTGGCTTTTTCAACATCTTTCCCACAAATTAGCGTTTTAATTCAATGTAAGCCACGAATTATTGATTTTTTTCCTCTCAACTTTAGCCGCGAAGTTTTTACCCGGCGATATTTATAATTTTTATTTGTTTATATTTATAGTTTTTTTAGTTGCGAAAGGGAGTTTTCTCTATTTTAGCCGCGAATTTATGATTTTTTTTCTTTTTTAACCTCGAATTGGTACTTTTTCTCAATTTAGCCCCAAATTAGTAGCTAAAAAGGTAAGGGAAAAATGCAATTCACGGATTAACTGCGCGGGAATCAAGTAAAACACTAATTCGCGGCTGAGCGTTTTTCCCGGTGAACTAGTGATTTTTCTGGATTTTAGCAGCGAATTCTTCAACTTTTAGCCACGGATTAGCGCATTTTCTCAATTGTACCAGCTAATTTCAGTTTTATGATATTGTAGCCGCTAATAAGCGTTTCATATATTTTAGACGCGAACTGCGGAGATTTTTTTCCATTTCGAATTGGAGCTTATTCTCAATTTCAGCCAAGAATTAGAAATTTTCTCAATTTTATCCCCGAAACAATGTAACTTTTCAATATTGGCCACGTGTGAGCGTTTTTCTCTTCACTGGCTGCGAATTTATAGTGATTTTTTTGGATTTTCCTATAACTTATTCAAAAATCAGCGTTTCTTTTCAATGTAACCAGCGAATTATTGCTTTTTCGGGGTTTTAACCGTGAATTAGCGATTTTTCTCAGTTTTAGCCGCGAATTAGTGTTTTAGTCAATTTTATCCGCATATTATGTTTATTCCTCAACTTTTCCCGCGAAGTTTTTACCCGGCGATATTTATAATATTTTGGCCGCGAATGAGTGTTTTTTCATTTTTAGCTGCGAATGAGCGTTTTTCTCCATGTTGGCCGTGAACTCGGGATTTTTCTTAACTTTAGCAGCAAATTAGCGATTTCATCCACCTTTTAGCCAGGGATTTTCGCTTTTTCACAATTTTACCCGCTAATTTTGTTTGTAATATTTTAGCCGCGTATGAGCGCTTTTCTCAATTTTAGCCGCGTAAGAGCTTCTTTCTCCCTGTCAGCCGAGAATTTGTAGCGATTGGGGGGGGGGGGCTTTTTCTACATCTTATCGACAAATTAGCATTTCTTATCATTGTAAGCCTTTAATTATTGATTTTTCTATATTTCAACCGTGAATTAGCTATTTTTATCCCCCGAAATTGTGTTTTCCCCAATTTTAGACGCGTATAAGTTTTATTTAGCCGCGAATGAGTTTTTTTATCCATTTTGGCCGTGAATTAGGGATTTTTCTTAATTTTATCTGTGAATTAACGATTTTTTTAAAATTATTTTTAGTCGTGGATTAGCGCTTTTTCTCCAATTTATCCGCTAGTTTTATTCATAATGTTTCAGCCGCGAGTGAGCGTTTCCTTTATTTTAGCCACGAATTAGTGATTTTTTCATTTTCAGCGCTTTTTTCACGGCAAATTAGCGTTTCATTCTACAGGGTTGCCACAGAATGGATCGCACAGAATTCCCTGACCAGTTTCGTGAAATTCCCCGACCAAATTCGGGCTATGAAGAACAAAAAGTCTACGAAATTAAGCACTTTTAGTTCTGTCTGACAAAAGAGATGCTTCGTAGTGACTTGAGAATACTGGTATCAGGTGCCGATCTTGAGAGGTGCTCAGGGGGCCCTAGCCCCCGCCTTTCGGCAGCGCTTGGAGATGCGGGTTCAAGCCCGCAAGGTCTGACGTCTCACGTTACCTCCAGAAGTAGCGAGGAATTAATTAAATCGCTCAAAAAATTTATCCGCTCAATATCTGATCCAAAACAAATCCTGCGCGTTTGGCTCTTTCCAAGAACAAATATCGCAATTGAATCTATTTTAAAACCAAGTTTCGACCTCTGAAAACCAAATTTGACGCTATTAGCTCGTTTAAATCCAAATTTTAGGGACTTTTGATCTCTCAAAAACAAAATTCCGTTGGTTTGGCCCTTTCAAACCCCAATTTCGCGGTCATTCGCTCTTTCAAAACCAAATTTCTTGGATTTAACTCTTTCAAACTCCAACATCGGCGATTTATGATTTATGACAAGCCCTAATGATAGCGAAAGATTCTTTGAGTAAACTGGGAAAATATCAGGATATTTTTAAAAATGCCAGTTTTTGACAACTGTTCAAAGCTAGACTACATTAGCCATGGTGCTCCCAGCGCCGGATCTGTCTTACTAAAAAGAGATTCCTCAGATTTCGCTCTCTAAATATCGATTTTGTGGATACATTTGCGTGTTAAGTTCACTAAAAAATAAATATCACTTATTTAGTCGTCGCCGACAGAAATATTTCGGAGCGCAGCATCAATTCAGTGTCCGAATTTGCTGATTTTTCCGCACTGTAAAACCATTTTTTGCACGTCTGACTCACCGAGAAAACAATTTATCGAATTTCGCTCTCTAAGGGTGCGTTTATACACTGTCTGTGTCCCGCGCGACACTTCCGCAAAGGTCAAAATTTACGCAAAACGTCACACAGGTGAGAGCGTAAACCTGTTTTCAAACGGCCGCGGCACACCCAAGGGAAACATTTACGCGAAATGACCCATTTTGTGGACAAAAAGGCAAGAACATTGGGGAAAACACTCACGCGCAACTCGCAAATTGTATAAGGAATATTGTCAATTTCATAAAAAATTGTCATAGAAAATTGTGTTGCTATCATGAGGAAATTATCTATTTGGAGTCAAAAATGGGAAATAATTAATGTAAAACGCAACAATGAAAGCGTCATTAATATGAAAAATTCTCAATTTCAGAGCAAAACGCCACATCCAGGCCAATATTTAAGCGTATCGCCTCACTCTGGCGATCATAAGGTAAAACTTTCATGCAAAACTGCACATTCTATAGGCAGTATTTATGCGAATTGTCACATTCAAAAGAGGAATTTACACAGAATGCCCGAGGAAACACTCAAGCGAATCGCCAATTTTAAGGTCACGTCAATGGGGTCAATTTACACAAAACGCCTCACCAAGGGAAATTTTATGTGAAGGTGTTACGTAGGTGTAACGGCGAAGTATAGGATGAATCATCGGGGGGGGGGGGGGAGTCGAAAATGTGGTAAGGCGGAGAGGGCTGTTTTTCGGTGGAGGAAATGAATGACGAATTGATCGATTTTAGCGAGCGAATCGTCAGTTTAGCCATTTGCATGGAGCGAATGATCACCTTTGCCATTTTTAAGGCGGGAATCGTTCGTTTATTTAGCCGGCCAGCTAAGCCATTTTCAGAGCGCGAAACTGCCAACTCTCCTACTTTGGGACGCGAATACACATATATGCTATAGCGGTGTAGCCGTTTTTTAGACGCGAATAGACCGCCAAGGCAAGGCGCGAATGGTCACTTCGCCACTAGCGTACCGTGGTAGGGGCGAGGGGGGCGGACCGCCCCGGACCCCTGTCAGGCGGGGCCCCAGAGAAGCTTAAATGCGGAAAAATTCGGAATTTTTAGGTTCATTCGTGTAAGAAGGTTGGACTACGATTTTTTTTTTTACGAATTTCAATCTACATATATCCGACCTGGAGAAAATAACGTTACAAGAGATATCAGCAAAGAGTGTGGGCTGACTATTCGAGAGCCCCTGAGAGTGCTATTCTGGTAGCTCAAATACTTCAGAAATATGCGCCTCCTCGAGGGAAATTCACGGCTAAAATAGAGAAAATACACCTCCCCCCCACTCCTAACTTTCGTTAGGTCCTTAAGCGCTCTAATGTACTGATACGTAATTTGCAAGGCGCTAATATTCGTGGCCATAACTGCGAAAAAGCGCTGGTTCGTGGTCTCACGATGCAACTTCCAAACCGAAATTGAGAAAAAATCGCCGATTCGACGGCCATTCCACGGCTAAAATGTAGACATCAATGCAAAAATGTTGTTTCTGGGCCAAGCCCGTGGCTACGATTGAGAATGAGAATACAGCGCTACTAATTCAAGGCTGTACAAGTAAACAAAAGTCGTGGCAATTATTGCCAAAAACAACGCTAATTCACTACTAACACTAATTTTCAACTCAAACTGAGAAAAAAGTGCTAATTCGCTGCTAAAAAAAATGAAAAAATGGCTAAACTGCAGCTGAAAATGAGGAAAACGCCAAATCGTGGCTAAAATGGAGGAAAATCGCCAATACAAACGAAAGAATCCCTACTGCTCTGCTAAAATTGATTAAAAGCGCTAACCCGTGGCCAAAATTGGTTAAAGTTGTAGCGTGCCAACAGCTAACAAACCTCAATTTTTATTTTAAAAAATAACAAATATTACGTTAAAAAAACACTATAAGTCAGTTTGATCGCGAGTTCGTATTTTCCCAATTTTTCATTGTCGTTATAAAAAAGATCTCTAAATTTTTCGTTGGACGTTATTTTGTATACCAAAGAAAACGCGACCAACAAAGTCACTAAATCTTGAAAAATTGACAAAACGCAAATGCGTAGCTTCTGTTCGAGGCTAAAACTAAACAATAAACGCTAATCCATAGCAAAAATTGAAGGAAAAATGCCAACGTGGGACTGAAGTGTAAAAAAAAAAAACGCAGCTAATATTGAAAAATTCAATATAAATAGCCTGTCATAAATAAATAAAAACTCTCGTTTTCAGCTCAAATTGGGAAACAGTGTTATTCCCAGCAAAAAATTGAGGAAATCACCAATTCGTGGCTAAAATTAAGGTAATTCGCGAATTGACAGGTTAGAAACGCTTCAAAGCAGCTAAAATTGAAAACAAAAAAAAAAAAAAAAAAAAACGCGTATTCGCGGCTAAAATTAAGGAAAATAATCGCGGATAAAGTGTGTTGGACTTTCTAATTCCGCCTTCTGACGACAACTTTGTGGCTAAAATTGACATAAATGGCAAATTTATGGCTATAAGTAAAAGAACACTGATTCACGGCTAGAACTGAGATGAAGCCCTATTCTACATATAGTTAAAATTGAAAAACATTACTAATGCGGTGCCAAAATGTAAAAGAACCCGCCAATTTGCGGCTAATATCGAGAAAATCAGTAATTATTCTGGCTAGAATAAAGAGAACCGTTAATTTTCAGCCTAAATCGAAACAAAAAGTGCTAGTTCACTGTCATAAATAGAAGAATTGCCGATTTGCAGTAAAAATATCGGAAAACGCCAATTCGTGGCTGAAATTAACAAAATTCGCTAATAAACGGGCTAGAAATTGCTATTGCACTGCTAAAATTACGAAAAAGCGCTAATTCACGGCTAAAATTGAGACACATTTCAATTTGCGTCAAAAATTGGAAATACGCTAATTCGCGGCTTCCTCGGGCAACTTTGAGGCTAAAATTGAGAAAAAGCGCTAATTTATGGCTATGAGTGAAAAACTCGCAAATTCGCAGCTAAAACTGGGTATGGATATGGTGAACAAAAAATGCTAATTTTTGATCAACATTTCGAGAAAACCGGTATTTTACGGCTAATGTTGAGTAATTTTCAGCTCATACTGAGTAAAGCGCTAGAAGGAATAGCTAATTTGCAGCTAAAATTGTGGAAATGCCAACTCGAGGAAAGTTAAAGAAACATCGCTGATTCACACGATAAAAAATCTACTTTGCTGCTAAAGTTTGGGAAAAGCGCATATTTATGCCTATAAGGTGAGGGGCATTACCCCGCTAATCCGTTGCTAATTTGCGGCGAAAAGCGCTAATACGCTGTTAAAGTTGACAAAAAGCACTCATTCGCGGCTAAAATGGAGAAATTCGCGGTTTAAACTTGGCATAAGCGCTGTTTAGTGGATAGGTTGTGGAAATAGGGGTAATTTGCCTACAATATATGGAAAAGGCCTTGGCTAAAATAAGGAAAAGGCCATGGCTAAAATAAGGAAAAGGCCTTGGCTAAAATAAGGAAAAGGCCTTAGAGGTTACCAATAGAGGTTTTTATGCATAGTTAAAGACTTTTAGGGGCCTCTTAGAGATTTCCGCCCCGGACCCCGATACGCATAGGTCCGCCAGTGCACTTCGCCCATTTCTGACACGTGAATTGAGCCATTTCAAGTTCAGATGTTTTAAAATGCATGAATTACAAGCTTAGCCAATTTTAGGTTTCGTGAGAGTCAGTTTGGCTAATTTTGAGCAAGAACTGCCTGTTGTCTGTTTTTAGCGCGTCTGTTCTGAACGCTCAAGTGCAGCCCCGGCAGAGTGCCGACTGGGGAAAATGCCCCTCCTAGCCCCCTCCCATGGATCCAGCCCTGGTATGGCCCTTGCCTAAATCTTGGCTTCGTAGAAAAAATCGAAGTGGCCCGGGGGGGGGGGGGCAAGAGCCGCCATTTTCCCTTTAAAACTGTGTTTTAGCAGATTTGCTGGCAGAAACCGAGTGGTTCTTATTACTTCTTAAGAAGTAGAATATATGGTCAAAAAATCTCCTAGATAGCAATAGGGTGTCGAACAGATGTCGGGTGAAAGAAAAACACTTGAGACACTCACCCCCAAGCGACGATGACAAAAACTGGAAACAAGCTGTCCACAATTGCGTGAGTTCTCGTCTCTAAAAGAGCCAGCGCAATCGCGAGACACGCTGTCCAAATCCGTGAGCTGAAGTCACTCAAACTGACTGATATGAAACGAATCACTCCCATTCCAGTTGATAGGCGCAAGTTGGTGGGACTCAAGGGCAGAGTACTCGATGTGGAGTTTTCCAAATGACCGGCAATTACTCCCAAGCATCCAATCAACTGAAATAATATAGGGACACATTACGCGCTAATCTAAAAATAGTCCTACCACCATCGGATGACTTTACCTGAGACACAATTAGGCAAGTAGTTATCTTATGGGTTACACACCAATTACTTCTTTTCATTAAGAAAACGATTAACAGTAGAACCTTGGGGGGGGGGGCAGAAAAATTAATGTAAGACGATTAAAAGAAACATTTTACCCAGTGGGAGAAGGGATGACTTACGCAAGCGAAAATTCCCACGATGCTTAAATCAGTTTCAAACTTCAATAAGGCCTGTATCATTATATCTTGGGTCATGTGAGAGATAAAAACCATTTTGGCCGAAATAAACATGAGTGGCGCTGAAACAAAAGTGCATGCCACCATCGCCGTCGCGATCTGTAAGGAATAATAAAAAAAAACAAACATTAAATACGTTTTCAACCAGAATTTCCTCGTTACCACCAACCAGATTGACTTCCAGGGCGTACGCATTGGCGTATACAAAAACTCCCGGCGCGGAAGGTATTGTGCCGTATAAAAATCCGTAAGTGCTTAGAGCGGTACTCGCCGAAGAATTAGCTCCGGACCAATTCAATATTAGACTTGAAACTTCTCTGGTGACGACAGGTAGCATTAACCTGAGAATGTCGTAAAAATTTAAGTGGTCGGTTTGAAAGGGGCTAAATCAAACATTGAACTCACTCTTTCGCAGCAATAAGACAGACTGGAACGAGTAAAGCTTCCCCTTTAAAGTTTCTAACGTTACCAACCATTCGAAGACCCAACAAGAACAAAGCAGTGGCTGTGAACGCACTTCCAAATACCTTAAAGGACGGGAAATGGTTTAAAATTTAATGATGATGAAATTAGGGTAAATCCACTTACATCGAGAAGAGCAAATAGAGCGTCAGGGACGTGTCCTTTAAAGACAAAGTTTCCAATTACTCCCAGGAATGTCATCATAACGATAGGGTTAGAAGCGATAGACGAGAAGGCAACCAGCGGAAGGCGCGTCCTTGACGCGCTGTCTCTTCTTTTGTTTATCTCCATGAGGACAAAACCAATTGGATTTAACACGACCAAATTCACGGGTGCCAATAGGTACAAATAGCTGACGAAAGGATGTTCAGGACCGTAGACCGTGGAAACTGTGAGGAATCACATTATCAAAAGTTTTAGAAACGTAAAAATTCGAAGGATCACGATTAACCTCCACATTACAGACTTTGACAACTAAAAGTCAAACACTTACCAATCGGGTAACCAATGGCGAAATCATTACTCTGAGTGCAGAAAATAGCGTACAATCCGGCCTTGCCAAGAGCTACCGGTCTTGTTACAAGCAGGGCAACGAGAAGAACGGACAAAAATACGATAGCTTTGGAAATAAATACGGACAAAAGGAAATACCAAGATACGGATGAAATGTCTAGAGTGGCCAGGGATAGGAAAATGAGGGAGGGTAAAGAAAATGTACCCACGAAAGTAGCCAAACCACTAGATTGGTGTTCAGTTATAAAACCGAGCCTTCCAGCAATATATCTAAAAAAAGTAAAACAAACATTACGGTGCCTTACAAAGAGTTACACTGTGCCATAAATCCAAGGATTTAAAAGAAATAATGAACACAGTAGGAAATAAGGGAAAACTCGCACTACAACTCTTGATTTTTTTTTCTTTTAAATCACTTACCCGCTTAAAATAACCCCGAAACATTCTATCAAGGCGGAATATAGTTTGTCGAATGGAACTTCATCTTCGTACTGAACGGCTTCCAGACTCGGCCAGACCTGCCACAAACAGAAGTCAACAGGTTGTTAAATTTGTTGGAGTATGTTTGGAGTGAAATTGAATTTCGAGCTGTCAGATAATTGATAAATATTTTGCTCGATGTTTGTTGCATACCGCAGTGGCGGACTGGCCCGGGAGGCGTGGGTGTCCAAACCTCCCCCGCGCCCCTCTCAGTCCATCGTAAGATTTTCATATATTTTCATAATGGATTAAAAACGAATATCTGTTTCTGAAATCGTCAAAATCTAATTGCAGAAAGGGGACTCTGTGGAACTTTTATTCCGGGACTGACTTTTTGCGACAGAAAAACAATTTTCGTCGGGATCACCCCACCCCCCCTTAAATATTACTTTAATTTCTCCCTAGAATTGACTGGCTGCTCAAAAATAAAACTGGAAATTTAACTTGATTGGCGTTGCTATAAATCGTGTACCTATTTCAGCCCAGAAACAGCAATGTTGGCTCTATTACCGACGCTTTAAAATCACAGGCACTAGTAGACTCTATCTAAAAACGGAAATGGTCAAATCTAGCCAACTCAGCCCCTAAAACTAATTATTTGGCTAACAAATTTGACATTTTATGCCCAGAAACCACATGGGCCATGCCCACCAGTCGATTTATTGTCACAGAATCCGTTACTTGGTTAAAAACTGGTAATCTTTGTCGCTAAAACTGACCATTCGGCCCAAAAACGTTCAATTACGCCCAAAAATGTGTCAATTCAGACAAAGAATCGCCCAGCTAAACTGTAGCGTATACCGAGGTAGGTGTGAGGGGGGCGGACCGCCCGGGCCCACTATCAGCCCCCGAAAAGGTTGAATAGTAAAAAATGGAATTATTAGGTTCTAAATTCCTGGATGTAGCCTACATCCATGAATATAGAACGCATACTTACAATAATATAGGTACATCATGTAGGTCAAGTGAAAGACGGTTGAACAGCGATTTGGCTCTTTTCTACGAATTTCAGTTTCTCCTAACGTGATATCAGCGAAGATTGTGGGCTGAATATTCAATTGAGCCCCCCGAGAGCGCTTCTGGTGACTCAAATTTTTGAAAATTCGCGGATAAAATGGAGAAAATACACCATCCCCTGTTTCGTTAGGTCCTTGAGCACACTAAACCGCTGATATGCGCGATGTATGGAGGCCATTCTACGGCTACAATGTGTAAATAAACGCAAAAGTGTAGTACTTGGGCTCAGCCCGCGACTAAAATTGAGAAAACACGCTACTAATTTACATGACAAAACCAACGCCAATTAGGGTTAAAACTGGGCAAAAATGGCAAATTCATAACTAAAACTTCCATATAAAAATCAGCATGTATCGCACAATTCACATATAAAAAAGAGAATAGATGCTAATTCTCTGCAAAAGTATCAGAAACCGCTATTTAACAGCTAAAATTGAGAAAACAAAAATCCGTAGCTTCTGGGAGCTTCAAGGCTCAAAATAAAAAACAGCGCTAATCAATAGCAAAAAGTAAAGAAAATTGCTAATGCGGGGCTAAAATATATTAAAAAAGCGACTAAAATTGAAAAAAATCTCTAATTAGCGCTGCCAAAATTAAGACAAACTCTTAATTCGATCAATTAAATAATTTGTTATATGTAGACGGGCTAATGATGATTGGAATTTCTGTTAAGCTAGAGAAAGGTGAAAAATTAAACATTGTATCTATATATAACTCTCCAACAAACCAACTGAATCAGAATCAGTGGGAAACATTTTTTGCTTCCATTCCCAGCCCTTCACTGATCTTAGGTGACTTTAATTGTCATAATACCGTATTTGGGTCTCATTTCACACAAAGAAAAGGGATTGAACTATTAAATGCGGCTCATCATGCAAACTTAACTTTTCTAAACTCTGGATCTCCAACATGCATTAATTCCAATAATCCTGACACGTTTTCTGCAATAGACATTTCCTTCTGTTCGTCCATAATAGCTCCCCATTTTTCTTGGGAAGTAATCCAAGATCCTATGGGATCTGACCACCTCCCCATTAGCATCTCCTCAACATTCTACAAAAACAAAAATTCAAGCTTTCCGACCCTTCGGAAATGGCAGTCACATAATGCAGACTGGCATTCCTTCCAGAATAACATGAAGAAAGCAACCAATGATTCCTATGCCGAATTAGTAACTAATATAAATGAAGCGTGCTTATCCTCCATCCCTACCCTGTCAAAGAATGCCTCAACTAAACGTAAATATACGGTATGGTGGAGCAAGGATTGTACTCAGGCTACTAAAGATAGAAAAACGGCATTTCATAACTATACACACTCCCCCACTCTAAACACATATGTGCAGTACAAGAAACAAAGTGCCCTTGCAAAAGCTGTGTATAAGAAAGCAAAACGAGAATCGTGGAGAGGTTTTTGCGAAAGTTTGGACAGAAACACCCCCATAAAAACTATATGGTCTCGTCTAAAATCTTTGAAAAATTCTGCCCTCCCGCAAACCCCCCCCCCATCTGAAGGGGAATGGTGCCATGAGTTTTTACAAAAACTGACTCCAGATTTTGTGTCACCACCCCCTCCTGCAGACGGAAACGAATTACCTATTATGCCTAACATATTAACCATGGATATAACGATCAATGAATTGAACAGAGTACTGTCCCCCTCTTTGAATACTGCTCCTGGCATGGATCATATTGACTATCCCATCATATATAATTTACCAATTGACACAAAAAAGGACTTGACGTCCATTTTTAACAAAATAATCAAAGAAGCTGTTGTTCCAATAGACTGGAAAAATTTTTGTGTGCTCCCGATTCCCAAATCCGGTAAACCTTTGAATGTCTGCGAATCATACCGCCCAATATCTTTGTCTTCTTGTTTACTTAAAACTTTTGAAAGGGTAATCAAAAATAGGCTTGAGTTTTGGCTGGAACACAATAAAATATTGCCCAGCACTCAATATGGATTCAGAAAAGGTCGTAGCTGCGCAGACAGCGTAGCTTGTCTCATTACTTCCATTCAGACCGCATTTTCCAAAAAGGAAACCACTGTAGCAGCGATGCTGGACGTTGCTGGTGCGTTTGATAATGTTAATCTCACCTTTTTACGCCAAATAATGCTCAGCATAGGGCTTAGCCAACATTTTGTCAAGTTAGTTCTGGCGCTTATCGATGAAGGGCGCATTTATTTACTTGTAAACAACAGAATACTGGGCCCACGCATTGCGCGTTCAGGACTACCTCAAGGTGATATTTTAAGTTCTCTCCTTTACTCCATATACGTCTATACGATCGAAAGTGTGCTTCCTGCTGGAGTACAAATCTTACAATATGCCGATGACATATGTTTATACACTCAGGACACAAGCCCATTGAGAGCTCTAGAATTACTAAAAGAAGGAATCCTTTCACTACAGGCCTTCCTTAGTAGCGTGGGTCTTGACACATCCTCTTCCAAATCAGTAATTTGTCCATTCTCTCGATCGCGAAATTTCCCCCTTCCTAACTCAATTGCCATTGGTGACTGTATGATTCCCATTCGAGATGAAGTTAAATTCTTAGGAATTACCCTAGATCGCAAACTAAACTGGTCAAAACACATAAATCAATTAAGTACTAAGATAGAAAAATATATAAACATAATGCGCATGGTATGTCACAGTAGCTGGGGAGCAGACCCTAAAACAATGTTAATTTTCTATAGAGCAACAATTCGGTCTATACTGGATTATGGAGCAGTCTTTTATGGTCAAGCAGCCCATACTCATCTACGTAAATTGGATGTTATCCAACACAAATGTGTTAGGCTTTGTGTGGGATTTCTTAAATCCACTCCTACAGACGTTATGCTTAGAGAGGTTGGGGAACAACCATTACAAATAAGAAGAGCAATTTTAGCCGATAGAATGTTGCTAAAGATTAAAGGTTTATACCCCAAACTATTTAACAAAATCTTAACTCTCAATGAACTAGACTTAACCACTGATTATTGGCGTAAAAAGAAATCTCCCCTACTTGCCGTAAGCTTTCGTAGTATGCATCACATTTGCAATCAAGTGTTTTCAAACAGTAGTCTTCCACCTTTTCTCTTATCAGATTCTAATTACTCCTCTTTCCTCTCGGGTCTGAATGTTAAAGCCAACTTCCTAGAGACTGAAGTCCCCCACAATGCCCAACTCTACGAGGACAAAATCACGAAATTGTACCCAGATTACTACAAAATATACACCGATGGCTCAGATTCTCACGCGGGAGTGAGCTGCGCTTTTTACGATACAGAGCCTCAGACGGGAAATCGATTCTTATTAGCACCGAATACTCCAATTTTCACAGCCGAGCTTGTCGCTGTATTGGAAGCGCTCAAATATTTTAGAGAAACAAATCGCAACAAGGTGTTGATACTATGCGACAACAAAGGAGTAGTAGAAAAAATGCAAAAAATAAAGATCTCTTCAAGAATCCATAACGTTATAGTTGACATTATACAGGAAATAGCAGGTATACAACAAGACCGTAAATCCGTTGCATTTGTATGGATACCAGCTCACGCAGGTATCGAAGGAAACGAACAGGCAGACCGTATAGCAAAAAACGTAAACCGGCAATACCCTTCGAAAACCGTGATCCAGCCAACCAATTATTTCGACCTTTTCAATCATGTATCTCAACACCATTTACAAGAATGGAATCATTTATATTCATCGTCAAAGAAAGGCCAATTTTACAAGGATATGTTCCCCAATGTTGATGCAAAACCGTGGTTTGCAGATGAATTCCTGAGTAAAGATTGCATTAAGACGATTTGTAGACTGCGTTCCAATCACGGTCTGAGTCAGCAATATTTGCATTTAATAGGAGAAGCACCCCACGGTATCTGCGAGACCTGTGGTGCCCCAGGCACGTTGCAGCACACCATAATGGAATGCAAAACTCACGCTAGTGAAAGAAATTTACTTTTCCAAAGCATTAGTGCACTTATTACAGGCCCATTTAATTATCAGTCAATATTGATATCTAATTCCATTCCGGTTTACAAGAGCTTATATAATTTTATAAAATCTACTCACCTTAAGGTGTAACATATAACAGTAAACGTAAATATATATTATGGCTGTATGGTTTATGACCAATGCCAAAAGGGAAAAAAAAAAAACTCTCTGTAAGAAATGCTAATTCGGATCTAAAAATGGAAAAAATGGCTAATCTGCGGCTAAAATTGCGGAAACCTCCAATTCGTGGCTAAAATTGAGAAAATTCGCGAATTCACGGGCTAGAAGCACTAATGCGCTGCTAAAATTGAGAAAAAGTGCCAGTTCGCGGCTAAACTTGAGGAAAGTCACCAATTCACGGACAAAACTGTGGTAAAATTTCCAACTTGAATACGCGCTTTCCTGCCTCCTGAAGGCAACTTTGTGGCTAAAATTGATAAAAACGGCAAATCCGTGGGGCTATTAAGGTTTAAAAACACCGCTGATGCTCGAACTGAGAAAAAACGCTGATCTACTGCTAAAAGTAACAAAAAATTGCTAACGCTGTGCTAAAATGGAAAAAATAGCCAATTTAGAGCTAAAAATGCGAAAAACGCCAATTCGTGGCTAAAATTGAGAAAATTCGCTAATTCACCTGTTAGAAACGCTACTACGCTGCTATAACTAAGAAAAACAAAAACTATTATTCGCGGGTAAAATTCAGGAAAATCACTAATTCGTGGCTAAAATTGTGAAAAATTTCAATTTGCAACAAAAATAAATTGAAAATATGCCAACTCGCGGCATCTGAAAGGCAACTTTGAGGCTGAAATGTGGCTATATAGGTAAAATACTGCTGATTTGTGACTGTGAAAAATCGCTAATTCATGGCGCTTGGTGAACAAAAAAATGCGATTTGTGGTCAAAATGCGGAAAAACCAGATATTTTGCGGCTATTATTGAGGAAAATTGGTACGTAAGAAAACGCTAATTTTCAGCCCAAACTGAGAACAGTGCTGAAATGTAGAAAAAATCGCTAATGTGCCGCTAAAGTGGAGAAATCTCAACTTGGGGGTCCCTCTTGGAGATTTCCGCCCCGGGCCCCGATAGGCGCAGGTCCACCAGTGCAGCCAAAGAAGAAAACTGACTGTTCCGTGGAACAACTTCTGGTGGATAAATTTATCGAGAATGCAGTGAAAATACGGTGGGGAAGGGCCGAAAATATATTTTTGTCCATCCTATACTCCAGTTGGGTGGGCAATGGCCTGGCCTGCCCCCTAAACTTTATACTTACGCCACTGCGTTATCAGTCACAAACTGAAGCTCACGCAACCGGCGCCCCCTTAACCAAGGTACCCCCCTCTGCGCCTCGTTACCACAGTCCGCCACTGGTTGTATTCCTCACCTCACGGAATTGAGGTAGTTTGATTAACCAAAGGAGGAAAAATTGCTTTTTATGGAGAACCGAATTCGTAAAATTGTTTTTATTGAGCCAAATCAAATAACCCTCGAAATTGGTATTTAGAGTATACCAAGTTCCGCGAAATCTGTCGTTTGAAGATTCTAACCCTCTAGATTGGTTTTTTGATCGTCTAAAGCCCTTGAGATTGGTTTATTGAAGCGCAAAACCTGTGAAGTTGGTTCTACTCAGAGCTAATCCTCGAAATTAGGGGTTTCAGGAGTTAAACCCGTGATAGTGGTTTTTTGAAAAGCCGCACCCCCAAAGATTGTGGTTGGTAAGCCAAGCTCATGACTTTTTTTTTCTACAGAGCCAAACCTTCAAGATAGTTTTTTTCAACGATTAAACCCCACATCATACATCATATTGGCTTGATTACTGCAAACCTAGCTCACAGGGACTAAGAAACTGCTGATTTTTGCCCCGAGAAACATTCCCACGCCAAGAATCTGTCAATCTGACACCACGGTCTGTTTATTCCGAAAAAAACGTATTTGTTAAATAGATCCTTCCTAGGTAAATCGAATACGATGTTTGGGAGAAAATTTCCCCGAGATTCCTGAAATTTTCCCCTACCCTAAGCCCTGGATGATTTCCGATTGAGGCAAGTACCCCTCGCATCTTTTGACAGTGGGGTGGGGGACATCTATCCTGACATTTCCAGTTTTAGAAAATTCCCGGTTTTCCAGGTCTGTAGACACCCTGAAGATAGCAATTTCACACGTTTGTGGCCTGCATACAAGCAATTTCGCGGATACGTCACTAAGGGAGCCCAATTTTGGTGTTTTAGCAAATTCGAGAACCAATTCCACGTTTGGCTCCATAAAAAACAAGCAACTCCGGTGGTTGTATTTGACTCTTTTAAAGCCCGAAGTTTGCAGATCTGGCTGGTGAACCCGAATCATGTTGTGGAAGGTGCCAACGATAATTTTTTAGAAGGGAAATTCAACACGAAGCCATTTTTTTCTCGATTCCTCAAACATTGGGGGGGCATTCGCTGACCCTGAACCCCACTTCTGCCGCCACTGGTCTACTGTAACTTTCTTTTTCAATTATAGTCCCATTTTCGTTGAATTACGGAATTTTAGGTGTTAATCTGCAGATTTGGGGTGTCAGTCTGCAGATGCGAGGTGTTAATCTTGCGGAAATGCGTTTTAAGCGCCCCATACACTGTCAGTTTAACTGAAGGCAATCGTGAGGCCGTTGATCGGGGTTACCCACACATTTATCAGTTAATCTTCAGATGGCCTTCAGGCCATGGACTGCAGTCCGTGAAAACTGAAGGTGTGTGGACGTAGGACCGGCTAGGATCGGACGTGAGATCGTTGAATGTCAGTGTATGTTGCCCGTCGATTTTGGCCGGACGTTCGCCTCTTGAGGCGACGGCCTGCAGGCAATCGCATAGTGTATGGGGCGCTTTAGACAGACGCTTGCCTCTGCCACAAAATAACATCACATCTGACTATCCAAGGACAAAATCAGCAACAGTTCAAATTTCTAGTTTGAACATTCGTGAAATCGCTGGTTTATGGTCTTTATTATGGCGAAATTGCAAGTTTTGGGGCTATTTTTTAGGGACCGCTAGCTGGCCTCGAGAACGTCTTAAGTCTGAAGAATAAAACGGCAAAATCGCTACAATCTGAAGCTAAGTATCTGCGAAAATGGAAGTTTCCTGGTTGAACATTCGCGAAATCAATAGTGTCTGGGGGTTATTTCACGGTCAAACTCAGACAGAATTGGCAGAAAATGAAGCATGATTCTGACGCTTTTTCAGTTTAAAATGACTAACATGGATGGCATCGACATGGACACCCAAAGTACATTACTTCGTACCTACAAACAGGGCCTGAAACTCAACTGAATTGCATGTCGTTGAAAATAAGCTAGTTTTTGAGGTTCATGGCCGGTGGCGTGCCGATTACGTAACCGCCTCTTCACTAAATCCAACCCGTACAACCGTATGCTATGGGATAGAGTGAATACATTTTTAATCTCAGCAGGCACTTTTGAAGAGTTGATATAAGCAGAAAAAGCAACTCATAGTGTCAACAACGGAGCAATAAACTGGTATTAGTCAGCACGACTAAAAGATTATTGCCCCGGTAGTTACATAAAGGACAACCTGTTGTAACATAAATATTTATCTACAATTAATTACCTACCAGAGTTCTGTTCACTGGGGGATATTTCAAATAGTTGATAACGGATTATTGATTAATTGAGGACAAAAAAAAGGTAGGTATTTCATTAATTACCATTTTAGCTGGACGCCCCCGAAAATTGAGAAGAAAAGTGAGGCGCAGTCCACTTGAAGGGCATTAGGCCGATTGATTTCCGCCAGTGGCTAATTAAACAAAAATGGGAACGTGCCACAAATTATGATATTGAGGATGAGAAAATTGCCACCTAGAAAAACAGAGTAAATCTTACCCATTCAAGAAAAAATAAATAAAGATATTCACTATCTTGCGTAGACTACCGAACTGAGACTGTCACTTGGTTCTTGGTTGGTTTATCTACCGCCGCTGTAGAAGCAGAGGCAATCGATTTGTTTCTCTCCCACGAGGAGAGGGTTCCCGCCCGGTGGACCAACCCCTCGCCATCCAAAAGTAACGGTCTTAAATTGAGGAAAAACTGCTCTTTTGCACCAATTCGCGGTTAGACGGTGTCCAGTGATGGCGTAATTAAAATAATAAATCAAAAACGCGTTATTTCATGGTTTTTTGACACCTTCTCACAAGGTGTCCTCCACTTCCACCTTCTCAAAATGAAGAAAATGGAGGTAGAATTGAGAAAAAACACTCAGTTTCAACTAAAATGAAGGAAAACGTCAATTCGAGGCTAAAAATAGTGCTCATTCACGAGTAAAATCGGGAAAAAACTAGGTGCAACTACTCTTGAGAAAAACTGGATCCACACCTGTCGGCAGCTTCACCATTGCCTTTTTGCAGGCTTATTAACAGGATCTGGACAGGTACGGGATAGATCCCCCCCCCCCATCTGAGCTACAAGTATACGAACCAAGGAGCTCTAGTGCCATAACGAAAAGTCCCATAAAATCTCCAAAAATGAGTGTTTCACGTTGAAATTAGGTTTAGCAGATTTTCTGGACTTAAAGCAGCCCGAAAAGGTCCGAGTACTACTTCCAGCTTTTTCCTTGGATTTCACACACAACGCAGTAGTGTACCGTGGCACGGGGGAGGGGGGGTCGCCCCGGACCCTCTATCAGACATAAATCGGTAATATTCGAGCTGCTAAAAAGCTCTGATTCATGGTCTCATGATAACATGGTCCGCGGCTGAATTGAGAAAACGAGCCAACTAATGACAGTTAGTGGCTTGTACCGAAAAATCAGTCACTTTTCGCTCTAAATTAGCAATTTTATGTAAAAAATTAGCCATTTTCTTATATCCCAAATTATAAATTTTGTCAAAAAGCAGGCTACTATCCAAAATAGGCCATTTATATACAAATCAGTGGTTTATCATACAAAACCTGCCATTCTTATAAAAATCTACCATTTTATTCTCATAAATCTAGTATTTGCCACAAAATCAGGTATTTCCATAAAAATCTGCATTTTACTTCCATGTTCCCTACGGGAATGGAAGTGTGGCGTTCGTGAAAAAAATCGAATCCGAGCTGACATCACATTCATAATGTACAACCTCAAAAAAGTTGAAAAAAGTGGTTTTTGGCATGCCGTCGGTCTGTCGGTCTGTCGCTTTTTTTTCGGTAAATTGCATGAAAATGAAAACCTAGCTATTTCTTAATATGAGAAGCGCAAATCTGTCCTTTGTTTTGAGAAAAAATCATTTATCGGACATGTTCTGCCCGTACCGAAATGTCGTTTTTCGATATAACTTCAGAACAAGTCATTCCAGAATTTTTTTGATATTTTTTTCGGATTCCTCGTAAAATTTCCTTGCCAATTGATCACAATATTGCCGAAAATATGCAACTTTTGTTGTGGCCAAAATCGTCGTTTTTAGCGCAAAAGGACCAGTAGCCAAAAATGGCGGTCGAAATTGCAAAAAAAAGGCCTCTAGAGCCCCTTTGTATCTTAATTGCAAATATTTGTACCCAAAAAAAACTGAGGTTAAGAGAAAATTGTGGGAGGTGATAGATTTGGCGTGACTGCGTTAAAAATTATTCGCCACAGATTTACATAGTAATCTAAATCTAGTTGTTTCTTGGCATGAAAAACGCGAGTATGACCTTTGTTTTGAAGGTAAATCATTTTCCAGGCCTGCTCTTCCCGTAGCGGAATAATATTTTCGGTATTAAACTCGAAACAATTGGTCCTGGAATTTTGTAACTATTTTGTTAAGATTTCTCGTTCAATTTCCACGCGAATTGACAACAAAGTTTCCGAAAACAAACCTCTTTCACTTCCATGTTACTCACGGGCATTTTTTTGCCATCTTGTATGTGTAGGTCAGAATTGTTCAAGAAAAAAAATGCGAACTCTGAAAAGCTCGTACAATTTTTTGGCAGCCCAAAAACCAAAATTATTGAGCACTTCTTTTAGTTTCTTCTAAATATCCCGAAAATGAGTTACTTTACAGGAAAACCTTCACTCACAAAACTTGTTGAGCAATAAATTTCTAACAAATTTTGTATGTAAAGTAGTTTTCCACGATGAATATGGAACGGGCTACAGCTTTTCGAAATTGTTGTTCCAAAATGGTCAAAGGACCTAAAATCACCTGTTTTCGACTGAGTATTGCATTTTGGACTGTTTTCTATTATTTGATTTTTTGGTGTGAAAGAACGAAGACAGACAATTGAAGGAGGATTTTGTATGAAAGAACGAAGACGAATGATTGAAGGAGGATTGAAAATTGAGGGACGATTGATGGTTATAGTCGTTGATTGATAAGGGTGGGTAATTGAAGATTAGTCGATGTGGGCTGAGGGTTGATTATTGATTATGTGCGACCAAGAATTTTTTTGGATTTAGGGTTATGGAAATGTTGGTGTTTGAGGAATGAAGACTGCGTGATTGATGATTCACGGATTGTGTGGAGGACCACACGATACTTCCATGTTCCCGTTTTTGGCGTTCATCAATAACGCATAAAAAAAATAAAAAATAAACAAGAAAACTTCCATGGCCGTATCAATGTCTTCAGTGCTCCGACGCTTCCGATTTCATGCTGGTTAAAGGGTAACATGGGCGCGTTAGTCGAAAAATATGAAATAAAACTCGAGCGCCCATGTTACCCTTTAACCAGCATGAAATCGGAAGCGCCGGAGCACTGAAAATATTTTTCGACTAACGCGCCCATGTTACCCTTTAACCAGCATGAAATCGGAAGCGTCGGAGCACTGAAAAAATTGATACGGCCGTGGAAGTTTTCTTGTTTATTTATTTATTTTTTTTTATGCATTATTGATGAACGCCAAAAACGGGAACATGGAAGTATCGTGTGGTCCTCCACACAATCCGTGAATCATCAATCACGCAGTCTTCATTCCTCAAACACTTTGAGATTCAAATATGCGTTTTCTTAGCTATGAATTGCTTGAGTGATGAGTTGCGCATGTGTGTTTTTTTACACTTATATAAGTGAATTAGTGATTTTGCTCAATTTCAGCCACGAATGCTCAATTTCACCAGTAAATTAGCGGTTTTTCTCTCTCACTGACAACCGCTATAATTAACAAATTACTCAATTTTATTCGCCATTTAGCGCTATTCCAATCGCCAATTACCGCATTTCATTTCAGCCGCTATTTTTCTCAACGTAACCAGCGATGTAGCGTTTTTATAACTCGTGAATGAGTGATTTTCCTCAATTTGTGTCACAACTCGCTGTCAATAATGGTGCTTTGTTGTCGTTTTTCTTATATTTTCTCAACTGCATCCGCGAATTTGCTGTTTTTAGTCCGCGAATCAGCGAGTTTCTCAATTTTTAGCCACGAATTTGTTTTTTCTTCAATTTTTGCTGAAAATTAGCGTTTTTTGCTCAATTTTTAGCAGTGAATCAGCTCTATGACTAAATTTGAGCTACGAATTAACGTTTTTTTCACATTTTAGCCTCAAAAATTAGCCAATTCATAAACCGCGGATTTGCGTTTTCTCGACTTTATAGCCACGACTTTACAGTTTTTCTTGAGTTTAACCCTGGATTACTGTTTTTCTGAACTTTAGCCCCGAATTTATGATTGTTTTTTCCAAGTCCGTGAATGAGCTTTTTCTCACTGTCACTTTCGACTGATGAGCGATTTTCTAAATTTTAGCAGCGAATTGGTAAGCGATTTTGTAGTTTAGGCCGCCAATACGCCTTTGTCCTCATTTCATCCGCTAATTAAGGGGTTTTTAATTTTATCCGCGCTTTTTAAACTTTAGCGGCGAATTAGTAACGCCGATGAACTGGAGTTTCTCGCCGTTTTGCACGAACTAGCCCGTTTTCTGTTCCCTTTACTTGCAAATTCTGCTGTTGTTATCTGCGAGTGAGCGATTTTTCTTAATTTATGTTTCAAATTCACGATTTTTCTCAATTTATGAACTAATTTAGTGTTTTTTCGCGTATTTTTTTGATTTTATAGCCTTGAATTAAATATTTTTATCAATTTCGCCGCGGACTCAGCCCAATAACTGCCTATTAGTGGTTTTTTGCCACAATCTTACCGTGAAAAATGGCCTTTACACACCGCGATTCCGTGGTCTGGGTGATGAATTTTGAATGAGAGAGAATGATCGTTTTTTAGCAGTTTTACCCACGAATATTACCACTTTTCCAAACTTTTAGCCTCGTATTAGCCCTAACGCTCCTTGTAAATTTTCTCCACTCGTGAACATAAAAAAAAGGGGGACCACCGTGTTTTCCTCTTTTTTGTAGCCTCGAATTAGCCTCCAGAAGGCACATTTTTTTCTCTACATCAGTAATTTTCCTACAAATCAGCCATTTCCCCGAAAATCAGGAAATGTGTGAAAACCAGGTATTTTCTTCATACATCATTCATTTTTCTCAAAATCAGCAATTTTTCCTCAAGACCAGCCATTTTCCTCAAAATACGCTGTTTTCCCCCCTTTAAATCGACCATTTTTCTCAACAAGTGCTGATTTTTGCTCCGCCATTCTTAGTTTAAAATCAGCCATTTTTAGTCATTTTTCCCTAAAACTGCAATAATACTCAAATCAGTAATTTTTGTCTAAATCAATTATTTTCCAAAAGATCAGGCGTTGGTCTGAAAATCAGTCATTTTTAACTTGTCAAGTTTTTGCTCGAAATCAGCCCGTTTTTGTTTTAAAATCAACTAAAAACTATTATTTATGGAAATACGCTATAACTCAGCTAATTTGCTGGTAAAATTGATATAACGCGCTAATCCTTGGCAAAAATTGAGAAAACCCGATTCAGCTGAAATTGAGACAACCCAATTCTACTTCGCGGCTAAAAGTTGTAAATGATAAATTGTTGATAAATCGCTCATTCGCCACTAAAATTAAGATAACGTGTTCATTCATGAATGAAATTGAGAAAAATCGTTCGTTAGTGGCTAAAATCAGAAAAAAATACGAATTCACTGCAAAAAACAAGCAAAATCGCTAATTCGCGAACCGTCCTTGGAAAAAACCCAACCCTTGTCCACACTGGCGGACCTATGCGTATCGCGAGGCCCGGGGCGGAAATCTTCAAGGGACCCCTAAAAGTCTCTAACTATATTTAAAACCTCTATTGATTACCTCTAAGGCCTTTTCCTAATTTTAGCCAAGGCCTTTTCCATATATTGTAGGCAAATTACCGCTATTTCCACAACCTATTCGACAAACAGCGCTTATGCCAAGTTTATACAGCGAATTTCTCCATTTTAGCCGCGAATGAGTGCTTTTTGTCAACTTTAACAGCAAATTAGCGCGTTTCGCCGCAAATTAAAAATGGATTAGCGGGGTAATCCCCTCCCCCCACCTTATGGACATAAATATGCGCTTTTCCCCAACTTTAGCAGCAAAGTAGATTTTTTATCCTTTGAATCATCGATGTTTCTTTAACTTTCCTCGAGTTGGCGTTTTCCACAATTTTACCTGCAAATTAGCGATTTTTTCTAGCGCTTTACTCAGTATGAGCTGGAAATTACTCAATCTTAGCCGTAAAATAACGATTTTCTCGAAATGTTTACCACAAATTATCATTTTTTGTTCACCATATCCATACGCTACGGAATAGCGATTTCGTCTCAGTTTTAGCCGCGAATTTGCGAGTTTTTCACTCATTGCCATTTATTAGCGCTATAAAGTTGCCCGAGGAAGCCGCGAATTAGCGCATTTCCAATCTTTGACGCAAATTGATATATTGGTCTCAATTTTCAGCCGTGAATTAGCGCTTTTTCGGAATTTTAGCAGTGCAGTAGCTATATCTAGCCCGTGCATTACCGAATTTTGTTCAATTGGCGTTTTCTGAAAATTTCTACTGCAAATCGGCAATTATTCCATTTCTGACACTGAATTAGCACTTTTTGTTTCAATTTAGGCTGAAAATTAACTTTTCCCATTATTCTAGCCAGAATAATTACTGCTTTTCTCGATATTAGCCGCAAATTGGCGGGTTCTTTTACATTTTGGCACCGCATTAGTAATTTCTTTCAATTTTAAGTATGTACATTATAGTAGAATAGGGCTTCATCTCAGTTCTAGCCGTGAATCAGTGTTTTTTCTTTAATTTGCCGTTTATCTCAATTTTAGCCACAAGTTGTCGTCTGAAGGCGGAATTAGAAATTCCAACACACTTTATCCGCGATTATTTTCCTAAATTTTAGCGGCTTTGAAGCGTTTCTAACCTGTGAATTCGCGAATTACCTTAATTTTAGCCACGAATTGATGATTTCCTCAATTTTTAGCCGGGCGTAACACTTATTCCCAATTTGAGCTGAAAACGAGAGTTTTTATTTATTTATGACAGGCTAATTATAGTGAATTTTTCAATATTAGCTGCGTTTTTTTTTAAACTTCAGTCCCACGTTGGCATTTTTCCTTCAATTTTTGCTATGGATTAGCGTTTATTGTTTAGTTTTAGCCTCGAACAGAAGCTACGCATTTGCGTTTTGTCAATTTTTCAACATTTAGTGACTTTGTTGGTCGCGTTTTCTTTGGTATACAAAATAACGGCCAACGAAAGATTTAGAGATCTTTTTTATAACGACAATGAAAAATTGGGAAAATACGAACTCGCGATCAAACTGACTTATAGTGTTTTTTTAACGTAATATTTGTTATTTTTTAAAATAAAAATTGAGGTTTGTTAGCTGTTGGCACGCTACAACTTTAACCAATTTTGGCCACGGGTTAGCGCTTTTAATCATTTTTAGCAGTGCAGTAGGGATTCTTTCGTTTGTATTGGCGATTTTCCTCCATTTTAGCCACGATTTGGCGTCTTCTTCATTTTCAGCTGCAGTTTAGCCATTTTTTCATTTTTTTAGCAGCGAAGTAGCACTTTTTTCTCAGTTTGAGTTGAAAATTAGTGTTTTTATTAATGTTAGCCGCGCTAATTAATATTTTTGTCAATTCTAGCCGCGTTGTTTTTTTAGGTTTTAGCCCCCGCGTGAGCAATTTTTTTCTACGGATTAGCGCTGTTTCTCAGTTTGAGCCTCGATTCTTTCAGAAGCTATACAATTTAGCTAGCAGAAGCTATACAGTTCTCTGAATTTCAGCCGCGAATTAGTGATTTTTCTTCAATTCAGCTGTGAAATAGCGTTCTCTGATAATTTTGCAGCGAATTAGCACATTATCTATTCTCTTTTTTTTATTAATAGACGATTTTTCGCCATTCGAGTTGTGAATTTGCCATTTTGGTCCAGTTTAAACTCGAATTAGCGTTGTTTTAGGCAATAATTGCCACGATTTTTGTTTGCTTGTACAGCATTGAATTAGTAGCGTGTATTCTTATTCTCAATCGTAGCCTCGGGCTTGGCCCAGAAACAACATTTTTTTTGCATTGATGTTTACATTTTAGCCGTGGAATGGCCGTCGAATCGACGATTTTTTCTCAATTTCGGTTGGAAGTTGCATCGTGAGACCACGAATCAGCGCTTTTTCGCAGTTATAGCCACGAATATTAGCGCGTTGCAAATTGCGCATCAGTACATTATAGCGCGCTTAAGGACCTAACGAATCTTAGGAGTGGGGGCGGAGTATTTTCTCTTATTTTAGCCGTGAATTTCCCTCAAGGAGGCGCATATTCCTGTTGTTTGAGCTACCAAAATAGCACTCTCGGGGGCTCAATCGAATAGTCACTAGTCAGCCCACACTCTTTGCTGATATCACTTGTAACGTTATATTCTCCAGGTCGGATATAGATTGAAATTCGTAAAAAAAAAAAAAAAAAAAAAAAAAAAAATCGGGGGCCCCGCCTGACAGGGAGCCCGGGGCGGTCCGCCCCCCTCGCCCCTACCACGGTACGCTCGTGCTTGTAAAAAAAAAAATCAACAATTCAAGCCGTCAACCGTAAAGACACTGAAAATAAACCAACTGAAACAGAAATCCCATTTTGGCGCCTCTTTCTTGTCCGCCCACGCTTCCTCACAGTCACACAACTTCTCTTCTTATCAATATCCATTGATAAAAAGAATGGTTTCTTTGAACTGTTAATGTGATTTAGACGGTTTTTGCTGGAAAATAATTTATTTTGTTATATTTTAAGCTTCGGATGACGTGATCAATCTTTTTTAGTTTTTTTGGAGCTCTTCAGGTAACGAAAGAAAACTTTGGTATTCTTGTAAAACTTCTGGCATTGCCTTATATGAATGAGAATGAGCTGTTATGCTGTTTCGCAAGTTTTGATGTATTTTTAGAATTTAAAAGAGAATTGAATTGTTTGGTGGCGATGCCAGTATTTTCTAAAACTTTATTTGTACGGTGCGTTCTCTTTTGAATTAAGTCACCTCTTTTGTTACAAGATTTGATCCTGTGAAACTACTCAAATGGTGGATTGAATTCATGTCGAGGCTATCGCTTTCTTCTCATAATGGAAAATATTTCGGTGAGTTTTGTGTGTGTTTCATTTTGCTAATTTTATCGTACTCAGTGTGCACAAATCAGAATTGAAAGTATGAAAAGATGACAGTGCACAATGCAAATCATGGTCCTTTACGTCACGTGGTTCTAATGTGTTGACTCAACCGTAAGGTCATTCGTCCACTGGAAGCGTTTTCAAGTGGCGCTATAACGAGTGTATATCCCAAAGCCTCAAATTGAATAAATGGCATCGTCCACTGCAGGCTTAGCAGCAGTGAATTCAATTTATGCCTTTTTTAACGCTCGAAAACGCTTCCAGTGGACGACTGGCCTAACGCTCAAGTGCAGAGTAGTGAGTACGTGTAAGTGATTTCTTTTGAAACTTGACCATAGCAATCCTTGAGCACAAGGATTCCAACTTAAATCTTCAGTTCTGCTCAATTTGACAAGTTTTGTCTTGCCGTTGGCACTCTAGTCCACAACCATTCGGGTTACCAGGTGTCAGAGGGATGAAATCGGGACACCTCGCACCTTCCCAAGGCGCTTGGGGGGGGGGGGTGACCAGTCTCATATGAACGAACAATTTATTAGGTCTGTTCCAGCAAAGGTGTTCGGAGCATATCAGTTGCCATGATACTGACCAATAAAAATTTAAGTTGATAACATGTTATTGGCTGGTCATGTCGTTAATTCAAGTCCTGAATTTCGAGAATTAGTCTGGGCGGTGAAGGCAAATGCCCCAGGCAGACGCTCATATTCGTATTCAGATCTTCCCAATTCGTTTTCAGTTCTTCCCAGTATCGTACCGAGGTAGGAGCGTGGAGACGGGCCACCCCGGACCCTCTATCAGACGGTGCGCGCCTCCCGAAAAGCTTAAATACGGAAAAATGAGGATTTTTAGGTTCCATATTCATGGGTGTAGATATGTGAAAAAGGTTGGACAGCGATTTGGCTCTTTTCTACGAATTCCAGTCCATATCTTCTGGAGAATATGAACATGAACATCCTGAACACGAATATGCGCGATGAATATGGATTTGAACATGGCTGACGGTTCAATAATTTTCTCTTGGAATTCTGCGAGGAAAATATCAGCCAACAATTGGGTCATCGTGAAGAATATAACGTTACAAGTGATATCATCAAAGAGTGTGGGCTGAAAATTCGATTGAGCCCCCGAAAGTGCTTTTCTAGTGGCTCAAATACAGAAAATTCCCGCCTTCTTGAGGAAAATTCGCGGCTGAAATAGAGAAAATAAACCGTCTCTAGTTACGTTCCTTAAGGAGGGACTACAAGTACTACCCCTCGGCCATTAGCCTCTCACCGTTTTATGCGCTAAGTATTTGGAATATTTCATTTTTTATGGTCTCATATGAGACCTTACAGGCTTGAGTCAAGGCCAGCAGAGCCTGAATTTTCAATTTTGACTTTCCTCGAATTTTAAATTAAATTCATAACAGTACTAGTAATAAGCTGACGGGGCAAAAACCTAGAAAAAAGCGCTAAATTCGTGGCTACAAGAGCAAAAAAGCGCTGATTCGTGATCTCAAGATCCAACTGCCAGATCACAATTGAGAAAATTTTGTCGATTCGCGGTGCATGGCGGCCATTCCAAGTCTGAAATGTAGAAATCAACTAAAAAATGCGCGGCTAATATCGGCAAAAAAAAAACGCTAATTCAGGTTAAAATGGGCAAATTCACAATTGAAATAGCGAAAAACGGCACATTTTCGCAAAAAAGACAATATATGCTAATTCGCTGCGAAATTAGCAGAACACGCTATTTCACAACTGAAATTAAGAAAAATCGCTAATTCGCGGATAAAGTTTAGGAAACCCGTTAATTCGCGAATACAAATGAAGAAAATCACTCAAAAAGACGCAAATCCATAGCAGAAAGTAGAAAAATATTGCTTTTGCAAGGCTAAAATACATACATACAGGGTGTTTCAAAAATGGATGTCAATATTTTGCCCTCTTAATGTACGTCCAACATGTATCAAAATTAGCCGTATTGACCATAGTCCGATTCCTAATAGTTTCCGAGATCTTTAGGAGTTGAGGAGAATGAACCTTGTTTTTATGGATAAAATCACTCGTAGCTTGGCAACCAGAGCTCTCACACCAAATTCAATGCCACCATTGAAAAGGGCAGACTTTCTCTAAAATTGAGAAAGAGCGCTAATTTGCGGCTAAAACTGAGGAAGATCACAAATTTGCGGAGTTTGTTAATATTTCTAATTTAAATACTCGCCTTCCGAGGGCAACTATCGGGCTAAAATTGAGGAAAACGGCATATTCATGCTTGGCTATAATTAAAAAAAAAAAACACTGACTCGCGGCTAGAACTGATTAGAAGCGCTAATCTATAGCTAAAAGTAAAACAAAATTGCTAATGCTGTGCTAAGTTGTAAAAGAACCCGATAATTTGCGGCCGATATTGAGAAAATCAATAATTAGCCTGGCTAAAATTAAGAAAAGGGTTAATTTTCAGCCTAAATTTTAAAAACTGCTAATTCGCTCTCAAAAATGGGGGGGGGGACGCCAATACGTGGCTAAAATTATCAAAATTCGCTAATTCACGGGGTTGAAACGCTACTTTGCTGCTAGAATTAAGAAAACCCGCTATTTTGCAGCTAAAATGATTAAGAAAACCCGCGAATTCACGGTTAGAATTAAGAAAAAATCCAATTATCGTCAAAAATTGAAAATATTCCAATTCACAGCTTCCGCGGGCAACTTTGAGGTTAAAATTTGGCAAAACCGCCAATTTATGGCTATGGGGGGAAAACCCCTCTTCGCGGTTAAAACTGAGAAAAATCGGTAATCCATAGCATATGGTGAACAAAAGAAATGCTAATTTGTGGCAAAATGTTTAGAAAAAACCGCTATTTTGCGGTCAATATTGAGGAATATACACTTGAGAAAATGCTAATTTTCAGCTCAAACTTGTTGAGTTGCACTTGGGTTTCCTCGACCCCCCTCCAATCATACCTCGCCTACTCCGCGTTACGGAAATTACTGCCGTATTTCTGCACCAATCGTGGACTTCAAGAGCTCATTTAAATCTTCAGGAAATTCCGCACAAGCGTACGATCTTGCTTTCCTGAATAATTCGTCCAAAGAGTGTGAATTTTCAAGGTAAAAGTTTGTGTGCGTTTTACAGTTATTTTAGGGATGAAATATGAAAAAGGAAGATCGTACGCTTGTGCGGAATTTCCTGAAGATTTAAATGAGCCCTTGAAGTCCACGATTGGTGCAGAAATACGGCGGTAATATCCGTAACGCGGAGTAGGCAAGGTATGATTGGAGGGGGGTCGAGGAAACTCATGTACAACTCCCCCTTAAGTGCTAATGCCCTGGTTCCTGCTTAAACAAAATAGAAAAAATCCCTGATGTGCAGCTGAAATTGAGAAAAACGCCAACAAAAAGAGAGCTGATTCATAAAAGCGTTACTTTGCTGGTGAAGTTGAGAAAAAGCGCAAATTTCTGGCTTGGGGGGGAGGGGAGACCCCGCTATCCGCGGCTGAGATTGAGAAAAACGTTACACGCGGCCATAATTGATAAAAGCGCTCACCAAAGTTATCGTAGTTTGTTGTTTAAAGGGCTTAAGGTGGGGTTTCAGGCGGGTTTCCTCGACCCCTTCCCGATCGCCCCTCGCCCAAACTTCGCACATAAATTTTGGCTCCATTTCTGCACCAATATTCGATTTCAAAGTCTTATTTTAATCTTCAGGAAGTTCTACAGTGACGTTAGATCTTGCTTTTCCAAATTTCATCCCTGAAATTACCTTAAAACACATTTGAATTCTAAAGTGTTTTGGGGTTATTTTAGGGGAAAAATTGGAAAAGCAAGATCTAACGTCACTGTAGAACTTCCTGAAGATTAAAATAAGACTTTGAAATCGAATATTGGTGCAGAAATGGAGCCAAACTTTATGTGCGAAGTTTTGGCGAGGGGTGATTTGGAAGGCGTCGAGGAAACCCGCCTGAAACCCCCCCCCCCTTAAACGCCTAAAAAAAAAACAACGCAATTTTGGGGTAAGCAAATGATATTAAGACTAGAAATGGCGCTGAACAAAAAATTTCGTTCATGGGTCGGTTAACGTGAAGTTGGCCGTCATTTTTTATTTTACCTAAAACAAGTTTCGAAATGCTGAAAATTGAACATTTTCGTTACACGCTAAACGAATAGGACCGTTTTCGCGATTTTATGTGTCCTGTTCTGGGCTTTTGCGGATGCTCTGAACCGGTTGGGTCAGTGCCGGCTTTGGACGCTCCTGGACGAGTCTCTCAGCAGCCCTCTGATTCTGATTAAGCCCTCTAATGTGCAATTTTTCTTTATTTTAGACGCAAAATTACCAATTTTTCTGCATTTCACACAAGTGAATTACAGTTTTCCCAATTTTCGCCGCAGTCAGCAGCTTTTCCTGAATTTTATCCGCGAATTAACGCTCTTCCCTCATTTTGCTGTGGATTAGTGATTTTTGTCATTTTCAGCCACGAAGTTGCCTTGAGAAGCCGCATGAATTAGCGTTTTCTCGATTTAACGTTTTCCACACTTTACCGCTTCTCAATTTCATCGGTGAATTAATGATTTTTCTTCATTTTAGCCGCGAATGAGCGAATTTTCTCCATTTTTGCCGTGAATTCGTGTTTTTCCTCACTTTTGCCGCTAAAATGAGTAATTTTCCTAATTTTATCCGTGAATTATTATATTATTTCTGCCGCAGATTAGTGATTTGTTCACTTTTAGCCATGAATTAGCGCTTTTTTTTTCATTAGAACAAGTAAGCGAATTGGTGTTTTTGTAATTTTAGGCGCGAATTACTGCTTTTTCTGAACTTTATCCACGAATTTAGCTATTTTCCTTAATTTTAGCGGCGAAGTATCGTTTTACTTTGTGGCGTGAATTAGCTTATTTTTCTCGATTTTAGCCACGATTTAGCGCCTTTTCTCAATTCTATCCGTGAATTAGCCATTTTTCTACATTTGAGCCCCCAAATCAGTGTGGTTCTCAATTTAGGTTCTAGAAGTTTCATCTAAAAACCTGGAATCAGCACTTTTTCACAATTATGGCGGCGAATATTAGCACTTTCCAATATTTTAGCCAAGTACTTGCCCAAAGAACAGCACATTAGTGCGCTTTCTCAGTAAGGACCTCCAGACAGAGGAAATTAGCGTATTTTCTCTATTTTAGCTGCGAAATTGCCTCCAGAAGGCGCCAAGGCAATGCCAACGCTCCATTTTAACTAATTTATCTCGATTTTTATCGTTTTGTTGTTGGCATTCATTAATCAACTGCTCAACTGAATTAATTAACTGCGCTTCTTAGGGCACTTTTTGTCGTCCACCGCCCCTCCCCCTTCCTTGTTTTGCTAGATGCGTCCCTTAGGACCCGTCGCCCCCCCCCCGGCAGTCGCCCGGCTCGTTCCCCCCTCCCCGGGAAACCAGCAGTGGCTACGGAGAACACAGATTATTGGACGGGTGGCAGACCACCTCGATTGCCAAAAGCGTGGCAACGCAAAGGAGGAGTGCGCCCACAAGACACCTGTAGTGTTTCTGGTAGGGGCCCCAGGATTTTCTGGTGAAATTAGGATTTTAAATAGTACAAAATCGGTGAAATTAGGTTTTGAAAGAATGAAAATCCGCGAAACTGGGGCTTGAAAGAGCCAAAATGACGACATTTGGATTTTGAATTAGCCAAATCCGCGAATTTATGGGGGTAAAGGGGAGGACAGCTGCCCTTCGCCCTGGAGATTGGGACAAGCTATAAGAGCAGCTAAACGTATTAACGTGAAGTTGCTGGGTGCTTGGGGCACGTTTCGGAAACATGAACTTCAGTCTGCCCGCACTGAAAAATCCATTTCGCTGGTTTTTCTCCCTAAAAATTTACGGTGGTTACGTTAGCTAAAAAAAAAAAAACACTTTCGCTCGGACGGCGACCGCGCTATCATGACAACCCAGAAATGCCCGATCGCGCATCAAATGACTGTCAAGTAATCGACTACCATGAAGCTCTGGGTCCGAGAAAATCAAACAATTTTATGATTATGATAATGCAAAACGCCTATTTTTGTCTCATTTTTTAACTACGCCACCTTAGGCTTTTAGTTGATTTTTCATTTTAATGTTTTTCAGGGTATACTACGTTCAGCAATAAAAGGTTTTGTCGACAGCCTAAAAGGGACTGTCGTCATCTTTTTTCTCGATAAAAATATCAACGAGAAAGCTGAAAGGGGCTCTCCTTTGAGAAACAGCGAACAAATCAAACGTTTAAGGAAAGTGAGCGACAGTCCTTTGGTGAAAACCGATAGGAAACAGTCTCCGCCAAGGTGAGTACCCCCCCCCCTCACGTCGTGTAAAGGCGGTGCGTGGTTAAATCAAAATAACTAATTCCTGCAAAGTTTTTGAACCAATAGAGAGAAAAAGGTGCTCAAGCGAACGTTGCAATGTTGCGGTCTCAACGGTGGCGTTTTCTGGTTGAGCATTGTCCTCTTCGAATGGGGTCTCATCCCGTTGGTTAAATACAGTCTCCTTTGGACTTTCGGTCGAGAGTCATCGGTGGGGTACAATGTGGGAAATCTGTTGGAGTCGTTTCTTACGTTCATTTTTAGCACAATTTGGGTTCTTCCGCTTCTGTTTTTGAGCAAAGTCGTCAATAGCCTGTGGTTTCAAGTTAGTGTTATTGTTATTTTATTGAATTCTTCAATAGTTTTAACGTATTTTTTTATTAATATTGTTATTCTTATAAACACACATTTGAAGGATATAGCAGACTCGGTGTACAGGCACAGTAGAGGGCGGCCGACCTTGCTTTCGAGCATTGGCAAACTCATAGCGGACACCATGTTTAGTGTCCTTATTCAATTTTTTTTCCTAATTCAGGTATACACCCTAAACCCACTCCATTTGTTCTAACGCAATCTGTACAATAATTTTATTGTTTTACTTTCTCCCTTAGACGCTTATAGTGAGCTTTTTCCCCGTAGCCCCGTTCGGCTACATTTTCTACCTTGTTCATACCTGTATGCTCTACTCTCTGTACTCATTCGAGTATAAGATGTACAACATGGGTTGGGAGCTTCACAAACGACTCAGTTTTATCGAAGCGAATTGGCCGTATTTCATCGGATTCGGTCTTCCGCTCGCGGTACTGACTAGTCTCACGTCGTCTTACATCGTCAGGTGAGTTTTTAATACTTTCCGCTCGCTAATTTTCTCAAAAACTAGGCTCAATCAATCACAACAATACCCTTAATCGTCTGGTGGCTATCAGGCACGGATCCAGAGTTTTTCTGAAGGGGGAGGGGCGAACACAGAAGTTTCTCCACGTTTTTTTTTTCTCAATTTCTGCCGAAAGTGAGCTATTTTACCCAATTTATCCTCGAAAAGGTCTCCATAAACCGTCAGTTAGAAGCTTTTTTTACTTTTGGTTTGGGTTTTGCATCGCGAAACGAGGAATTGGTGCGCTTTTTCAATTTCAACCGCGAATTGACGTTTTTTCCTCTTCTCAATTTTATCCTCGAGTAGGCCTTTCCCCCCTACCCATTTTAACAGTGACTTGGCGGAATTTTGGCCATGAACTTGCCCCCAAATAACAGCGCATCATTATTGCTCTTGTTGTCCGATTGCTTGAGCTGCGAATAATGGATTTTGCCCGATTTTATCAGTTTTTATCGATTATTGTAGCGAATTAGCGCGTTTAATCGATTTTAGACTAATGTACGATTTTTCGCAATTTTAGCAGCAAATTAGCGCTTTTTTCAAGTTTAGATGGGAATGAGTGCTATAATCTCAATTTTGGCAGGGGTTCAGTGGTTTTTTCTTTCATTATTAAATGTGCGAGTTTTTTTAAATTTTAGCCGCGAATTAGCGCTTCATGTCGATTAGTGAAGCAAATAGCGCTTTTTCTCAATTTTAGCTGTGTGTTTTTTTCCCCGGAATTTTTGCTTAAAATTACAGCTTTCGCTAAAATTTAGCCGTGAATTAGCAGATTTTCTCTAATTGAGTGCTTTAATTAGTGTTTTTCTCTATTCTAGCTGCGAATGAACGCTGTTTTTCAATTTTAGCTGCAATATTAGCGCCTTTTTGTAAATTTAGCTGCGTAGTCCTAGCCGAGAATTATCGTGTTTTTCAGTTTCTGCCTCGTGTCAGGGGGGTTTCTCAAATTAATCCGATAATTACAGGTTTTCCAACTTTTAGCCCCGAATGAGGGGTTTTTGCTGGGGGAATTAGCGTTTTTTCTACATTTTAGCTTCGAGTCTGGGCTTTTCCTCAATTTTAGGTAATTATTTTTTTGAGTACTAACACATTCTTTAATTATTCTGTATTATGCAGACTAGTTTCGGGGCAATGCACCCCATTCTCAAGGCATCCCCGCAAGGCCGAAACAAATCTCTCTGTCACATGTCAATCACACCAAAATTCCACCAATCCTGCTGACAGACAGTCATCAAAGAAACTTGTTTCTCCACTGTTTTCCTAAATTCTTTGCAGCGATTTAGCGCTTTTTCTCATTTTGACCCGCAAAGAGTTTGTTAATTTTTGCCCAGACTTTTAGTTGCGAATTAGCATATTCTCAAATTGATTCGCGAATTCTGGCTTCAAATAAACACTTTTTCCCAATTTGAGCCGTAAAATTAGCGCTTTTTTAACTTATTCTTTGGGCTCGGTTTGATTCCTTCGTTACTTTTCCCGCTTATAGTTGTATTTTTGCTAACAAATAAATAAATAATTTTCTGCTCCAATAAATAAAAAGAGCTAATTCGCGACTGAAATAACGTAATTGCCGGATGAAATTGGGAAAGCAATAAAAATGAGAAAACGTTAATCGCGACTAAAATCGAGTAAATCCTCTAATTCACGACTAAAATTGAGAGAAAACGCTAATTCGTGGCTAAAATTGGATCAAACTTACAGTTTCCTAAAGCGGATCTAGAGTTTCCCCCCAAGGAAGTTCAAAAAAAGGTTCTTCCCGTTTTTCCTTTATTTCCGCCGCAAATGACTGCTCTTTCTCCATTCTACGGTGAACCGGATTTTCTCAAATTGATCCGCGAATTAGCGTTTTTCTTCTTATGAGCGCTTTTTCTCAATTTTTGCTGCAAATTAGCGTTTTTTCTTCTCTCGATTTAGCCTCGAATTGTTTCTCATTTTTAGGTGGGAACTACTACTTTTACGGCGAATGAGCGGATTCTCACAAATTGATCATGATGGATATTCTCAACTTTTATCCACAGACTAGCGTTTTTCTCTATTCTTTCTGCGAATGAGCACTTAATCTCAATTTTTGCCGCGAATTTTAGCTGAGAATTACCGATTTTACTCCACTTTAGTCGTGAATTAGCGGATTTTCCCAGTTTCAGCCTTGCTTTCGCAAGTTTTATGAAATGTATAAACGAATTAGCATTTCACCTTAGCCGTGAATTGCCGCTAATGAACGCTTTTTCTCGATTTTAGCCGCAAACTAGCACTTACGCTCATGTTCAGCTGCGAATGAGTGCTTCATCTCAATGCATCAGGGAATTTTCTCCGTTTCAGCCTCGTATTAGAGGGCTTTCACAAAATTTTCGTATTAGCGCTCAGAATTAACGCTTATTAGCGTTTTACTAAATTTGAGCCGCGAATCGCTGCGTTTTATTTTTGTTTCATTTTAGCTGTGAACGAGCGCTTTTTACCAACTTTAGTCGCTAATTAACGCCTTTTATTTCTTCATTTTAGCGGGTTTTTTTTCACATTTATTTCATGCAATTGGTATATTTTCTCGATTTTAGTCATGAAGTTGCCTCAATTTTATCTTAGCCTACTGAGCGATGATCGCTGCTTTTTCTAAGCTTTACAGCAGCGAGTTAGCGCTTTTTCTAAATCATGGCCACGTATTAGTGATTTTTTTCCGCTTTTTGCTACGAATTAGGTCTGTCGTCCACTGGAAGCGTTTTCCAGCGGCACTGCAACGCGCGACAACGAGCGTACATCCTCCATTGATTGTGACATCGTCCATTGTAGGCTTAGCTGCAGTGAATTCAATTTAAGTCATTTTGATCGCTCGTTGTAGTACCGCTTGAAAACGCTTCCTTAGAGTTTTTTCGCTATTTTAGCCGTGAATATTAGCACTTTTTCCGAACTTTTTGCCTCGTTCTTGCCCCGAGATCATCGCGCAGCCTATTAAGGGCCGCCTAAAGAAACTTGGGGTTACGTATTTGGGGGAGCGTATTTTCTCTATTTTAGCCGAAAAGGTTCACTCAGATACCTTTAATTGGTGCATATTTTTTTCAAGTTCAGCGGCAAATGAGCGCTTGTTCTCTGTAGGTCTGTTCCAGCAATGTGTTCGGAAGATGCTCGGAGCAGAGTTGCCATGGGATCAGCCAGTAAAATTTAAGTTGATTACATTTTATTGGCTGGTCCCACGGCAACTCTGCTCCGAACATGTTCCAAACACCTTGCTGGAACATAACCTTAGCCGCGAATCAACGCTTCAAAAACCGTTTAAAATATCCCTATTTTTTCATCTTTAAGCTTTTCGTCGGTACATATCCGTCCGAAAAAATCACTAACTCGAGGCTAAAAATAGAGAAAAACACTAATCTGCTATAAAATTGAGAAAACCCCCTAATTCGCGGCTTATAGTCAAAAACGGGGGACGGGAGCGAATGGGGATTGTACGAAGTTTGCCAATCTGAGAGATGATGTCAGGTTGAGGATCAGTGAATGTTATGAGCGCTACGTTCGTTTTACTGAAATCAAAACTTGTGAAGATATTAAGCTTTTTTGGTCCTTCGTAAATAGCAAACGAAAAAGTGGTGACCGGCCCCAAGTGATGATGAATGGCAATAAGACCCTGGCTTCTGATTCTGAAATCTCGCACAAATTTGCTTCTGTCTTCAGCGATAACTTTTCTGAGTTTCCATCTCGAGAGTTCTCACCTGCTGTTTCAGGGTTGCCAGGGGATCTTGTTGATGTTGCGTTATCGTCAGTTTCGGTTGAGGAAATTCAATACAGGCTTCGCCGCCTCAAGCACAGTCTCTTTGCGGGCCCCGATGGACTGCCTCAGTCCGTTTCTTAAGAATTGTTACGATTCTCTTTGTCTTCCCTTGTGGATTCTTTTCAACAGGTCTCTCAGGGAGGGCATTTTCCCCTCTCAATGGAAGACGCATATCTTTGTTCTCATATACAAAAAACGCCTGAAAAATGATACGCTTCATTACCGGCCGGTTGCAAAATTCTCGATAATCGCCAAGGTTCTGGATTCCTTCGTAGATGACTTCTTTAGGTGAGAAATTAAAGCATGTCATCACCCCGGAACAGCATGGTTTCGTTAAGGGACGGCCCACTTCCACAAATTTACTCCTGTACAATGATTTTATTCATGGTAGCTTGGAGTCAGGGGCATAGGGTCCATGCCATTTACACTGATATGTCCAAGGCTTTCTATCGGGTTAATCACGAGAATCTTATCAGGAAAATTGAGGTGTACGGGGTTGCCGATCCACTTCTCTCCTGGACGTTTAGAGTGGCCTACAATGGTTCTCTTTCTGACTTGATTCAGATTGTTTCTGGAGTCCCACAAGGCTCGCATCTTGGGCCTATCCTATTTTTGTTGGTATTTAATGAAGCGGTGAAAGTTTTTCGTTCCTCCTCCTGCTCATTGCTCCTGCTCATGTATTGGCAGACGACTTGAAGTTGTATTCAGCAGTTTCTTCTGTGGAAGACTGTATGTTGCTTCAGCAGGATCTTGATGCTTTCGTATCCTGGCGTAAGCTTAACGATTTAACCGTGATATCGTAGTGCAAGTGTATCAAGTTTAATGTGGACACTAAGTCTAAGGATTGTGATCCGTGGACATTATTGTCTGGACCGCCTTTCCTCTCGAGGAAGTAAGGGAAATAAACGATTTAGGCGTCTTTAATAATAAGGGGAATTTCCATGATCACATTACCAGCATTAGAGGTAAGGCTCTGTTATGTTCTTATTCATTTTCTGTAAAATAAGCATTCTCCCTCACTCCCCAACGCATAAGGGATTCCCAGGCGCAAGCGCCTCCTAATGCCGCTTGCTGACCGCCTCTCAGTACGATTCCGGCCTCCTATTTTAAAATATAGTTTCTAATTCTTTGCTAAAAAACAAAGTGTTATTATTATTATTTTCACTCCTTCTCCTTCGCCACCCAAACACAACAAATTGGCGACGAGGATGGGATTCGCGAAGGACTGAAGGATCTACTCTCCGCTCACTCGAAAATAAACAAAGTCGTGCCGCCGCTTTCGCCGGCCCACATCTAGCTCTTATTCTCTCAGTGAGTCCGTTCATTCGCTCTTATTTTACTAACAATATTAAAAGAACAAAAAAATGGCTCAAGCAAACGTACCGCCCGTACAGCCGAATCCTGAAATGTAACAATTAATTTCGGTATTAACACAGTTTATGACGAGAATGTCTACGACATCCGCTCCCCGCTCATCTACCGCGGAACTAGCCATACAAAACTTTCAATTCGACCAAGACGAAGAATACGAAAGTCCTGAGGAATTCGAAATAAAGAAAGTCAACGTGCTCCCTGTGCTCAAAACCGATAGCTCTTCTAACGATAAATGTATTATTCCGGTGCACATAAATTCAAAAGTGGTTCCACTCGAAGTTGACAGCGGAAGTCCAGTCAGCTTTATGAACAAAAATACATTAGAAAAGCTCCAAATAAACATCCCGCTCCAACAGCAAGGGCAAGCTCATATACCAGTTTCCTTCCGCAATTATTCCGGAAAGCTCTTGCTCTACATTGTTGACTCACCTTCTGCGACTATTCTGGGCAGAAGCTGGATGCGCTCCATTGGACTCACTATTCAAAGCATTAATCATCTACAAAACGAATCACTGACCAAGTTAAAGAACGACATATTCACGCGTTATGGTCCACTATTTTAAAAAAAAGGCTTCATTCCCGGCATTTCCTGCTCTTAACGCTTGCTCCCGGACACTAAGCCAGTTTATATCAAGGCTCGCCCGGTACCATATGCTCTTCTTGACAAAGTAAACGAAGAACTGGACTCTCTCGAAGCTCAAGACGTAATACAGAAAACGGATCACAGTGACTGGGAAAGCCCCCTCGTTCTTGATCCGAAACCAGACAAATCCGTCAGGCTCTGCGTCGATTACAAAAACACAGTCAATCCTGCTCTTCAAGACGATAGATACCTCATTCCGCTCATCGAAGACCTATTCCATAAGCTCCAGGGTGGCCGTTACTTCTGCAAGCTCCACATACACAAAGCATATTTAAACGTCAAAATGGACTCCGACAGCCCAAAATCATGGCCATCACCACACACCGAGGCACATACCAAATGAACAAATTAGCTTTCGGCATCAAAACAGCTCCAAATGAATTTCAAAAAATCATGGACCAGGCATTTCAAGGCATTCCAGGCCTTGCTGTATACTTCGATGACATCATTATTCAAGGTCCAACAATTCAACAGTCCAAGAGCGCTTATTTAAGTGTCTCGACAAGCTCGCAGAACTCGATTTACACCTCAACAAAGACAAATGTTTCTTCTTCGAACAAGAAGTACAATATCTAGGCCATCGTATCACGGCCGATGGGCTTAAAAAGACCTCGGATAAAATCGACGCCATCCAAAAAGCTCCTCGCCCGCCAACAAACCAGCGATGACATCCGCTCCTTCCTTGGGTTAGTCATGTACTACGCAAAATTCCTCCCAGATGTCGCGACAACCACTGCACCGTTACGGAAATTATTAGAAAAGAACTCAAAATTTGTATGGGACCACAAATGTGAAAAGGCATTCAAAAAACTAAAGCCTGAAATCGCCAGCCCCCGCACACTTGCACCGTTTGACCCCTCTCTACCTATTACGCTCGCCACGGACGCCAGTCCGACTGGCATATCTGGAGTTCTAAAGCACATCGTCAACGGCTGTGAGCGACCAATAGCGTTCAACTCACGTGCTCTTACAAAAACGGAAATGAACTACTCTCAATTGGATCGAGAAGCTACGGCTATCTACTGGGTCATCAAAAAGCTATACAACTACTTATATGGCAGACAATTCACATTACTTTGCGATAATAAGCCCTTGGTCCACATTTTTGCTCCTCAAACAAAACTTCCTGTCTTGTCCGCCTCCCGTCTCATCCGCTACGCTACCTTTTTAAGCGGTTTCGATTACAAAATCCAACATCGCAAATCCGAACTGCACGCGAACGCCGACTATCTGTCCCGCGCAACCGCTCCCTCAGGACAACAAACCAGATGAAGACTCCGTACTCAATATAGCTCATATCCATGAGATTTCGTCCGAGATGCTCAATTATCGCGCACTTGCTCATTCCACCCGCACTTGTCCTGAAACTGCTCATCTTCAATCGAAAAATTTCAAAGATCCCGAATTTTAAACGGATCAAGGCATCATCTTTCGAGGAAATCGGGTATACATACCCCCTTCCCTCCGCTCCTAGGTTCTCGACGAGCTCCATTCTTGTCATTCGGGAATTGTTAAGATGAAATTGCTCACCGGCAGCATGTCTACTGGCCTGTTATCGACCGCGATATTGAGGCCGTCGCTAAAAGCTGCCGCGAATACATGGAAATTCGTGCTACTAAAGCTCCATTGTACTCATGGGAACCTCACTCCGGTAATTGGCAACGGCTCCACAACGATTACGCCGGTCCCAGAGACGGCCGTTATTTTTTTGTTGTCATTGACGCCTACTCTAAATGGCCAGAAGTTTTCATGTCGGCCACAGCTCCGTCCTCTGAGTCTACTATCGCACACCTTCGCGCCATTTTTTCTCGATTTGGGCTCCCTCACTCTATTGTAGGTGACAACGCATCTCTCTTTACGTCCGACAGATTCCGTTCATTTTGCTCAAAGTTCGGAATTCACCAGCAGCTCATCGCTCCTTACAAGCCGTCCACCAACGGTCAAGCCGAACGATCGGTCCGCACGCTTAAAGAGAAACTATGCTCGCTCTCCTCCACTGCCGGCACGCTCCATGAAAAATTGCACAACATCCTCTTCAAATGGCGATCTACTCCAAATGCTCAAGGCAAATCCCCTGCAGAGCTCCTGTTCAGCGTCGACTCCGCACGCCGCTCGATTTACTTCGCCCCGCTCCATCCTCTGACGGCGCCTCACTCTCTTCTCCCCCGTCTCGCAATCTACGCGTGGGAGACCGCGTCGCATCACGAAACTACACTGGCTCAAATGAATGGAAATTTGGCACCATCACCGAGAAAATGGGGAAGCTCCATTATTCAGTGAAGCTTGACGATGGATACATCCTTAAACGTCACAACGATCAGCTCGTCACGTGCGAGGTACCGCTCCCATCAGCTCCAAATTCAAGGGAACTACCCCCTTCCTGGCCTGCTCCACCACCTGCTCTAACGATGTTTCTTCCACGGCGGAAATCAGTATCCGCATCATCACCATCATCAGCACCGCATGACGAACAAGAAGACTCAATAGCTCCTACACGCTCCTCGGAAGCAGCAACGCCTGCCGCTCCCAGCACACCCCGCAGCACACCACCGAGACCAGTGCGCGAACGTAAACCTCCGCATTGGATGAACGATTATGTGCGCGAGTGAAGTGTAATTCAAAGTTTTTTTTTTGTTTTCTTTCCGTTTAACGTGTTACCGGACGGTAATTATCTTACTCAAAATTATGAACGTCCTAAATCTTTTTTCTTTCTTTCTAAATCTTTATCCTTTTACTTCACTTACTGAATTCTCTCGCTCTCTAGCGGCTTTCTTTCAGACGACGGAAGGGCGCGGCCCTCCTCGCCCCTCAGCTCCTGTTTCTACTTCCTAAAATCTTGCTGACTTGACAAAACTTCTTTTCTAACTTTTTACTATGCGAGCCTATCAGATCTCTTTATTTCTTTCGTTTTCTTTTCAAGAGCCAATCACCAGCGACCTCCTTCATATAAATACGAACAAAGTTACTTTTCAACGGCATTCGATTCCATTTAATAGACGGCAGACGACATTCACACCTCTCTCTACTCTTCGAACGACCTGAAGACTGAAGCCTTCGAGCTGGCTGAAGTTGAGACAAGGGATAAGACCTGGAAAGGCCCCCCAACGGAACCCTCGTCGCGCTGATATCTGAAGTCTGAGGAAGGATAAGACCTGAAAAGGCCCCCAACCCTCGTCGCCACGCTTTTTTCTCAACGTTCTTGCTTCTTGGCTCTCTTCACTTCGCTATTTTTAAAACTCTTCTTTCTTCTACCCTTGCCGGGGTGCTTTCGAAAAGGTTTTGTTTTTTTTTATTTTTTCTTTCCTCTCCACGGGAAGCCAGCTCGCTCCTATTACAAAATAGTCGAGCTTTCGAGCTTATAAAGACCTTCTTCACTGGTTTTTTTCAAAACCCAAGTCGTGAAGAGCGGTGTACCTCCTCCTTCGATTGGCTCAGCCAACGAGGCCTCCTTCTCCTTCAATACCTGTTCAGCCCAGCGTTCAGGTATCCTCCTGTCAACGTCTCGATAAGGGGTACTGGCCAAGCCAGCCCTCGGAAGAACGTTTGTTTCGCGACCTTAAGACAGTCCGTCTTGGCCGCACGTTTTCCTTCCCCCAAAGCGTCGTTCTCTTCTCACTCCTTCTCCAGGAGACGACTGCTTCTTCTTCCTTTCTTTTGCCGTAGAGTATTTTGGCGCAGCCAAACTCTTCTGGTTAATTCTTTTTTTTTTTACCACAGATCGACCACGCAAGTCTAAGCGCTATGGCGTTTCTTCGGCTTGTACGTTCCAAGCGCTCTTCCTCCTGTGATTATTGGCTCAGCCAAAGTCACACACCCTCCATCCTTCTTTCTCTTTCAGTGATTATTGGCGCAGCCAAAATCACCCCCCCCCCCTTTAACTAAATTACAAAAGATATGGCTGGTAATGGTTTTTATCTTTCCCCTCGAGGGATCGGGGCTCGGACCAATTTTTCCACCCCTGTAACAAACGTATAACCTTTTTTTTATTCTCGTGTTAAGTATTGTGAAGCGTTTTTCAGCGGACTTTGGTGGCCCTTTTGTCGTTAAACTTTTATATCAATCGCTGATCCGTTGTCACTTGGAGTATACTTCCGTTGTCTGGGATCCATTTCTGAAGTTGGAGGTTGATCTTGTCGAGTCGATGCAGCTTAGAACTGCTAGATACCTGGCGTACAAATTTGGGGCGTCTGGAGATTCATTGAGTTCTGTTTTGGCGTTTGTGCTTTTTGAACTGATTGTAAATAAATACATTTTTTTTTTTCATCAGCTCAACACAGTATACATGTTGTGCTATACATGATGTCTTTCTCGAAACGGTTCAGTTGCAGTTTTCGGTTTCATGGACTGACATGACTAACAGGGATATAATTAATTTAAGGGCAAATTTTGTCTAGTTGGAGTGACGGAGTGACGTCATGAATGACGATACTATAACATAGAATGGGACTAAAACACAAAGAGAATTTCAAATTCAAAGAGCTAGAGGTTTTTGAGAATTAGACTAGACTGATCACAGGAGATTTTGTTGACTAGTAGTATCATCACATCACGATTTCACAGTCTTAATTTATCCTGTAGTGTGCGTGGTTTTAACCTTCCTGCTACTCGATCTCCGATGGAAAAATGGACGGCTCCGGTCACAAAGGCAAGCCTTCTGTGGAAACGCCGGAATTTAGTTTCTATGTGCTCCGTTATTGTTGGGACATCGAGCTCTCGATGAAGTTGAGTGTTTCGCACAAACCATGGGGCGTCTACGCATATGCGCAAAATCTTATTTTGATACGATTGCATCCGTTGAATTTTAGAATGGGCGGCTGCACCCCAGATCTCGCTTCCGTACAGTACCATTGACCGAAGAATAGACGTGTAGAGAAGTATTCCAGTTTGCGGTCGCAGTTTGGACTTCCTGTGTAGAATTGAGCTGAGGAAAGCTTGACGAGCGTAGCCCTCGTTCAGTTTCTTATTTACGTGTAGTTTCCACGATAGCCGCCGATCGAGGTGCACTCCGAGGTACTTAATGCTTTGCGATAATAATAAATAAATAAACCCGTTCATTCCGAGCTAAAATGGAGAAAAACGCTGATTCGTGGATTTTGAGAAAATCCTCTAATTCGATGCTGAAGTTGAGTAAAAGCGGTGATTTGCGGGTGAAATTAAGGAATAATTCACGTCTTAAATTCGTAAATAATTCGCAGCTAAAATGAAATGACAAAAAAAACAAAAACGCTAAATTAGCGAATTAATTTGAGAAAATCCGCAAATTGACGGCTAAAATGGAGAAAACGCAGCAAAAAGCTTTGAGATCGCAGTAAAAATTGGGGAAAATCGCTAATTCATGTTCTTGGATAAAATTGAGAAAACGCGGCTCCCATAGAGGCAATTTTGTGGCTGAAATTCAGAAAAAAAGAAAGAGTAAATCAGATTTGCGGTAGAACCCTCCCGCCACCGCCCGACGACATTGCTTGCCGCACGCTCCCACTGCCCCGGGCTTGAGCGAGCGTTTAAAATGTTTTCTCTTAATTTCAAGACACGAATAAGTTTTAAACCTTAGTGTTTTTATTTATTTCAGCGGCTGTATATTTTCGATACTATTCCCATTTTTCATCATAAGCGCCAACGAAGCGAATCCAGTGGCGAACGCAACGTAAGTAAAAATAATATCAGGAAATAACCTTGGAATCACTTTTCAGAAACATTTTTCTTTGTTATTTATTCCAGATCTTCTCAACTTCAATTATTTTCACCTGTGATCGCTCTGTCCAACGCTCTATTTCATCGAACTTTAACGCCGTACGTGACGGACGCCAAGGCCAAGCGAGCTGAACATTGAGGTTTCAATTTTTTTTTTTCAATTTTATTACGCCCACTTGTCGTACTGTCTCTGAAATTTTAAGTTGGAGCGTTTTGCTTTAGTGATACACTGACGAACGAAGTGCTTTCTAGGTTTTTAAGAATTGGGCGGGGGGGGGGGGGGTTGGCTGACTTGAATCAAATTGCTGTAAGACAAATGAGCTAAGTTTTTAAGAGAGGTATTTTAATGTGAAGGCAGGCAGATTATCCTTTTTTTTTTTTTGGTTACCAAACTAGCCTATTATTTAAATTAGGTACTTAAACGCGAACTGATGGGGTTTTTGCTTTAATAATGCGTAAGTTGAGCGATTTTGTGTCTTGTTTAAAAAGTGCATTCGATGATTCAATGTAACTGAATTAATTTTTTACTTGGAAGAAGTGAATTTGGACATTCAAACCAAAATGGGAATGATAATACCAAAAATCAACAGTTATTGTGGTACCTACAAAAGGATTTTTTTTTGTTTTTATGGTGAAAACAGATTATAAAAATATATATTTCTGATTCATAATGACCATAAACAATAATAAAAACAATAAATAATATTTTTGTACTTACAAAACGGAAGTTCTCCGTGATTTCCATCTTACACTTTATGCATTATGCATTGTTTAGCTTAAACTAGCCCAAAATGAACCACTTTAATTTTTCCTGTCTCTGTATCGCTTGGTATATCTGTAAAAAATTAACATTTAGGTTTAATTCAATTTTCACAGCCACCATTTCTTACATTTGCTGGCTTCTGTTGATAGTGGTAGATTTCCCCTAATTCCACCGGCTACAGACTCCGGTTGTCCACTCTGTTCTGTCTGTTCCGTGTTCGTCGTCCGGCCCGTCGAAGGGGCCGGCTCTTGTACAGAAAGAGAGGCATCATCGTCGCCACTGCGAGCCAATGGCGACGTCGTCATCGTTGAGTCGACAAACCAAAGGTTGGAGTCCCTGGGAAGAAGATCGGGTGGGCACGACCTGTGAAAACCACCGTCGGATGTCAATTTTGAGGTGTACGATTGCTTGATGTCAATCGGCCGCCTATAACCGATTGACTCGTAGTGACTGAACGGTTGTCCCAGGTCGATGGGAAGGCTCGGTAAATATGTACGATCTCCGTTTAGAAACTCGTTGGAAATCGGTCGCTTTGTAGCGTCGCGATTGTACGCGTCTATCGTCGGTGGGAAGACGTCAGTCCGAGTCTTTCCTCCACCTCGGCTAATAAACGGAGAAGATGCTGTTACATTCTTGCCGTAGTACTGCCGACTAGCATTTGATAGCTCTGTTGAGTACAAATCCTCGTGGGAAGTCGAATAAGAGAGAGTGAATCGTTGAGCCGGCGTAGGAAACACCCGATTTGGCGGTGGCAGGGAGTTGTATGGAGTAACAGGAAGGCCTACAGCGTTTGGACTTATTTCTGTCGGGCACGACTCGATAGACGCCATTTTAGGTAGATTCTAATCGCAGCAGGAGGGGAGGGGGGCGAATTATAACAAAATTATCATTATTATTATTATTATTATTATTTTTCTCACGATAAGGAATTTAGGTGTCTACTCACGCGGTAGAGATCTGAGGTTTTGGATATGGTCGCAGCGAATTTTACTTTACTTCGTGGCATGGGTAATGGTGTTCGGATGACGGGAAGCGGTGGAGTAATCATTCTTGACGGACGTCGAGTGGCCTCAGTGTTGACACCCACGTCAGTTTCTTCGGCGGATGACGAACTGGAGCAGCAAGAGCTTGAAGAACAATCGCAACTTGATCCTGTTGAAAGCACGAAAAATAACGAAATTAGATTCTTTCGAATTTCGACTCAATTACGTGCAAGTTCAATAATTAGTTTCATCAGAGTCATAAATAGTCGATTAGAATTAAATATTTACCTGACTCACTGTGCGACAAACACTCCTCGGCTTTCTCCAAAGCAGCGTCCGCCATGGCGTTGTTGTTTGTTCGTTTACAGTACGAGTAAATGTCCATGAAGAGATCGTGATCGTTCAAATCGATTGCCAGACGGAAAGCTTTGTCCGTCACTTTGTACCTATAATGTTCAAAACATCAGATAAAAAAAAAAAAAAAAATTGTCTCGGCGTGGAACGTTTATGGCTCTCTACCTCAAGAGGTGATGGAAAAACCGCCTGGTTAAATCATGCACCGAGTCTCCGACTTCAGCGTCAACCGCTTCTGAAATTGGCCGAACGGGGCTGTGGTAGCTTCCTAGAGCTCTTTCCAGGGCAGCTATATATGAAAAAAAAACATCGTTTTTAATAAATTCCGTAATTTTGAGGACCAAAGGAATCGTACCTTCAGTCTCAGGGGTCAACGGCGTTCGAAGTAGATACGCCACAATGCTCTGAAGAGTCGACAAGGCAACGTCACCGTCCTGGTCCCAGTCCAACGAGTAAAGAAGATTGACGGCCTTATCATACGAGCCCACTCCGAGATATTGACTGGCCAAAAGGTCGCCCGTCCATTTTCGGTCACCGCAGGATATCAGTCGAATTAAAGCGACTGGTCCTCTGTACAGAATGAGAGAGAGAGAGAGAGAGAGAGTGACAGCCGGATCCGACTTGGAGGTCGGAAAGGATCGAACCTTTCGAAATGAAGAAGAACCAAGTCGTCTTCGTTGACGTTTTTGTCCGAAGTATTTCGACTCCATTGGACGTTGACGAGGGACGGTTGATACTTGAAAAGTGCTCCCACGTCGATTGTTGAAACAGGAGACGAATCATTTCCCATTATTTGACACATTATTGATGAGAGCGAACTGTCGAACCATTGCAATTGACCGCGATCGTTCCCGACAAGAATTAATGAACCGTCAGGGTGCCACGCCGCAAGGCTTGGGATCTAAAAAAAAAACAAAAACAACCTATATTTTTTTCTCTCCCTCAAACGCATAAAAGGACTGGGCGGGGAGGGGGGTTGCTCTTACGAATGAAGCGCCGACGCTGTTGGAAATATTGCCGTAGCAGTCGGCCATAAGTAGAGATCCGTCGATACATGAAATGAACATTTTGTCTTCTTTAGGGCTGAGGGCGACGACTGACAAATGAGTGGGAAGAAGGAGAGAGAGAGCGAAATTGTTGTCGAGACCACCCCAGGCGACTCGCGAGTTTTCCCATTCGACGCTGACTTCACCCTAGAGAACAGAATTAATACTATTGCGTCCTATATGTAACCGTAAATATTGTTTAACTATAGGCTACGGTGACCAACAGGTCGTTATTGTCAATTTGAGGCAGAAATTGTCAATTTGAAGCAAAAACTGTCAATTTGTAGCAAAAACTCTCAATTTGAAGCAGAAAATTTCAATTTGAACCATAAAATGTCAATTTGAACCATAAATTGTCAATTTGAAGCCGAAATTGTCCATTTGAAGTAGAAATCGTCAATTTGAAGGTGAGAAATAGTTAATTTGAAGCAGAAATTGTCACTTATCCCCAATAGTTATACTTTTGGTCCTTGGAACTTATTAATTTTGCGTTAATTCCGAGAATGAAAGTGTGGAAAAACTCTCATTCGCGGTTAAAATTACGAAAACGCCAATTCGTCGCGTCTTCTGAAGGCAAGTTCGTGGAATCGTGGACAAATTGAGAAAAAGCGCTAGTTCGTGGATAAAATAATGAAAAATCGTTCATTAGCGGCTAAAATAGGGAAAACAGCTCATTCGCGGCTAAAATAGGGAAAACAGCTCATTCGCGGCTAAAATAGGGAAAACAGCTCATTCGCGGCTAAAGTGAAGAAATTGTCAATATTTGAAATAGAAATTGTCAATTTGAAGTAAAAATTGTCGATCTGAGGCAAAAACAGCCAATTTCAAGAGGAAATTGTAAATTTTTTAGAAATATTTAATTTTAGGACGAAATTGTCAATTTCAAGGGGAAATTGTCATTTTTACTAGCGCATTGTCAATTTAATTAAAAACTTGTCAATTTGAAGCAGATATTGTCAATTTCACGAGGAAATTGTAACTTATCCCCAATAGTTTTATTTTTGGTTTTTGGAACTTTTTAATTTTGCGTTAATTCCGCGAATAAAAGTGTGCAAAACGCTCATTCGCGCCTACAATTACGAAGACGCCAATTCGTCGCGTCTTCTGAAGGCAAGTTCGTGATCAAGTTGAGAAAAAGCGCTAATTCATGGATAAAATTATGAAAAATCGTTCATTAGCGGCTAAAAGAAGGGAAGCTTGTCAATTTGAAGAAGAAATCGTCAATTTGAAGAAGAAATAGTCAATTTGAAGCTGACATAGTCAATTTGAAGCAGAAATTGTTAATTTCACGAGGAAATTGTCCCCCAATAGCCAATAGTTTTATTTTTGGTCCTCGTAACTTTTTAATTTTGCCCCATGATTCGATTAGAAATTGCCATTTCGGTCATTATTGTTAATACGGTAATCGGCGATCGTTTATTTTGGCTTTAAACTTGACATTTTTAGTATAAATTGCCGATTATATGCGAAAATGATCAATTTTAAGAGTAAATTGTTAATTTTATGAGGAAATTGTCAATTTTATGAGGAAACTGTCAATTTCATGAGGAAATTTTCAATCTCATGAGGAAATTGTCAATTTTATGAGGAAATTGTCAATTTTATGAGGAAATTATTGTCAATTTCATTAGGATATTGTCAATTTAACGCGTAGCTTTTCGCCAGCAAACCAATTTCGCTGGGTGGCCTATTTCAGAGACCGATTACGCCGATTTTTCATTCCTAAATGGGAATAAGCGCTTTTCCTATTTTTTAGTCTACCTACTCAAAAACCGGCTGGTTCGCGTTTTTCTCAATTTTTCGCCGCGAATGAGCGTTTTTTTTTTTTTTTAATTTTTTTTTTTTTTTTAGCCGCGAATAAACGCTTGATACCGATTCGTGTCGCAAATAAGCGCTTTGTCTCAATCTTGGCCGCGAATTTGATCTCAATTTGAGCCTCAAATTTTCGGTTTTATTAGTTTCAGCCCCGCACGAGCGGAGTTTCTCCCTTCAGCCGCATATTATTTCTCAATTTTAGCCAAGAATTACCAAGCACTTTTTGCCCAAGAACTAGCGCTTTTCTCTACTTTGGCCGCGAATGAGTACATTTTTCTCACTTTTATACATATAGCCACAAATTTATCAATTTGTCTCAATAACAGCCGCGAATTAGCAATTTTTCTCACTTATTTTCGCGCTTATTTCTCAATGTCAGCCCTTCATCTATGAGCCACCGCCCGGGGCCTGTTCCCAAGGGGAAAAATCGGTAATTCACCCTTTTATATTGAAAAAGCGCGCATAATTCGCGGTTAAAATTGAGAATAAGAAGTAATTCGCAGCTAACATGACCACGCTTTGTGGTTAAAATAGAAAAAAATCGGTCATCCACCAATAAATTGAGAAATAGCATTTTAATTATTCCACGAATAAAAGTCAGGAAAAAAGCTCATTGCCTGCTGAAATTATGAAAAATGGTTCATTAGCGTCTAAAATGAGGAAAGCTGCTAATTCGCGGCTAAAATTGAGAAAATCGTCAATTCGGGGCTAAAAATACAGAGAAAAAAATTGCTAATTCACCCATGGATTTGAGAAAAAGCGCTAGAGCTGTGGAATAAACTCTAATTAGCGCTTAAAATGGGGCAAACGCCAACTCGCGGCTTCTGAAAGCAAAATTCGCTTAAGGTTGAAATAAAATTAGCGGGCACAGTAAAGAAGAAACGCTAATTCGCAGCTAAAATGGGAGAAAATAACTAATTCGCGGTCAAATGTAGAAAAATCGCTAATTATCGGCAAAATTTTGTAAAAACGATACTTATGCGAACAATTAAGAAAAAGCGCAAAGTCACGACGAAAATAGGGAAAAACTCTTGATTCAAGACGAACATGTAGAAAAACGCTAATTCACGGCTAAAATGTGTAAAAACGCTAATTCGGGGCTGAGATAAAATCATAAAAAATTGCTAATTATTGGATAAAATCGAGAAAATGGCAAGTCGCGCGCTTTCTGGCGGCAACTCCGTAGCTAAAATTGAGAAAAATTGCTAGTTTGCTGATTAAATCAAGAAAAAAACATGATTTAGCGAAACATAAAAATTATTTTTTTTTTTTTTTTTTTTTTTAAGGGACTAAGGTACCTCACAGGTGGGCCCCGATAGGTGTAGGTCCGCTACTGCTTTCTGTATTTCTTTCACGTTCCAATGAGCTACTAATGGTTTTGACAAGGAGTTGTACGCCATACACTGTTCAAGCTAAGCTGAGGGGGGGGGGGTTGCTGCTGAGGGCAGGGCCCGCTGCTCACCGTAGGACTGAAGAGAACCGTGAGGGCAAAACGACGACCTGAGGACAAGAACCTCCGGGGTTGGGAGTCGTACTGCAGAGGCAATTTTTATGATTGCCCAGTGGGGTCTAAAACATCCAAAGTCATTCGCGTTCATCACTAATATCCACGATTTTATCTTTCTGGGGTGCTGATCAACGATTAGTCGTTGTTAACTTGTTTTTTTTTTTGTGTTTTTTTAGGTATCCTAATACTTTTCGTCGCAAGCGTTCTACTTTTTCCAAGCCAAACGTCCTCGGAAATTATTTTTACACCTGGTGGTCACCCCTAAACGTAAAATAGGGAATCTGAAAGCCCTAGTTTTACCTTGCTCGACACCTTCTGCTGAACCGTGTTGACATTATTTACTTCGCATCGACTGAAACCAATGTTGATCGGATCAAAATCCGTTCGACAGTAACATAGAAGGCTCAGCTTCGCTCTGCATGAGGGATAAAATTGCTGAATTCACACTTTTTTGTTGTTGTTTTTTTAAGGTCGAAATGAAATTACCCGTTGACTGAATAGACATAAACGTTAGCTCTGTCCTCATCTCGCACAACAGGGCTCCACGGGTAGACGTCATCTCTACCAGATTTCCACCATATGAGGACCTTTGAAGAGCAAAACTGTTTCGTTAGTTCGGAGTTTTTAAATTGTTTAAAAACAACACAGGTTTAACCTTGTCACACGTGGTATTGAAGGATAGCTGTTTGTCGAGGCGTCGACCTGACGGCCCCGACAATTTGACGTGTTGTATTTTGACGTCGAGATTGTTCCATTTTCTTGGCGATGAAAATTTAAAGGAAGACTTAGCGCAATAGATTAAAGTGACTAGGTTATCGGTGTAAGCAAATATGGCATGACTGTTGCTGACTATAACTGAAAAAAAAGTTAAATTTTTAAAGGCCCCCCCTTTTTTTAGCTAAAAATTCATCGACGTTACCATCTGAAACGTACTGGGAAGACAACTTCCCGATCATGTACTTGTCATGAACGATGTCTACCAAATCTCCAGTGGCGGGATTAACACGCAAATAAGTTTGGAGGCCATTGCTGTATAGCACATGTAGAGTATTGGGATTTCTCCAGCGAAAGTTAAGGACACGACTGTTGTAAAATGCCTCCTGAAGGAAAATTAAAATAGAAGAGAGCTAGGTAATTAAATGTTTTGAAATAAGAATTATAAATATAGAGCCTGTCAAACCTCAAACTCACGTAAAGAGTCCCTCAGTTTTTTGGGTCTTTTATTGCTCAATGACCAAGTTATTCCCCTTGCATCGGCGTAAGATTTTTTCCCTTCTTGAGCGAGACACCTGACAGCGTTCTTCTTCTCGCAGTACCTAACAAGTAAATGGACGAACCATTTAATTAATCAATCTTCAAAGCAATGATCTTGACGTTTAGATTTAATAGGCGAGGAGAATTAGAGAGTGAACCATTCTGATTTCGCCGCTCGGAACTGGGTTAATTTGTTCCCTGCGGTTCATGTGAGTGATCGTTTTTAAAATCCAGTTTATTTATGTAATATCTTGTGTATTTTGTCGACATATTTCATTACATCGATAAAAATATTCAGAGAAAAAGGTGCCCCTTTTTTAGCGGAAATGTTTTTGGAATTCGTTCCGGAACCCCGCGGGGGGGAAGGGGGGAACGCCGTTTTTGGGGCGTCGCCATAAAGACTGCTCGTCTAACATTCTGGTACGGGCTCTAGGTCCCCGTTTTTTGTTTTTTTGCTAGCGTTAAAATAGTTTTCCTTCGAACTCACATGAACGCTCCGAAATCCAAATCGTCGATAGAAACTCCATCTTTTGTAGACCAAATGTGTAATTCATGGAGTAAGCTAAACATTTAAAGCGGGCCCCTTGGAACCAGTACGAAATTGGATCGCAAGAAACTCCCGGATCACGCATAATCACAACTTCCTGTAAATCTCGTCCAAAAAGCCTCCGCAGCCTTTTGCCCTTGATTTTTGAACCAACCCGATTAGGAAATGTAGAACGCGAAGGCGGTGATTTCTAAACCATTCAGTTACGCGTTTGAGGAATACACACAAAAAAACAAAAGAAATTTTCACTGAAAGTAATTATTTCACGAAATTAACGTGAAAAATACTAATAAGAAAAGAAACTTCATAGCGAGAAAGAGAACTAGGGAATTGCTGGAGAAAAAATGAACCAAGAGGAATCCTCCTCCCACCCTTCCTTGCATGAATCCTTCAGGAAGGATGGGAATCAATTAAGTCCATTTCCTCTCCCACTACCTGCTCCAACGCGCCACGTTCGACCGTTTGGTCCGGGAGGCCTTCAGGGAACAGCCGTGACCCTGAAAACTTTATAACGCTTTTGCTTGGCTCAATAGTGCTCTTCACGAAGAGGCAAACGAAGACGCTGATGAACTCCACCCCCTGAAACCTGGCCCCATTATACGACGGGCGGTCTCGTATTAAAAGGCTATTCAATAGCTCGTTCAATGTTACTGTTTTAATAAAATCGTCGATCGGATGTAACCCCCACGCCCCCACCAGTTCCACGATCACATTCCCACCGATTATCCCAAAATTATTTTAACCGCGCTGCGAATTGATAAATCGCTTTAAAATGGCCAACTGGAAATTTAAGGCTATTGATCCACAGAGAGGAATGGCCTACTCAATGTCATTGTTACCATGAACTTGCAATGAAACCTGATTTCAAAGCCGGGGAAATATAGGGAAACCCTCAATTTTTAAGGTCCCGTTTAGTATTCCCGTCTTTCCAGTTCTTCGAACAGCTTCAGAGCGTTATTTTATTTTATTTTTTAAAAGTAACACTCAGGAATCGGTGTTTTTTTTTTTTATTATTAATCTTTTTTCTTTTACCCCAGTCCTGGGCACCGAACTGGTCTCCTGAAAAAGCGTGAACTCATTAATTTCGTTATGTTAGGCCGGAAGTTAATAAACAAAACCGGTGAGATTGGTATTGGGGAAGAGAAAAAGGGATGGTGTCTTCCGGAAGAAGACATACGGGGAGGGCGAAACCCCAATATCCATATACATTTATAGACACTTCCATAAAGACAATTTTATTCGATGAGGCTTTCACGTTATTAATTTCCCGGAAAGTAAAGAAATATGTGGAGGGATGGGCAGGGCCGTAAAGAGAAAATTCGGGCCCAGGGATGGAACTCAATGGGGCCCTTTCACGCCCCCCCCCCCTCATAACAAAAAAAACTCGGGACACTCAACTTGAGGTGCCGTCATAGAGAGCACTTGCGAAGGACGTGCTTGAGCTCGAACAACTCTATAACCACAAGAAGCACTGACAATAAAAAAGGTTTAACCTCAAACAAATTAAACCACAATAACTTGAGCCCCTAAAAGACCAAAATACCAAAAGCTACATTCCTAAGAAGCACTAACCTCAAAAAGCTCGAATCACAGAGAGCAGCATCCCCAAAATGCTCTAACCACAACAACTTCTAAACAAAAACGCGCAAATAACAAAACGCTCTCACCTCAAAAAACTCCAACAACGGAAGGTCGTAACCACAAAAACCTCGAACCAAAAATATGTTAACCACAAAAAGTTCTTAGCACAAAAAGCACTCGACCACAATATGCTTCAACAACAAAACGATTCAACTACAAAATGCTGTAACCCCAAAAAGCTCTAACCAGAACATGATAATTCAACGAACCATAAAAAGCTCTTACTGCAAGAAACACTCAACCACAGAAAGCACTCGACCACAAAGTGCTCTACCACAAAATGCTCCAACCACTAACACCTCTAACTACAAAAAGCTCTCACTTCAAGAAACACTCCCGCCCAATCTATTTTTTAAAATAGAAATTAATAACAGAATTCGGGTCAAATTGTGTCCAGGGATGACCTTGTCCGGGACAAAATTAGCCAAACCGGGACTGACCCGGGTACCCCCCGGGACGGTTGGCAACCCTATAATACGCTATGTAAACGGATTGACAGCCATTCGCTGCCGAAAAATAGTTCAACTAGCTATTCCCACCATAAAAATCCCTCAACCATAGCTAAAATTGGGAAATCGCCAGCTAGCGGCTTCTAGCGGTAACTTCGTAGCTTCGTTATATTGCACGCTGGTTTTTTAAAAACATATGTTCCTTAGTAGTGACCGGATGTTTTTGAAAATCAATTTAGCAATTTAGCAATTTAGCTTCAAACATTGCATCGTGTGAACAGGGCTTAAGTCACGGCTAGAATTAAGAAACGTCGCTTGATCACTGCTGCTAAAATTAAGAAAAAGCGCTAATTTGCGGCTAAAATTGAGAAAATCGTCGCACAAAACTCAGGAAGGACAGAAAATGTCTGTTTAAAAAAAATCCTCCGGAGCCAAGCTCCAAGCACATCGTATTGTCGCCTGGACAGAATAGACAATCTCAAAAAAATAGGCAATTCATGCCTAAAAGTTGTAAAACTCACTGATTCACGGCGGTGATTAGCGGCTAAAATTTAAATAATCAGCAATTTGCGGCCAAAATCTATAAAAAGTGCTAATTTGCAGCTGAGAAGAAGGAACAGGCAGCACCCAGGGCCTTGGAGAGAGTATTCGTACCTGTGGTGTGGATGGAACTCAATAGGACCCTTTCACCCCCCCCCCCCCAGACTGCTTTAGAATTTCACTATATGTATTGTCTAATATTTTTAACCACAAAAAAGGCCCAACCTCAGCAACCTTCCAAACCACACAACAAAAGCTCGAACATAGCAAATAAAGCAAAAATAGCTAAACCGGCGACTCGAATCTTGAAAATGACTGGACTGAGTTCGTACCCTGAAATTGACTAAAATGACGGATTCGTGCCCTGAAAGTATCAATAAACTGACTAATCACGCCCAAGAAATGACCATAGGCACTACCCCGAAAATGCCCAAACCGGCTATCCACGCGCTAAAATAGGCAAAACTGGCTGTAATATGCGGCCAAATAAATGGTTTAACTGACGATTCGTGCTTTAAAAAGGCGTAAACAGATGAATTCTGCGCTGAAAATAACAGAATTGACCAGTCGCGCGCCAAAAATGGCTATGTCGGACTTAAGCGTCCTAACAAGATATTTGCTAGATACTGACTATTCGCGACCCAAAATGTGCAAATCTGACGATTCACGCATTGGAAATGACTGGCGTTTGGCGATTCCCGCCAAACTATCCACGATTGAGGTCAAACTGACTCTACACGCCCTAAAAATGGCTAAACTGATTATTCGCGCCCTGAAAATGCTTGAACAGATTATTGCAGCCGTGACTATTGCAAAATCACACCCTAAAATTGGCATTAGTTGATTTCATGCAGCCTAAAAGTTGTTAAACTGGCGATTCACGCTTTGAAAAGGCTTAATCAGACGATTCCTGCCCTGATACTGACAAAACCAACCATTTTGAGCTTCAAAAATGGCCAAACAGGGCTTTCACGCCTTGAAAATGTCTAAACGCGCTGATTGCGCTGCTCTAAAATAGCAAAACTGGCTAAAAATGGCACACTCGTAATGGCAATTTACGCTTTAAAAATGGCCAAACTGATAATTCGCGCCCTACAAAGGCTACAGAATGAAGATTCTGTAGTCAATTCGGAATAGGTACTAAACTGACTACTCTCAGGCTATAAAGGAGCTGGAGGCCCTAAAAATGGCTAAACGGAGCGTTTGGGGCCTAATAAGGCCCAACCATAGCAATAAAGGTCTAACCACAGCAAAGGTCCAACTACAAAAAGCTCTAATTACAGTCCAACAACAGTCAAGGTTCATCAATGGTAAAGGTCTAACCAAACCACCCTCACAAAGCACCAAACCACAGTAAATCCCAACCACAAAGATGGTCCAATCTGGCCTAACTCCAGCAAACCAATGGCCCAACCAAAGTTTTAACGTCAAACGACAGTAAAGCCCCAACTACAGCAAAGCTCCAAACTGCAAACCAACTGTAAAGCTACAAACACAAAGAAGGCCCAACCACAGTTGAGCTCCAACGACGCAGAAGAGCTTTGCTTGTTTTTATCTTTTCTTCCTTTCATTGATTTCTTATTAAATCCAGGCCCTCAAGAAAGACCGGGCCCGGGAATAGCGGACCCTGATTCCCCCCCCCCCTTCTCTTGACAAGTTCAGGGGAAAATTCGCTACAGGTTTTAACCGATAAGTCAGATTTTAAGTCCAGTGGTTTCAGATCGCTCGCAACTTTTTCAACACTTTTTTTAACCAATATTCACATTAACACGAAATATTAGATACGTCTTTTACCAAAAAAGGACCACCCCTTGTCTCCTAATTGACTACGTTTCGTAAATAACCTAGTTTTTGTAGCAGCCCACTCTAAGCGTATACATTAGTTCATTTAGTTTTAGAAATAAATTAGCAGTGTAATTTGATTACACAATCCAAAAAAAAACAAACCTAGATCTGTTGGTTAGCAATAAACACCCAGGTCTTTGTAATACCCAATTTTTAGAACTCTACAAAAATCTTATTAGCCTAAGAATGTTGTCAAAATCTGAAATTTATTGATGTTCCGAGAAGAAAAAAAACAATCATAGATTCCCGCAGGCAATGGTTGAGAGGAGGGGTCCCTGCATACATTGCTCAACTTTGAGAAGAAAAAAAAAAAAATCACAGCTTCCCACTCTTCTGGGTCAATAATTGCAACCTTGCCAATGAAACGGGATGTTAAAAAAAAGTTACGCGATCCCATACTTCTGTCCTACTTTCTCATAGATGACCGCCGATTTTGGTCATTTCCCCTCTAATAGGATAGTTCCCAGCCTTAAGATACTGGAGGGGCGAAGGGGAGGGGAGTTCACGATGCATCTCCTCGCCGAGGAAATCAGTTTTAATATGGGAAATTTGAGAAAGAATGATGCATGGCGTTGGAAATCTATACCGATATTCCGGGGAATGTGAATTGTGGCAAATTGGATTAAAGCGTGTGAATTCCTTCATCATATAAAGTTCCATAACACCGCGACAGATTATACGCATTGATGTATAATGGATTTAAGGTCTCTCTGTGGTGGTTACATTTTAAAAGTTGCACTTTAATCTCTTGCTAGGGAATATATGCGACCTATCAAAATGATTTTTTTTTCGAGTATAAAAGTTTGGCTGGATGAATTTCACAGTAGCATGATTTTATAGCAAAGAGCCGACCTTCAGAAATGCACAATTTAGGTTTTGGTTGTGACAGTGGTAAACAAGAGTGATGGGACAGGGAAATCCCCCCTGCACTCCAGCCCACCAACTTACTCCACACCAGAGTTCACTCCACCACCAAAGTCGAAGAATTTGCCTGCGAACTGTCGGTGTATTAGCCTTCCAACGTGAAAAAACAGCCAATTTTGCTCCTGACAATAATAGTACTTTGGCCAATAAATTGATAATTCGCCCCCACATTTACTAGGCTCAGCAACAGGCAATTAGCCCTTTCAAACTTAGGTCTTTACTTTAACGAAGTGGCAATTTCCCGGTTCTCGAGCCCTTTTTTTAAACCGGCACGATGGAATCTAGACTAGCAGGTCCCAAGAGCTCCCAAAACTTGATGAATACCAGCGAAATTTCACCATTTGGGGCGAAATACCTGAGAGATTGTAAGTTTTGAATCTGAATCTTGTGATAATTGAGACTTTATGTTCTTAACTTCCCAAGTTTCAGGCACAGAACCTGGACTAGCCGAAGAATTGTCGCAAAATTACAACATTTTTGGAGCTAAATATCCACGAAATTTGGACTTTCCGTGGTTCAACATTTCGCAAGTTACAAGTGGGTGGCCATTATTTTGTGGGGAATGCAGGTGCCAGGGCCTTCTTTTAGTCGTTTGGTTAGAACCTCCGGCAGAGCTCAAAGCCTGGAAAATGTTGCCACTGAGAAAAAGTGCTAATTACAGCTGACTTTGAGACAATGCAAAATCACGAATTGTTGGGGCCAAATCGAGACTGAAATTAGGAAAAAGCGCTAATTAACGTAGCTAAAACTGAGAAAAGCACTAATTCAAGGATGAAAAAAATTAAAAACGCGAATTCGCGTCTTAAAAAACAAGAAACACGCTAATTCACAGCTAAAATTGTGATAAAGTGCTACAATTTATCAGCTTTAAAAATTGAGAAAAAACGCGAATTCACAGCTAAAAGGGAAAATCGCCAACTCATAGATTCTCGGGGCAACATTGGGACTAAAATTTAGGAAAAGCGCTAATTCGAAGGCGAAATAGACAAAAACGCGGCGCGATTCACGGCATGAAACAGAGAATTAAAAACGCAAATTCGCGTCTAAAAGTGGAGGAAAGCATTAATTCACAACTATGGTATGAACAATTTCAATTTTACGAATGAAATCGAGAAAAAGCTCTATAATTCGCAGCTAAAATTAAGAAGTTCGCTCATTCACTGCTAAAATTGAGGGTAATAAGTCTAATTCACGGCTGACATTGAGAAAACGCCAACTTGCAGATTCTTGGGGAACTTCGGGAACAAAATTGAGAAAAAGCGCTGATTCAAGCAGCTAAAACTGTAAAAAAAAGTGCCAATTCACGGGTAAAAAAAAAATGGCGTTTAAAATGGAGAAGAACCCTAATTTGTGGATAAAATTTGGACGGAGCACTCAAACGCTACCTCTACTTTGCGGATTCTTGAGGCACATTCATGTCTAATTCACGCTAGGAGTTTAAAATACGCACCGATTCGCAGCTAAAAATGAGAAAATGTGCTAATTCGCTGCTAAAATTGGGATACAAACGCTATAACTCACAGCTGATATTGATAAAACGCCAACTCGGTGATTCTTGGGCAACTTTGGGAATGAAATTGAGAAAAAGCGCTAATTCGCGGGTAATAAATAGAGAAAATCACGCATCAGTGTTTAAAATGGGGAAAAGCGCCAATTCACAGCTTAAATTCAGATAAATTGCTAATTTGCGGATTCTTGAGGCAACTTCACGGCTAAGAGCTTATAAAAAGCGTCGATTCGCAGCTAAAAATTAGAAAATGAGCTAATTCACGGATAAAATTGAGAAACGCTCATAACAGTTTTAGGAGGCTATTTCGTGACTAAAATTGAGAAAAATATATACTTCAACGCTGCTAAAAAGTACATTCCTAGTTTAATTAGAGTCTAAAGGGCCTCCTAGAGATTTCCACCCTGGGCCCCGATAGGTGTTGTTCCGTCACTGAGTGGAACCTGTTTTTTTCGAGTTACAGATAAAAACAAAAACACGAAGAAAATATCGTGGTTCCCCCCGTTCTGATGTTGAGGAGGGGGACCATATTATCATATTGTCGAAATTCTCCTCCCCCTAATCAATTTTTCTGCATTCGCTAATGGACAAAGGGGTGCCCCTTCCCACCGGATGTCCATTTGATCATGTAATGTAATGCGCGCGCGCGGGACGCGGGACGGTACTTGAGTGTGCGGGACGGGACGAGGGGCCAAAAAATGTGGGACGGGACTTTTCATTTCCCGTTCTGCCCTGTCCCGCGGGCACCCCTACTAAATATCCACGAACCTACAAGTTTCCTGGCTAAAAATACAAGAAATTGTAGGTCTCAACTTGTAGGTCTTAACTTACGCGAAATTGCACGTTTCTGGTCTTTATTTTTGGCGAAGTGACAAGTTTTGGGTCTGAATATTCCCCAAAATTATATTTACCAAAGTACTTACTTTATTCTTGTGAAATTGCAAGTTTTAGGTATTTAAAACATGATATTGCAAGTTTCTGGCCTAAATTGAAACGTTCCATCGCAACAAATGTTGCAAATCACATTATTGTTGAAGGTTAGTGTGAGTAAACGGTAAATGTGCACTTTACCAGTGAAAATAAGCATACTTACAGGAGAAAATGTGCACATTTCCCGGTAAATTTACACTTTTACCGTTTACTCACATTAGCCTTAACATATTCATCTCTAAAAATAGAGATGAATATATTCAAGTTTACAAGTTTTGGTCCTAATTTGAGAGAAATTGCAAGTTTCCTAGCACAATATCCATGAAATTGACAGTTTAGAGACTCAATTTAAGCCTTTTGCTGTGGCAGCAGAACGTTCAGCTTCCTTTGGCACCCGCAGACTGATGAATACCTACAAAATTTAATGTTTCCTGGCTCAATATCCACTTCATTGCAATTTTCAGGTCTTAATTCTTCCGAAAATGCGGGTTTCATTTCGGAGACATTGCAAGTTTTGGGTTTTTTGTTTAGTGTGGCTGTGGGCCCCCGTCCAGGGGCCGTATTCCGAAGCCGTCTGAAAATGCCGCAAAAAGCGGTAGCTATGGCGGGATAATCTTATTCCTTATTCGGCGTACTTTGGGTTCCCACTTGTGGCATTTTTCCCGGACTGTTCAGAATAAGGCTCCAGATGAGAGCGCCCTAAGCTTGATGAATAGCCAGCTGCAGTGAAGAGCTAAATATCAGTGCAGAATTCGCATTTTGTGTGTTTGCAATTGTTCTTCGTGTGGTTTTATTTTTTCAACCTCAATCTTTATGCTAGAGAACCCCGCAGGGCGTAGCTAGATCTAGACAGAATAGAGGGCAGTTTTCCGCATTCCCATGAGACCATGAACTCGTCAGATAAGGAGGGGGGGGGGAGCCACTGGTTTCATCGAGTTTTTTTTTCTCTAGCTACTGGGGCGCAATGGGCCAGCTGCACCGTGGGTAGGCTGCCACTAAAAAAAGGGCCCCGAAACATGCAATATTTTGCTAAATTAAGACATTAATAAATTGACAATTTCACTAAAATTAAGATCCTAAACCGGCCATTATGGGAATATTCAGTCAGGGAACTTCCAATTTCATGGATATTCGTCAGACTTTGAGCGCTGTTGGGAACGCCGCGACAATAAAGGCCCTGAAGCTTGCAATGTTGCTTAAATTAAAAATTAAGACCCTAAACTTACAGTTTCGCAGAAAATAAGACCCGAAACTGTCCATTTCGCGGATATTCGGCCTGAAATTCACTGATACTTAGCTCCAACTGATGTAAATTGGCGGTTATTTATCATCGGGGCCGGCTGTCTCGTCTAATAAATAAAAAAAGGCCCCGAAATTAAGAACCGAAACTTGCAATTTCGTTGACATTAAGACCCGAAACGCCTGTTGCGCCTTTTTTTGCCTGAGTTTTCCCACCCTGAACCTGCAATATTCGGCGGATATTCAGCCAGGAAACTTGTAATTTCGCTCAAATTAGGACCTGAAACTTGTAATTTCGCGGAAAGAAGTAAGGAAACAATCAATTTTGCGGATATTTAGCCCTGGAACTAGTGATTTTGCTGAAATTATGACGTGAGACTTGCAATTTATTTCCCTACGGAAACATGGAACATGGGCCCGATACTTGGAATTTCACGAAGGTTAAAGACCATAAACTACCAATTTTCGGGATATTTAGACCCTAAACTCACAATTTCGCAGATTTTTCTTTACTTTAGTCACAAAGTTACGCCACCAACTTTCTCAATGTTTTTCAACTTCAAAACCGCAAATTGGCTTTGTCTCAATTTTAGCTATGAACGAGCGTTTTTTAAATCAATTTTAGCCGCGAATATAAGCCAGTTGCTTCCATTTTTCAACTACAAATAGCGCTCTATAATTACAACCGTGAATCTGGCTTTTCAATGAGCGTTTTTTCTTCTCAATTTTAGCCGTAAAGTGACTTTGTTAAAAAACAAAAAAATCTGGGGAAAAACTGTTTTGGGGCGAAATTAGAAGGTTTCAGAGCCGAACATTATGACGAGCGTTCGACGGGCTGAATTGTACTATTAATGGGCAAAATAATAACTGAAATAAAATTATAAAACTGGTAACAAGTTAAATGAATTTTGTAGGGATAACAATGAAAGGAGGGGACCGGGGAGGATCAGACGGTCACATTGCTCTCGTCCTAATCATATAAGTCGTTCTCAGGAGCTCAACAAAATTAGGGCTTCGTATTACTAATTTCTAAATTATATGTAGAGACCTTTTTTTGGCCTAGTAAACTCGTGAGAACCCTTTGTCAAATATGATTTTCACAAATAATACGTTAAGACAATTTATGACACACGCAAGTTCCTTACTACGAATCATGTAATATTGCCTTTTGGATAGGCAACGTCACGCATAACATGAGCGAGTCACTACGGGACGGGAACATTCGAAGGCGCGTTGTGGTTTGCCTAATTGGGCCTTGCGAGCCTTAAAATGATGTGTCGATAAATAGTATTTTAAAATTCGATCTATCAAGAGAAATCTAATACCCAACTGCTTACACACACACGTAGACACGTGTCGAAACGTTTTTATTTCAGTCAAGGTAAAGCGAAAATTATAACTTGAAAAATAAAAAAGGCCCCCTGAAGGGAGCTCACACAGTTATATCACTCTTATTTAACGGGAAATTTGAAGCCCCCACGACTCAAGGTTGCCTAATATTTTGTGATGACCAAGAGACTCAGACCCTCCGCCGTTAAAAGAAGAAAGAGAAAAGAGTCCCTTAGAGGCGTCCAGCCGCCTCGAAGCTGCATTGACCGACTTCGCCTTAAATTAGGGCGAACCACGCGGGGTATTGCGTAAAAAAAAATATCCATATATTTTAATCGCCTTCATAAATCTTTCACCCCGATCAAAAACGCCTGTAGACAAATTCTCTTTTAATAATAACAAAACGGGGAAAAAGTTAACACTAAACTGACGATTAAAACTATATTTCAATCGTAACCTGCGCATATTGTCTGTGCAGATACTCCTTTTAAAGCAAATAGAGTATTACAAATCGCACGTAGAGTGGAATTTTTAAACAACCGTCAATATTTCCGGCGTGTAATTCGTTTGGGCGAAACAGGTGCAGGGGAGAGTGATGGTGAGGGGGTATAATTGGCGATTAAAGTAGCCTTTAAGAAGAAAGAAACGTGTCATTTATTATAATTTTGAAACGAGTTCGATGGACATAAACACCCCGCTAAGATTGACAGTGATCCTGAAGCAATACTAGAAGTTTCAACATTCCACTTTTTTTTTTTTTTTTTTTTTTTTTTTTTTACGAGAACACTCAAATTAATACTGACCCTCATGAGAGAGCGCTATATGAGAAACATGATAGCTTTTTAATGGTCCAGAACGTATTTGTCGTAATCAGACTGTAAATTCAATTCTGTTGGCACCAAATTTTGAAAGAACCTGAATATTAATAGGTTTTTAATACGAAAGTGTTTAAAAAAGAATGCGCCAAAAAAAAGAAGAAAAAAATAGTTTTTTTCTCGGTATAAGACGCCCTAATTCACCTCACCACTTAAACAAAGTTGGAGACCTTAACACAATAATGACTGGAAATTGTTTAATTTGCGCAAGGCTCCTGTCGTTTCATTCCGCACATCTCTTCGTTCCTTAAAGTGTTAAAATTAGGAAGAAGATTGAATAAGAGAAACAAGTTTTGCTAGTCTGGATGAGTCTCCCCGATCTTCTTATTCTGGCTGCAGACAGAGCAAACTTTTATAGGTGTCCACTACGCCTTCCTGAACTTGGCAATGAACTTCATATTTTCTTCTTCTTCGTCATTGCTAAAGAATGGTGGAGGAAAATTACGAGCAATTACAGGGCATTAACTTCTATATATTGGAAAATGGTGTAATTTAAGCGCATTACATGGATAAGTAATTTGAACCGGAAAACCATTTAGCTTAGCTCTTGAAGTTCTTCAGCCCTTTTCTTCGGAGTAAACCAGACCTTTGCGGGCGCTCCTATCTGGTGATAAGAACCAAACAATTCATTGAGGCAATCCTCCTCCCCACCATCCGGAAGCAGGCCTCGATGGTGTAATAAATACATAGATGAAATGCTAACACCAATTCGAGGTTTTTGGAGGCTATATGCACGACTGAAATCGAGAAAAACGCTCTAATGTGGTTAAAATGGAGAAAAAAGTTCATTTGTGGCTACAATTGAGTAGAATCGCTAATTCGCGGTTCACGCGGCGTTCTTGTGGCCAGCTCGGGGCTAAAATAGAGGAAAAACCGCTAATTTGCCACCACAATCAATAAAGAAAGTGCTACTTTGCTGCTACGATGGCATGTGAACGGTGAAGGCGCCTAATTTTGAAAATTCATACAAAGGTGGTGTTACGGAAATAATTCCACGTTTTTTCTCATTTTTAGCCTCAAATTAACCCCCGGCTAATTCTTGATAAAATCGAGGAAAATCGCTCTTCGCGGCTAATTTTGATAAAACGCACTGAATTTCGGTTGCAGCTAAAACTGGGAGAAAATACAAATTCGCGGTTTTAAAGGCAAATTCACGGTTAAAATTGAGATAATGAGATTGGGGTGCTTTTGGGGGCAAGTCAGCCTTTGCACCGTTCGTGCAAAGGCTAAAAAAGGAGGCGTCCATAAACTGCTATTTAGTTCTTATTCTCGGCTCAATTTAGAAGTTGCCTTTTTATTCCCAATTTTAGCTGCGATTTAAGGGTTTTTTCCTCCAATTTCAGCAACAAAATGAGTATATTTTTTGAATTTTAGCCGTAAATGGAGTTTTTTTTTAAATAAATGTTTCTTCGAAAGAGCGCTTTTTCTCCCATTCGATCGAAAATGAGCGTTTTTTTCCTCGGAACTTTGTCCTCGGATCAGCGTTTTTTACTCAATTTCAGCCTCCCGTCACTAGCCCCAAGAACAGCACATTAGTACTTTTTTCAATTTTAGCCATGAATGAGAGCTATTCCTTAATTTTGTGCCGAAAATAAGTGGGTTTTTCTCGATTTTTGCCACTATATTGAACGTTTTTTTGTCTCAATTTTGGCCGGGAAAGAGCGCCTTTCTTCAATTTTAGACATGAATAGGTGAGTGCCGCTCGGGATATTGTCGAGTGCGAACATCGTGGTCAAGCTTATCTCACCGTGTTTACTTTATATATATATATTTGTTATTTCCTCTCATCTATCTCTTCTTCTTTTATGTGTATAAACTAAAGTTTCACCTTTGGTCAAATTCCGAATACCCATAGTAATGGGCGAGAAAGGCTCGGGGGGGGGGGGGCACTAAATGTCCCTGCATGACGGATCTTTCCGTTGACACAACATTCTTTTCGCAAAATTCATTTGCTCCGCTGGCAAATTTAAACAACGAAAGCACCGCAAACATCGATAGAACAAGACAACCAACTCTCAGATAAGTGCCCTCCTCTATACATATACAACGTATAGCAAACATCAATCGTTTCATCAATGAGATAAAAGCCCTAAACCAAGGAACATTTACCTATAGAACAACTGACGACGCCATCAAAGTTAATACAGAGAAACAATCGCTGGATATAGAGCCATCACAAAGTATCTCGAAGAGAAAAAAGCTGAATATTATACTTATCATCAGTTAAAAGAAAGTCGTAATTTCCGCATCGTGATCAGGGGATAACACCCTACCACCGAACCCGAGACAACAGTCAGTAAATTGAAAAATGAACACGGCTTCGATCCAGTACAAGCAATCGTGGCTCTGCACCCTATCACTAAAGCTCCTATGCAGTTATTCTTTGAAACGATCAGTCCTTCAATGCACTAAATGCCAAGCATACGGCCACTCGAAGAACTACTGCTTCAGAAAGTCGCAATGTGTGAATTGCACAGAGCAACACAGCACAGAAACGTGCCCTAAATAAGGCACTACCTCCCCTACTTGTGTAAACTGTAAAGGCAGTCACACTGCAAACTACAAGGGGTGCCCTGTTCATATAAGCCTACAAAAGATGCGAAATTATGGCAAAACTACAAATCGAATCGAAGCACAAACACACCCTCCGCATTACACGAACTCAACATTTCCGCCTCTCCAACGCCATGCGTCGAAAACACCGTTGAATAACGAGCAGTCCTATTCCCAAATCACTAAGACCAAGGCGGATCGGCAGTCCTCGTGAAAAAAAGTGTTGCCCATGTCGAAACGCCTCCAATCCGTGAAGACGAGGCCCACGTAGCTCGAATTACGTTAAAGCTCAATAGAATCAACCATATCATTAGATCCTTCTACTCCACCCCTGACAGGGGTCATCGATCGAAAATCATCGATTACGTAGCGCAACAATGTGGGGAATAATTCATGAAATGAGTCAACGCTTTCTTATGGGTGGAGACTACAACGCAAAACATCCGCGCTGGGCGTCCGCAACCACAAATCCTATAGGCCGAGTACTCCAAGATGCAGTTTTACAGCTAGGCCTAGAAGTATCCCATCCACTAGAAGCCACTCACTTCCCGATGAACCCAAGACAAGTTCCAGATATCCTCGATATCTTTCTCGTGAAAAATGTAGGGAACTACGCGTCTACCCACGAGTCATTCACTCCTTATCCTCCGACCACTATCCAGTGATCTCTCTCAATAGTAACCCTCATTGCAAGCACCAGAACCGACTCATTAACCACCCGTTCAGCTGGACAATATATTCTTACACACTATCCGACGCCACCACGCTAAATATACCGCTAAAAAAGTGGCAGGGACGTATATGCGGCAGTCGTTTGACCCAAAACATTCACCCATTGCGAACGTCGCAAGTGCGCCCAATCATACAACCACACATCGGCATCGGCTGAACTACAAGACCCCAGGCCATATACATGATCTTGTCAGATCCAAACAAGACACACGAAAATTATGGGAATAACGTACAAAATATCTTCCTTACAAAACCGCGTTCAAACAGGCAACAAAGGATCTAAAACAAGCGCTAGCAGAACGGGACTCACTGGTAAAGAAAAACTCACTCCTCTCCCTGGGCGAAAAAGATGGATCACTGAGGCGAAAAGCAAAACTTTAACAAAGCAGCTGGAACTGATAGCGTTTTCCATTCAACACACCACCCAACATTAGTGCATCGTCCACTCTATAAACATATTTCAATTCTGAGAAGACGGGTGGAAAAACTTACACCCCACAAGTGTATCAATGAATGGAAAACTCTATGACTGCCTTTTATCGAGTAAAATAGGCTTTTTCTGGACTTCAACCTGCCCGCTTTATATCAAACCTTTTATCATCAGGTTCTGGAGGCTTCTGCAGTTTTCTGCTTGAATGGTGAGTCCCAGAGGGGTAAAATTGTCATCGTAAAATTTCAGTGTTCCCAGGAATATCTTTTCCGCCCGTCCATTCCGGATTAAATCACATGTTGATGGTGAGGACGGGTGGAAAGAGACAGTGATACTGACAGTTAAAAGTTATAGATCAGACCCCCAGTATCCAAGTGACTCTGTCGGTTTCTTGGCAATGCATAATTGGAGGCATCTCTACGAAAAATGATAATTTTTGCTGATTCTTGAGCGATATTTCAAGATTTTTCTTGTTTTTTAAAGGCAAAAAGTTGTTTGAAGGGGCAAATCACCATAGAACCGGTTGGCCAAATGAATATTTCGACTATACACTTTGCATTCTTGACTCACCATTGTAACGAACACAAGGACAAGGTTTTACCTGAGGGTTTGCCTTATTTTGGGTTCGGTTAAAATAAGGGCTTTTCGTTTTGGGTTTATAGTCCAGATAGGAATAAGCATTAGAAATGGTTTCATCTTATTATATGAAGCGTAATCGGAGGCCCCTTTTTTTTCTCCTCCAATGAACCACTATCCCATCTTTCCCTATTAAGAGAGATTACTAGTCGGTTTCCTTGGACTATAGTTAACCATATAGTGACTATAGTTAAAGGCAAGCCTCCCTGCTTCGAACCAAATTTTAGAGACGTGTAATCATCTCGTGAATTTCTCTTCGTGGAATTAATGGTTGCTGATCTGCTTGGACAGACGCTCAATTACATTTCACAATGCCCAAAGAGATGGCTCGGTGGAAAGAGTATAGTTAAATTCAAAAACCCTAGGTTCACTCTCCTTTCTTTTATTTCGTTTAGTTTATACTTTAACATTCAATGAAAGTAATTCGCGCGTAGCTTGAACAATGCCGTATTATAAGCACTCCCTCGTCTAAATTAACAACAGGAAGCTGCAACGTCCCCCCAGGGACGTCCATCCACAACCCCCCCGAAGAAGAATAAGGCCCACCTCCTTTCTAGAACCTCCTCAGGCGGGGTGTTGCAAAAGTTTAGAAGCCTGCAATTCCGTCTATCCGTCCCCTCGATTTGACTTTGAGGTCCAATAATCTGCAACAATTGAGCCAAAGATACTCCAAATGCGGTCAGTAAAACGGTCAATTTAACCTCGAGCTATTGTTTTTTCACCCGGAAACTCGTAATCTTATACCCTTAAAAAAAAATGACTATGTATTAGGCTTGATACCGACACCCCCCCCTCCCCATTTGACGTCCACAGAAAGCATCAATTTAGTCTTTCGATTCCGATAAAAGATCGATGTATAACTCCATAAAGCCTCATACACACTTGTACAAACCACCGTTCCTTTTCTTGGAGCGGAACGGCGGTGCGGAGCGGTATGGCCGAACATACCTAGTGGGCGAACATTGCTCCGCTCCGTTCATCGTTCCGTAACATTGAATAGCTCCCCGACGGAGCGGTGAAATGGACCGTTCTTTTATTGTCAGTCACTTCTTGTCGGCTCGACGTGTTTTTGTCCTTTCGTTTTAGTTTTATCTTCCAACACGTCAATACGATTGGCATTAAAACTAATAGCGTTTTCCATTTGCATAAAATTCACGTTTGGAGCCGAGCATTTCCACCCGTCTTCTCGGAAGTAGGTATATCATATGGTATAACGGGTGAAAGTGCTCGGCTCCAGAGCTGAATTTTACGAAAATGGAAAACGCCATAATAATGCGTGAAAACCGCATGGAAAACGCCGAAAATGGCGAAAATGGAAAACGCCATAATAATGCGTGAAAACCGCACGTTCAATACTGCAATGCAGTAGTTTACCAGTACTGTATACGAAGGGATGATCGGAGAAACGGAAAAACGGAACGGCAGAACTAAATACCCCGTCCACGCTAGTTTCACACCGTTCCGAACATTCCTTTGATGCGACGGTGGAAAACCGCCAACTGATGAGGGAGCGGGGCCGTTTCGTTCTTCAGAACATAATTTTCTTTGAAGTGTTGCCGCGCCGAACAAATCATTTGTTCAGTTCGGAGGAGCGGAACGGCAGTCTGTTACAAGTGTGGACGGGGCTTTAAAGCGTGTGTTGACATGTTGTAAGATAAAACTAAAACGAAAGGACAAAAACAGTCGAGCCGACAAGACGTGACTGACAAGAAAAGAACGGCCCGCTCCGCTCCGAGGAACGGAACGGTGCAGGTGGTTTGTTACAAGTGTGTACGCGGCTTAAGAAGTTCATCTCACCCGCTCAAAGAAAAAGCACAGGCAATTTTGAAACAGAAACGTATACATTTTCTCGCAACAAAAATGAAAACTTTTTGGTCAGAATCCGTCTATTGTTTCCTAAAAAGGGTTTCTCTAGCAACTTACGATTTAAGGATTTAACACCGAACGACAACTCCTTGGGACAGTAAAAAGTTTCATTGTGCAGTTTCTTGGCCGAAAATCTGACAAACTTTGCGACGTAAACTGAAAATTCTGTCCCTGGATTGACGAATACATTTTTGTGTTTCAAAAAACTATTATGAAGGCAAAATTGAGTATAGGGATTAAATGATTGGCCCTAAAACGCTTTTGTACAGCAGAATGTCTGCACTTGTCAACTGACCTCGCAAGACACGCTCGCTCATGATTTTGATTCCATCCTAGCAGAAGTATGCAACCAAAGATAATCATAGATATTGCAGATAATCAAATATTTGTGGCTGGATATAAACGCTAATGTGCTGTTTGAACAGCAAGAGAAGAGAAAACAAACGCTATAATTCGTGGAATTAGATGAAATGCAAAAAAAAACCCAAATTCACGGTTGAAATTGAGAAAACTTATTAATTTGTAACTGAAATTGCGAAAACGCCAATTTGCGGTTTCTTGAGGCAACCTCGCGGCTAAAATTGAGACGAACCCAGAATAGAACGCTACGTAATTCGTGGAATTTACTGATATTCAGCTCCGAATCGTGTCATTTTGCGACTATTCATGTTCATGAACCTTTGGGCACTCTCAAGCTTTACTAAAATGGAATAGACCCGCTTTTTTTTTTTTTTTTTTTTTTTTTTTTTTTTTTTTTTTTTTTTTTTTTTTTTTTTGGCGCTCTGCGGTCACAAAAAAAAAAGATTATCCATTTCAAGCTAGACTTGTAAACTCACAAATAATGTTATTTATTGTCTCTAAATGTTGAAATTACGCGGCTTCAGAGCGCAGTCGGGACCGGCTTGCCCAGGGCCCGCAGAAAAAAGTCAAAAAGGCCCAGAAACTTGTTATTTCGCGAAAATATCGACCAGAATATTGAAATTGCGCGAAAATAAATACCAGAAGCTACCAATTGTGCAAATACGTACACGCAAAACTTGCAATTTCACGAAAATAATCACCTGAAAAACTTGCAATCTTACGAATATTTATGGTCAGGAAAACAACTTCAATTTCAAAGATTTTTAGCTCAAAATGTTGCAATTTGGCGGCTGTTCATCGGACTATGGGCGCTGCGTCATGGACGGGGTTCTGTGGCTACTAAGAAGAAGCGCCGAAACTTGTAGTTATAGCGAGAAAATAAATACCAGAAACAATTTTGCGAATATTTCATACCTTCAACGTGACATTTTGCAGATTTTCAGCTCAGCGTGATATGAGTTTGTGGCAATATTTTCCAGGCTTTGAGCGCTGTCGGGGTCGGTTAACCCGGGTTCCGCGATCACTAAGAAAAGGCCCCGAAACTTGCAATTTTGCGTAAATAAAGACCAGAAAGTATCGATTTCATGAATGTTCAACCTGGTAAGTTTTTTGGTTTTTTTTTTTTTGGGCTATTTATATACGAGCACTGTCGTGGCCGGCTCCACTAGTACCCGGTAGTAGCCTGGGTTCCACTAATAATAGGCCCCGAAACTTGCAATTTCTCGAAAATTAAGACCAGAATATAGCGATTTCACAAATGTTCAATCAACGAAATTTTGCAATTTCGCATCTTTGCAGCTCGGACGTGATGTTTTTTTGTGACCGGCTAGTCCCGGTTCCACGGCGACTAAAAGTCTTAAACTTGCAATTTTGGAAAAATTAAGACCATAAACTCACGAGAAACTAGCAATGTCGCAGATGTTTAGACGCGAATAATGAAATTTTGCAGCTATTCATCAAGATGGAAATCACGGAACCGGCGGACTATTAAAAAACGGGGGGGGGGGGGACTTGCTATTTAGCGAAAGTAAAGACCAGAAACTTGCTATTATTTTGCCATTTGGTCCGGAGCGTGCAATTTTGGCAGATTTTCATCTCCGAATGTAGCAATTTCATTGCGACTTGGCTTCAATGTTGCCATTCAGCGGCTTCTTGGCAGTACATACAACTTTTTCAGTGAATGACTTTCCTGGTAAGTAATTCACTATGATACATTCAATCACGTTCAAAAGTAAAATGATTGATTTACAATTTTCACTGATTCTCTCCCTTAAAATAGTATGATTTCGCGGCTGTTTATAGTCGCAAACGTGCAGTTTCACGACTATGCATGACCCAAACTTACATTTTAGGGATATTTAGCCGCAAAACTTGCCATTTCGTAGCTATCCAATCTCGACTCTTCGGCCATCGCTTGCAATTTTTGCGGCTATTTACCTACTTAGCCCTCTACCACCGTAATTTATACTGAAGTTTTCGGTGACGGTGCAGGTCATCATAGGAAGATGAGGGAGTGAACGTGTTGAATTTTAATCGAGGCCCTAAAATTATATTAACTTCGTGGGCTGATAGTTTAACCAATAATGAAAATCGCGGGTTCGTGTACCATGCCTTACCCAAATATAACTTGAAAACCTTCGCCGAGGTAACTTTTAACGCCTATTTTTAACGTCATTTTGATTAACTTGCTCCGAGGTTTATGGCCCATTGAGAGTTGTAAGAAACGTCAAGGAACGGAGCAATGCAAAAATGAGTTCAATGCTTTTCTTACCCTTAATTGAGAACTTTACTGGGAGGGGCTATTATAGTTTCACAATCTTCAAACAAACTACCTATTCATATCTGAACCGAAAAATAAATTAAATCACCTCACCCCCCTCACCTCCTTTTTTTGATCACTTCACGATATACACCTCCTCTACAAAAAAAAAAAAAAAAAGAAATACGCTCGAAAATAGTGGGAGATGGCAACGGACCCACCGCCCGGCTCCCAAATGCACACAAATGTTGCAAAGTCCAAATCATTGGGGGGGCCTTTTGTAAGTTTAAGTATATAAGACCAATGAAGTCCACTGCTCATTCAACCAACAGTCGAAGTGTGATCATCCACTTAGGGAAATTTTTAAAACCGTCAAAATGATGAAGGTAAGTTTAGTGGCCAAAATTTAAATTTGATAGTTAAAACAGTCGGTGAGTTTGATTGTTATAGTTTTCAAATCAATTTCAAAGTGAAACAGTCAAATTGGATTAAAGATGAACAAGTCTTGTAGTCGCGTTCGTTTATTTAGCATCCATTGCTAAGTTTTTGTTTTGCTTTTACTCGTTTTATTAATCTGAGATTGCCGGGAAGTTTTTCGTCGACAAATACATCCCATACTTTTCCCTCTGTATAATGTTTAATCCGTTACCGTTTTGAATTTGACATTAATATTGTGTAAACAACTATATTCATCTTCACTAGATTGCCTGTTTAAAAAACAGAACTAGATTATCTTCTTCATAATTTGCCGTTCCCAAAAAGTGAGGGGGGAGGAGTCGCCAAGGAATCTTCGCTCTCTTCGAGGAACGATCTTTTTTCTTAATACCTTTTTTGCCCCAGTTTCATAACTTCGAGTGTATATGGGCAGACGGACGGCAATTTGTCTAAATTGGCTGGCGAAAGTGAAAATCTACTGATTTTCATTGTGTAAACGAGAATGATTAATAAGAACTTGAGGATAAGTCTTGAGCTATGGGATTGAATTGTTTTAAAATGTCGCACTTACGAAAAAAGTGTAAACTGTTTTTCTCGGATATTTTATTGGCAAAAATGTACGGTTTCAGGTCCTTGCTATAGCTCTTCTTTTCGGCTGCGCCGCCGCCCAGTACAACCAGTACAAACAACAGGGTGGATACGGCGGCGGCTCGTACGAAGCTAAAGACTCGTACGATGCTAAAGACTACTACACGGAACCTCACTACAACTTCGGCTACGAAGTCTATGACAAGAAAACCGGTGACATTAAGAGCCACCACGAAGAGAGGAAAGGCGATCACACTCAGGGAGTTTACAGCCTTGTCGAGCCCGACGGTTCCAAACGCACCGTTGAATACACCGTCGAAGGTAAATCCGGATTTCTCGCTAAGGTGAACCGTGAAGCCTCCAAATACCCCGCCTACCAAGGCTATGAAAAGGAATCATCGTACTCGTCCGGTTACTCTCAACCCTCGTACAACAAGGGCTACGACAGCAACTCGTACTCATCCGGTTACTCTCAACCCTCGTACAACAAGGGCTACAACAGCAACTCGTACTCATCCGGTTACTCTCAACCCTCGTACAACAAGGGCTACGACAGCAACTCGTACTCCTCCTCTTCCTCTTCATACTCAAGCGGTGGATACAAATCCGCCCCAGCTTACAAACAGTACGAACAACCCTCGTACAAACAATACGAACAACCCTCGTACAAGCCTTCGTACTCTGCTCCCAGCTACGGTAACCACGCTTCATCCAGCGTCAGCATTGCCACCCACGGAGCTAAAATCGCTTCCTCCACCTACCATGCCGCTCCCCAAAAGAACTCCTACTACTGAAAAGTCTTCCCAATGAAAATTTAATGTACAAATTTTATATGTTTTATAATAAATTTTTATACTTTATTTTATAAAAAAGAACGTTTCACATTTTTTTATAACACTTTTCGCTCAAATTGAGTGAGACGTCTTGTGCAAGATTTCTGTTTCCTCCTTCAGTTTGAGCAACTCTTCTTGAATTCTTTCCGTTATGATTCGCCTAGCAGCCGCCTCCGAGGGAACCGTCTCTCGTAATTCCCTCAAAAACTCCGTCAAGTCGACGGGATCCCCAAAATTGAACGTGATCTTCTGACCAAACTTTGGAATGTACGGCGGATTCACTGGAACGACCCTTTCCATACCGATCGTCCATATTGGGATGATGATGGGCGTTACAGGGCTCTCGTAAATGATTCTACCGACGCCCCACTTAAGCCGCAGAGGGTCTGTGTCCATTTTGATTTGACCCTCTGGAAACACATGAACCCATTCTCCTTTTTTCAATTGCTCGATACAGAAATCCACACCTTCCTGGTGGACGCCTCCTCCTCGGATGATTGGAATGCATTTACCGAGAAGAAAAAGGTAGGAAACTAATTTGGAATAGAAACAAATATCGTGAGCCGCAAGCGACCATCGCATTCGCTTTCGATTGTAAAAACGGTATCCCAAACAGGCCCACATTCCTGGATCGTCAAATCTTGAAATGTGATTTGAGATGGTCAGCAGTGGTACGTGTGACGGTTTCACCCTTAAAATTGTGCTGAGCGTCTGAACGTTGTGACATCGGGTTCGATTCAACCAAATCAGGAAAATTTTTGCGATAGTACCGACGGTGCACAAGGTGAAATTACTGGCGACATTCCAAATTGTTTCACCGCACGGTGGGTTTCTCAACACGGGGAAGGCCCAACTGATGTCGTAATCAGGCGGTGGGGCGTCTTGGTCCATTTATCATGTTGAACGTTCATGTTTTGGTGTGATACTGCCAGGATTTGCTACATCTATCCAAACTACGAATTTTGGAGGCTTCAAAAATTTGGAACATAAACAAAAAATGACTGACTACCTCCGAGTATTGGAGTCATCATGTCCGAGCAGCATGAATTTATTTCGAATGCTCTCCCTGCACAGAAATGGCCTTAAAGCTATTTATTTGGGTTTTCCTTCCGTGAAATCGTGAATGCCGGTTTTCGCCTTCCGGTAATTCAAGCAACCTGTGAGAGCATTGGCTCATTTCCGAGATAACAACGGGCCACTCTGGTTTGGGAGATGATTTTAGGGGGAAGGGAGACAAAACAACAGTTTCGACGCCAAACGGGTAAACTGTTTCCGGGCCGTTATGTTTACAGGGCTATATCTGAAGTACCTACACGTCTTTTAGCCAGTAAACAATAGTTTGATGCTAATTTCTTAGTTCATGTCCACAATAAGGGCGTAGCCAGCTTGGGACAAAAGGGTGGGCCGGTTTTCTTAGTTCGCCATCGATCACCACTATCATCACTATGAAAATACAGAACCGCCCCCCACACCCCACCCCACAGATCCAGGAACTGCTAATTTTGCGGCAGAAAGCTGCCGTTTCTAGAAATGGCTTGTTTAAAATCCAATTTGGAGACGTATTTCGCGGAACTGCATCTTCCAGAATGAAAGTTCACGGATTTGGCTCTTGGAAAAACCAATTTCGCGGGCATGGCTTGTTTAAAAAGCCAACTTTCGGAATATGGCTCCTCCCAGGCCCAAATTTTGTGGATTTGGCCCGCTCAAACCCTAATTTGGGGGATTCACCAACTTTGAAAATTAATCATTTCACCGGCCGTCTCTTTCTGAAAACAAATTTCCCGCGTTTCGCGCTCATTAAAAAGAGAAAACAACAGCTAAGCGGGCCTGATTCTTTCAAAACCCCAAATTTTGAGTCTTGTATCGCCTAAAGGCCAAATTCAAGGGATTGGAACTATTCAAGCCCACATTTGAAGGGTTGAAACAAACAAAAACAAAATAAAGACCAGTAAGTAGCAATTTTGCGAATTTGCAGTCACGGAACTACTAATTTTGCGGAAATCAGGTACAAAATGATGCAATTTTGCGGTTATTTGACAGACAAAGGCACTCTTACGATCGGGTTCATCCTTGGCTGGTCACAAAAGAAAAGGGCGATAAACTCGCAATTTATAAAATATTCAGGCCCGAAACATACAATTTTGCAGATATTTAGCTCGGAATGATGAAATTTCGCGGCTATTTGATCAAACCTTGGGCGCTATCCGGACTCCACGCCCACATTTAAACAAAGTCCCTGGAATTTGCCATTTTGCGAAATAAACACCGGAAACTGTCAATTTCGCTTATATTTAACCCAAAACATGCAATTTTGCAGGTTTTCAACTCGATTTTAGCGTTTCGAGAGTATAAGAACCAGAAACGTGCTATTTCACAGGTATATGGACCCGAAACTTACATTTTTGCAGATTTTTTCATATCTGAATGCAGCAATTTTAGTGCGATTTGGCTGTCTTGCTGGAATTCAGCGGCTCTTCGGTCATACAATTTGTTTATTAAACGACTTATTGATGTCATTCAATGAAACATAATATCTAATCATGTTCAAAATCCATATTATTGCTTTATAATTTCGCTTTTTTCCCCTAGAATGGTGATTTTCCGGCTGTTTATGGTCGCGAACATGCAGTTTCGTAACTATTTTGTTCAAAACTTATAATTTTACGGATCTTTAGCCTAAGAACTTATCAATATTTGGCTACTGCTTTCAATTTTTTAGGCTATTTGGTTCCGTCTCCAAACAGCTTCGATAAACAGTATCTCCACGAGAAATCACCGTGGAAAATCCGTTTCTTGGCGAAATTTTAAATTTTTGTTGTATTTTAAGGACAAAATATTCGGTTTTGATGGTAACTGGCCAGTTTTAAGGGGTAAATTGGCGGTTTTCGAGTATAACGTTCGATTTCGAGGATCGCCCTGTCTTGGCTACATCACCAAAGAGTGTACATACCATTGTAGAAAGCATTTAATTCCTATTCATGAGGCCCTTCTATAAAGGTACAACAGTTTCCTACTCCTATTGAGTATCCCAAAGGACCATAAACATAAAATAGTACCGTCCTCCGGACTGGCCGGGTCGATATTGTCCCTTCAAGCGTATAGCTAAGGGTTTAAACGATTGTGTCCATAAAATAAATTCGTTATCCAGTAACTTTCATCACAAAACGTTCCAATTAATCCTCAGTAAATTTACATAAAATTCAATCGATTTTCATGATCGTAAGAGTTATAGTCCTCCCTCTAGAGATCCGTTGGTTTACATTTTTTGTATAGCTAAAGTGGGGGGTGATGAGAAACGATAAAAATCACTGTGAAGAAGAATGCAGGATACACAAAGAATAATTGGCAAAAATGTCGAGACCGAGTAATTTCATGTAATGCAACAGTGTACGTAGCGTATATATAAGGCTCGAGGGTGGGTTTTCCATGAGTGTCAGTCAAGTGTCAAGAGAGTTCAATAAAGCGTTATGAATAAGGTGGGCATACCAAGGTGCTATTGTTGAGACTTTCGGTTGAGGTATGCATAAGCATGGCGTGAACATTTTGTGTGTTTTTTTTTTTTAGTTTCGAGGGTTGTAACTTTGTTTTTCGGCTAAAATCCCCAAGAATGAGTGGACTTGATTTCATTTGAACTCACAGAATCGTGGACTGAAGCTTTGATTGTTAGCTTAATGGCTCGTTAAACAGCTTTCTTCTGCAAAAGTTAAATTTTAAGGGTTTTGATGCTTATTGTCAAGTGATTTGCATGATAGTTGCTTTGGTCAGTGATTTAAGGGACGGAGGGGGGGGGGTTACAAAAAGGAAATACCGTCCCTGATGTGAACTCTAATTCTTCCTGTCTGTTTTTGGGTAATATTGTTCAAGGTCACAATTTTAGTAGCATTCTTTGGGTTGGTCGCCGCCCGAAACATCGACAAATACAATTACAACGACGAGTATGACAACGATTTTTCTCAAGACGACGAATATCACGATTACCTGCAGACTACTGACGACAAAGATTTCCACTCAGAGCCGCACTACTCGTTCGGCTATGAAGTTCACGACGAATACTCGGGAGACATCAAAAGTCACTACGAGGAACGCAAAGGTGACCACACGCAGGGAATGTACACTCTAGTCGAGCCGGGTGGTTCGAAACGAATCGTTCAATATTTCGTCAAAGGCAAGTCTGGGTTCAACGCAAAAGTTGAAAGGGAAGCGACAAAACACCCACGCGGACCGTCACCCAGTTCACAGCGTTACCACGATGAGGAAACCGTTGAATCTCCCGCTCCGTCGCATTCCGCCCATCTTGACGCTCCGCCGAACGGTTTGAGACAGTACGACGTCAACCCGCCGAACCGCTTAGTCCAGTACGACGAAGCACCATCCTCAACATTCGGTCAACGCCTAGTCAACTATAAACCTCATATTTCCAGGAAACCGTCATTACCTGGTACCTACAGATCGAAATCAATCAATCGACCTCAGAGCAAACATCGTCACAACGACGACAGCGCCATGGCATACTTACCACAGTTCAATTCATTTAAAAAACACCACAAGCCAGCTTCTGTTCGCCAACATAAAATGCCGCTATCTCAACAATCATTTTTGAAAAGCTCTTACCTATCGGATAGACACCGCCATCGTGACACCGATCAAAATGAGCACGATACCCCCGCCCGTAGCCACGCGACTTCGAGCGTTAAATTCGTCACAAACGGTGCTAGTCTGTCCACTGTTACTAACCACGTTATGCCTGAGTCTCAAGACGATTATTACTACTAAGCCATTGATAGTGTTTTTGTAACTTAATTTGTTAAAAATAAAATATTTTCTTATCTTTTTATATGTACTTTATCGTTTTCAGTTTTGCCATTAAATTCGCAATCTCGCTTAGAAACTGACTATCTCAGGCAGAAAACTGGAAGCCCTCGGCTCAGAACCCGATTGGTTTGGCTACTGACATCTTTCATAAACACAGCACAGCAGCGCTCTTAACGAGCAAAGATGAACTAACGATCTGGGGTAACATCTGACCGGTGTCACTTGCTGAATCAGAATGAATTTTTTTTCAGTAAACCCCAATTGAAAATTGAAGGGTTCCCCACGTGGTCGTTTCACCTAGTCGCCACACGAGCGCTGGTGTATTTATGAAAGTTGCGAATAAAACGGTTCTCTAAGCCCAGAAAACAAAACTGCAAAGATACAGGGCTAAATAGCTGTGACATTGCCAGTTTCGGAGCTAAATAGCCGCAAAAATTGCAAGTGGTTACCAAAGAGTCGAAATTCGAACGTCAATTACCGGGTTTATGGCGGTTAAAGCACTCCGGGGGGGGGGGGTCAAAGCCGGCATTAAATCTTCAATAATAGCAAGGACATTACAGCTTTCGGAACTAAATATCCACAAAACTGCACGTTTCTGATATTTATTTTCGCGACTTCGCGGGTTTCATGCCTTTTATTTCTAATAGCCTAGAACAGTGCTAGAGGGTTGCCCCCCGGAGTGCCCCATCTTGAAACCACGAAACAGAGAAGTTTCAGGAGACGGTGATGCGGGTAGGGGTAGGGGATGAGGGATCTACCGTTAATGGAAGAACAATATAAGATTTTTATGTAAAAAACGAGACCGTATAAAATTTATTTGCATAAAAAACTAACCTAACAAGTATGTACAAAATTTGTCAGACTTCAAATTTGGTAACTAGTAATGAGAATTGTATTCTTTCTTGGGAGGAATGATGTGGTAGGTTTTTGTGTAGATTTTAGCTCCCTCCAAGTCGATTTTGACACTGGAGTAAGCGTCACCGTCGCCACCTTGGTAGCCGCTGGCGTAAGCACCGTGAGAGTTTCCACTGTTGTAAAGGGAAGAACCTTCGGGTTTCTTGTAGCCTCCGAGAACATAGCCAGAGCTGGAGCCTTCGGATTTACCGTAGCCGCCATGCGAGTAGCCTGAGCTGGAACCTTCGGATTTACCGTAGCCGCCGTGCGAGTAACCTGAGGAGCCTTCGGATTTACCGTAGCCGCCGTGCGAGTAGCCAGAGCTGGAGCCTTCGGATTTACCGTAACCGCCGTGCGATGAGTAGCCAGAGCTGGAGCCTTCGGATTTACCGTAACCGCCGAGCGATGAGTAGCCAGAGCTGGAGCCCTCGGATTTACCGTAGCCGCCGTGCGAGTAGCCAGAGCTTGAACCACCGTGTGAGTAACCAGAGTTGGAACCTTCGGATTTACCGTAGCCTCCGTACGAGTAGCCAGAGTTGGAGCCCTCAGATTTGCTGTAGGCACCAAGCGAATAGCCGGAGCTGGAGCCTCCCGATTTACCGTAGCTTACGTGTGAGTAGCCAGAGTTGGATCCCTCGGATTTACCGTAGCCGCCGTGCGAGTAGCCAGAGTTGGAGCCACCGTGCGAGTAGCCAGAGTTGGAGCCACCGTGCGAGTAACCAGAGTTGGAGCCACCGTGCGAGTAGCCAGAGTTGGAGCCACCGTGCGAGTAGCCAGAGTTGGAGCCACCGTGCGAGTAACCAGAGTTGGAGCCACCGTGCGAGTAGCCAGAGCTGGAGCCCTCAGATTTACCGTAGCCGCCGTGCGAGTAACCAGAGTTGGAACCTTCGTATTTACCGTAGCCAGCACCTTCGTATTTTTTGTAACCACCTTCCTGTTTGTACGAAGGCTGGTGGTACGAGATCACCTGTTGATAACCAGACTCCTGTTGTTTCCCATAGCCTCCGTAATGACTGGAGGAATCCGATTTGTAACCACCCTGGTGGCCGCCGGAGGAATAGCCATGGTAGGAGACAGACTCTTGATTTCCGTAACCTTTACCGTAACCCTCTTGGGCTTTGTATGAAGTCGAGGGTTTGAAGCTTGAATAGGATGACGAACTGTATGAAGCACCGCCCTTACCGTAGCCTTGGCTCTCACCCTGTTTGTAACCCTCGTGGCTTTTGTAACCCTCTGAAGCTCCGTAACCATGGCTTTGATAGTTGTTGCCTTGTGATTTGTAACCTCCATTGGATGAACCTCCATAGCCACCCTCGGATGAACCGTAGGAGATCTGCTGGTATCCGTTTCCCTGAGACTTGTAGCCGCTGTTACCAGATCCGTGAGAAACTTGCTGGTAGCTAGCACCATGAGATTTGTAACCGTTGGAATCACCAGATCCGTGGTAGTTGTTTTCTGACTTGTAACCGTAGTGTCCTCCGTAACCACCTAGAGATGATTGCTGGTGCTTATAACCTTCAAATCCACTTTCGGATTTGTAACCAGCGTTGCTGTGGCCGCCCAAGTTGATACTCTGGTAGCTAGATCCTTGCGATTTGTAACCACCAGCTGACGAACCTCCGTATCCTCCGAGAGATGAGCCGTGGTACGAGGAGCTTCCTCCTGATTTGTAACCTTCGGACGACTCTTGGGCCTTGTAACCGTTGGACGAGCCGGAACCGTGATAGGTTGAACCGACCGATGATTTGTAGTCTCCAGACGATGAGCTTCCGTAGCCACCGCTACCGTGAGTTTGGTAGGTGATGCCTTGAGTTTTGTAACCTTCGCCTCCTGATTTGTAACCACTTCCGGAAGATCCACCGTAGGCCTGCGATTTGTAGCCTCCTTCGGAATTACCTCCGTGGTATCCAGACGACTGATGGTAGTCGCCGCCTTGTTTGTAGCTTCCGCTTTCGTAAGAATGTGAAGAATGTCCTCTTTCAACTTTGGCGTTGAATCCGGACTTGCCCTCGACGTAATACTCGACGACGCGCTTCGAGCCATCAGGTTCAGACACCTCGTAAACACCCTGCGTGTGGTCACCTTTGCGTTCTTCCTTATGGCTTTTGTAGTCTTTTGTGTGGGAGTCTTTCACCTCATAGGCGAAATTATAGTGAGGCTCCGTGTAGTAGTCTTTGGCTTCGTATTCATGATGTTTGGCTTGTTCAAGCTCGTAGACTGCGTCGACAGTCACTAGCGCAACCGCTAAAACTATTATCTGCAACAAACAAATTGGTATTTTTAAACCCGTAAAAAAAGCCCACAAATATTAATCACTTCAAATTTTCGTTTCACTTTCCACTAGTACACACTGTTTCACTGAGATTTAAATTTAAAATTTTGTTGAGTCCCTACCTTAAACATAACGTGTTCTTTCTTCGAAGAGTGAACTGACACTGACGATGCACTGGAATTAGTGAACTATTTATACGGGACCCGGTCAGTCATATAACTTGAGCGAATAATTATTGGGAAGTTCTACTTTCCCTCTCACTCGTTCGACACCCAGTCGGTTTGTCTCTCTCTCTCCCTCGTCTTGCTTTTTTAGAGCACCCACCCCGAAACATCATTTTATGTAATGCGAAAAAAAGGGGAGAGAGAAGAAGAAAAAAAAATTAAATTCGTCGCCTGCTGGAAGGATAGAAAGAGGAGACTGCGATACTTAATTAAACGTTTTCGGAAACTAATAAGAGGCCCTTTAAAACATAAGAAGTGAAACTGTCTCATTATGTCAGATTATGTTACAAGACACCCGAATTAATTTGTTGTTGTTCTCGCGATAAAGAGTACTTAGTCTATTAGCATACTGAAAGGAGAGAAGCGAAAATGACCGCTTCAAAATGGGAGAAGGGTGTAGGCAACGAGGTCTTCACATCTTTTCATCTCAGCTCACATGGAAAATTCAAAGTTTGGGGGGTTGACATTTCACTCGAATAGTCATTCATTAAACAAAAAACGCTGCGAATTATCGAACAATACCTTATTATTTCGACTGTTTATGGGTTTATTATTCATGGATGTAGTGAAATCCGGCTTGAAACTACATGAAAATCGACACCCCACACCCCTATTATCCCAAATCCTTTGAAAATCCCCATTTTGGCCCATAAAACTCCAGGGAGTTATTTGATCAAACTGAGTTAGGACCAACTAGACCCAAAATGGAGTCTATGTGCGAAAGAACGCGTTTTTTCGAGCAATCCTAGGGCAAGATATGGCCAGGACGGCGGACGGGCATTTTTAATTATTTCAGATTTGGATTCTACGCACTTTGAAACGTAAAACTACAATTTTTGAGGGGTGGTCAAAAAATTTTTTGCGATACGATTACAAAGACTTATTATTGAGAAATAATAAGTCAAAAATTGCTAACATTCAAAGTTGAACATCTGCAAAATTGCAAGTTTCATGTCTAATGTCCAGTTTCGAGAATAAATATCCGCAAATTGGAAGTTAACAATTGTTTTTTGTGGACTTTGTTCCTGGACCAGCCGGGCCACGACGGGCGATGGTATGGCCTATGAAGTCTCACGAGTCCCATTCGCCTCGCTATATACAATAATCACACACGCACGCCACGCATCTTGTCGCTAAGCTTCGTACCAGCCACTCCGGAGCGCGGAACAAGCCGCGAATTAGCGCCTAAGTGAGCTCAATTTTAGCTGCTTTTCCGTTGGTGAAATTCGCCATTAGTGAAATAACATAACATATTTTCTTCATTTCAGACCCGGACTTGCCCCAAATGGGGTGACTTTTAAGAAGTTTAACCAAAAAAGGCTATTTTTCACGATATACCCATCGAATAAGCGCTTTTTCTCAATTTTCAGTGGCGAAACAGCGATTTATCTGAACATTTAGCCGCGAACATCCCCACAAGAACCGACCAATAGGGTGAATTTCCAATTTAAGCCGCCGAAACTGGAGTTAACAGAACTGAACTGACAGAAACTCTGGAGATTGCGTTTTTCTAAATATTAGCCAGGAAAGTTGCCCTCAAAAACCACGAATTTGCTATTTTACCCAATTTTTTTCCGCAAATTAGAGTCTTATTCATCAATTTTAGCCGTGAATATAGATTTTTCTCGATATAGCCCCGAGTATAAGCGCTTTTTCCAAACTTTTAGCCGCGGACTTACCCCCCAAAACAGCAAATTTGCCCGATGTTTCATGTTTAGCCGCTTGTAACAACCTGCAAAACAGGGGGGATTACCGCCCCCCCCCCATTTTAACAGCGGAGTTGCTTTCACAGATACCACGAATTTGAAATTTTGATTTTAGCCTTAAGGAGCGCTTTTTATAAATTTTAGCCTCAAAATAACACTTTTTCATAATGTTTGCAATGAATCAACGTTTCTTCTTGACTTTAGCCCTGTAATTGCGCAAAGAACGACAAAAAAAACTATTTTTCTCAATTGTAGCCACAGTGAGCGTTTTCCTCAATTTTAGCCTCAAACTAGCGCTTTTATCCAAAAATTTATCCGCGGGACTTGCCCGCTCCCCCCAAACAACTGCCTTAATAGCGTGATTTCACAATTTTAGCGGCGAAATTCCTCAAAACACCGCTAATTGGTATTGGCATTGTATCCATTTCCAAGCCATCGAGTAAGAAACACCCAGGACACTATTTAGGATGGGTATAAACGCTCAAATCTGGTCTCTTGGCCCTGTTAAACGTTGTTTTTGTTTTGTTTTTTTACCAAAATTAATAATATAGACCGTTTTGCGGCTGCGAATAATCAATTTACGACTAAATAACAGTGCAAGGCTAACTGACAGTTTCAGTGAGTAGAAACGATCCTTTTCTTTACCGGGAATTCAGAGTTTTTGACTCAACGATCCCGAAAATTAGACTTGTTCACCCCTCCCCCAAACCAATTTTGCACAATTCAGGTGCAGGGTAAAATGGCGATTTCTGAGTTCGCAGGTAAAAAAAGAAAAACAAAAAAAACTCGGTAATGGGTACTAGCCGCGGTCGCGAGTGGGCCATACTTCTCCCCCCCGCCAATCCAGGCCTCGTACGACGTCCTTTGAATGGGAAAAGACTCTCTCAAGCTGCCTGGGGCAATAAAGAAATAAAAGCCCCTGAAATTGAAAACTTTGAAGTCAATGTATTGTGAAATGAAGAATTTAACCCTCGTCTACACCAGTTTCTCCTGACCTGTCCGCACTAAGTGTGGTTCTCAACACAAAGGGTTGTCAACTTATGACGACAATAGTGGGAGTTTTCAAATAACCATAGATTATTTACAACAAAAAGCGTTCATTACAATAGTTTTTTTTTTATAATGAAATTGTTGGAATTGTAGACTCAACGAAAGCAAGAAAGAGGAATTGGCTTGTTCGTCACGGGAACAAGTGCGCCTGATTTTTTCATTAGCAACTTTTTCGACCCTCCCATAATAGACTAAACAGTCGATGAGCACGTTGAACTAGAATCCTGAAGCTTCTAAATTCTCCATTCTTTTGGTTGATTTCAAAACTTTTCATTTTGAGAAAACTCGGACAAGGATTTCTGGAGAGACCCCCCCCCCGTCCCATCATACAAATAAAACGGAATGTAAGTAATATAGATACAAATCCTCATTTAGTCTTTGCTATAGTCGTTTCAAAGATTTGTATGTCGAAAATTATGAAAATCTTATTTAAAAAAAAAAGTGGACCGAAGGTTTATGGTCACTTCAAAATGCTATAATATTTTAACTAAATGGAGGTTCAAAGGATTAAGTCCATAAATTCTAACCGTGTTTCGTCAGTCGAAAGACCGGAATGCCTAATTGTTGATAGGGCGAATAGAGCGGAAAAGTACTCAAATTCCAAGCTGAAACAGAAATATTTGAATAAAAAAACTTGTTCTTTGGCAAAAAAAAAAAACTCAGGTTTGATAGGAGTCCTCAGGGGTGTCGGGTGTAAGGCGGTTTCTAGGGATTGAATCACAAAAAGACTGTCCTTGAGCAACAAGCCTAAAAAAGAAAAGTTTTCCACAGAAAAGAATACGATTTGACTGTATTGGTGCCCATTTTCTAAAATAAGTGGCCGGTGAACTAATGTCAATCACCTTGTTGAGAGACCCTCAGTGAAAATGAACGAGAGGGAGGCCATTTAAATGAAGTCATCACTGATGCCCACACCCGGTGGTGACTCGTTAGCAACCTTGCAATCATTCGTAAAAAAAATGCCTTTAAGCGATTTTCGCTAACGATATTTTAAACTTGAGAGTCATGCAGAAGGTGTATGTACACCCATCTCAACTTTAATTCTCGAATCCTAGGGGAAAAAATGGCACAATTTTGGAATGAAACAGTTCACCTGTCGCTTGAATTTCATCGCTTGTCATTTAGATAGTCCTTCTCAAACGAATACAAGGTCTTATACCAACAGGGTTGAAACGCTCGCGACAGGTTCACTTTATTTGTTGTTCTTTTTTCTTCAAAAATTGCAAAACTTTAAATGACAGTGATTCAACTACTGATAGTTGTAATTATTTTTCAATTATTCACGTAATCACGAACCTGCATTAATGAGGTTTCAAGATTAAAAGCGAAGTCTGTCAATCATAATTCGTTCCGTGAGAGTTTCACGCGCGTGAATGACTTAAGGTATGTCTGTATTTTGGGACCCAACGATATATGGAACGAGAACCAATTCATTATTGATTTTTACAAGTCAAGAACTCAGGAAGCATTTTAATTTCTTAGAACAGGAAGTAAAGGTAACAGGAGGTATGGATGGTGTTGACGAAGAAAGTTGAGCAATATAACTGACAGCATATTCGTGTTCTTTCCCCGTGTCCTTTCAGCTGTTTGACAGCTGCTTTGTCATATCAGCCCACCAGCTCAGTCAGTTACCGAATGCTTTCCGCCAAACCGAGCCAACAGACCTGTATTATATGTACAAACCGGTTTGCCTATTCGGCATTTTCAGTGTTTGAATGTCTACTGAGTTTTTTAGTAGACATTCAAACACTGAAGCTGCCGAACAGGCGAACCGGATTGTCTTGGGCACATTGTCTACAATTTGTATAAAGGTTATTTCCCTGGATTCCGGAATGTATTGGGTACATTTATGGTCATTTTTAACACAAGGAGGGCGGGGACGGGGGTTCAAACTACATAAAAACTGGAATTAAACGCGTCCTTCCCGGGCGTTACTACGTCTTGTAGGATAATTTTGTGTGATGTCGATACCACCTACATACATATATTTCAATTTCCATATTTGCCGAGTACAGTCAACAATCATAGTAATGACATTTTTGTTCAGACATGAGACACTTGACATGTACACTTACAAAGCAAACGGGCGAGAGGGTAAACCCTGTTTTTGTGTAACCAATTACTTTGTTATGAACGTTATTAGCCGTTAATAATCAAGTGAGTGCGTTGTCTTCTCACCAATAAGTTGAAAGGTACGGATGCTGTAAGTTTCACTTTTGCCCAGATCCCTGCTTCTGACATGGTGCACGGTATCCTGTTAACACGAGTTCAACACTCCTTTTCTACACGCCAGACAGAGACTGCGATCCACGTCAACAAGCAGGTGCTCATTTGCGTCAGGCGTGTGTGGCTATTATGCGGAACCTGGTGATCACTCCACCATGCAGTAGCGTACCGAGGTAGTGGCGAGGGGGGCGGATCGCCCCGGTCCCCCTGTGGCGTCATCTTTTTGTTTTCTTTATTTTTGGTCTCATGAATAAATAAACAGTCTTTGGAGAAAATCGAAATAAAAAAGTTTATACAGTTCTCGGATACATTTTATACCAACGGAACATCGAAACCCGTTATTTTGGTGACCCCGGCACGAAGAAATCCGCGATGGCCAACACCGACGACGTCGCCGAACAGCTCGCTCAACTACGACAGCAAATGCAGCAGTTGTACCAGTCGCTTCCTGCAGACATACCTCCCGTCGAGGACCAGGCTGCACTCCACCAACACCAAGTCCCCGCTTTCGTCGCTCGCGTCACTCCAAAACTACCTCCTTTTTGGAGAGATAAACCAACGTTATGGTTTTCTCAAGTGGACGCTCAATTCACTCTGTTCATGACAAACTCCTTCGATCACTGTGGATCCAACGACTTCCGCTCCCCGTCCAAGCCATTCTCCAAACTCAGGCAGACTTGCCGCTTGATCGTCTTTCAATAACAGCGGACAAAATAATGGAAATCCAACCGGCCTTTTATCCATCAGCCCCTTCGTTCCTCGTCGTCAACGCTGTATCGCACACTGACTCCAGTCTCGCAGAAATTCGTCAACAACTGGCACAGCTCAAACTCCAAAGATGTGAACACTCTCGTTCCACGCGATCCCATTCTCGTCAACGACATTTGAGCCGTTCTCGAAATTCATCGCCAGCTCCATCACGCTCGTTGTGCTGGTATCATCAACGCTGGGGTAAAAATGCCCTTAAGTGCTCCTCACCCCCTACATTCCTTGCAAAAAACGCCCTGGACAGTCAGTAGTAGCGGCAACCGACTGTCCATCCAAAGGATGCCGCCTTTTTCTCGTCGACCACTTGACAAAATAGCAATTCCTTCTCGACACAGGCTCCGACCTCTGCTGCTACCCTCGACGCCTTCTCCCAAGACATCGTCCTCGCTCCGATTTCGAGCTCCTCGCCGCGAATAATTCCACCATCCCCACGTACGGTACTCTTCGTCTCAGACCAGACTTCGGTCTTCGCCGTGACTTTTCATGGAATTTTATTATCGCCGACGTGGACACCCCGATCATCGGTTCAGATTTTCTTGCCCACTTCTCTCTGCTTCCTGATTGTCGCAACACTCGTCTGATCGACTCAGTGACCGGTCTCTTTCGACACCTTGTCTTCACAACGAACTTCAGGACGAACAAGTCAATCGAGCGTCAAAACCCCCACTGATTCACTTCGTAGCAAGTCGCCTTTTCACGCTGTCCTCGCCGAATTTCCTCAACTCACCCAACCGTCTGGAACTCAACGCGTCGTTCGACATTCTACCTTCCACTACATCAACACGACCCCTGGTCCCCCTCTCTTCTCACGCCCCAGACGCCTTTCTCCTGAAAAACTAAAAACAGCCAAGTCAGAATTCGACCTCATGCTTCGCGAAGGTATTATCCGCCGCTCTGACAGCCCTTGGTCTTCTCCCCTCTACATGGTCCCGAAAAAGGATTCTAGCTGGCACCCTTGCGGCGATTATCGCGCCTTAAACGCCAGAACAATCCCCGATCGGTACCCGGTGTTACATTCATGATTTTAATCACCAGCTCCGTGGATGCTCCGTCTTCTCCGTCATTGATCTTGTCAAGGCGTACACTCAAATCCCAGTCAATCCATCCTATTCGAAGAGGGGAGCCAAAGCGAGAAAACCAGCAGTTAAGAAGCCCTTCAGCGACTTAGTTGGCAGTTGCATTTTCCAGTTGCCATACCTCAGGCCATCTTGTGAATCTGTCGACGACTGTCAGGCAGTAGCGGTACGGGCCTGCAGGAGGTAGAGGGCCAATTATGTCGACATGGATGTGTTCAAAGCGTGCGGAAGGTGAGGGGAAGAAACCTGTAGGAGAACGCACGTGTCGAGAGATTTTGGCGCGTTGACACGGAATGCAGGATTGCGTCCACGATCGACAGTTTTGACGAATTCGGGGCCAAACGTAACGTTCGGTGACGAGGCGAGTGGTAGACTTGACGCCTGGGTGGCTCAAGTTGTGAAGAGAGTTGAACACACGGCGTCAACCAAACAAACCATTTATTTTTCAAGACCTCGATACCTGTTCCCATGCATTCCTCCGCGCTGACCATACTCGCCGCAGTTTGCAACCACCCTACTCGGGACCGTATCCCATCGTGAAGAGAAGCTCCAAAATCTTCACCCTCCTCGTTAACAACACGCACGTAACCGTCAACATCGACCGACTCAAACCTGCTTATATTTTACCACCAGAGCCGCACGTTGCAACCATTTTGCCTCATCGCTCTCTCCATCCCTCGTATCACACAACATCACGACGTCAAGTGCGCTTCGCTTCCGAGAGACTTCCAGTCTCCCCGTAGGGGGCTATTTGTGGCGTCATCTTTTTGTTTTCTTTACTTTTGGTCATATGAATAAATAAACAGTTTTTGGAGAAAATCGAAATAAAAAAGTTAATACAGTTCTTGGATCCATTTTATCAACGGAACATCGAAACCCGTTACCCCTATCAGACGGGGCGCCCGAAAACTTAAAGATCGAAAAATTACGATCTTTAGGTTCTATGTTCATGAAAAAGTGGGTACGTAAAAATGAGTTTTGCTATACGGTTGGACAGCGATATTGGATCTTTTCGACGATTTTCAGCCCATCCGACCTGGGGCCGTCAGGAAAAACTCAGTGAGGTGGTTGCTATGGCGAGATAGTGTTATTTGTGATGTACCGTCATTGGATTCTGCTTGCGAGAATTTTTTTTCTCTTGACATCTCTAACTAGGGCCCCTGGAGAATGGAACGTTGTTTAGGTGATCAGCAAAGAGTATGGCTGAATATTCGATTTAGCCCACAAAAGCGCTATTTTGAAGCCTAAAATTATGAGAAATCGCGCCTTCTGGAGGTAACTTCGCGACTAAAATAAAGAAAATTCGCCGATCCCAAGTTTCTTCAGGTCCTTGAGCCGATAAAGTTGAGAAGGCGCACTAATATGCTGCTCTTGGGGCCAGTATTATACGCAGCAAAAAGTTCGGAAAAAGCACCAATATTCGTGGCTAAAACTGCGAAAAAGCGTTCATTCGTGGTTTCTCGATGCAACTTCCAGACCAAATTTGAGAAAAAGTCGCTCATTTCGGAGTGAATAGGGGCCACTTTACGGCTAAAATGAGAAAAAATTCTAACGAGCTGTTCTTAGGCCAAACTCGTGGCTAAAATGGTGAAAAAGCGCTAGTTCAAAGCTGTAAAAGTGAGAAAAAATTGCGCCTATAATTGGAAACAAAAAAACAAGAAAAAACACTAGATAGGGCTGAAATTAAGAAAGGCGCTTAAAATGGAAAAATCTCTACTGAAATTGCGAAAACGATAATTCACGAAATTAAGTAAAATTGTTAATTATCAGCTAAAATTAGGTGAAATTATGATGAAAAAAATCACTAATAAAATCGCTGCTAAAATTGAGACAAATCACTAATGAAATTGACAACAAGCGCTAATTAGCGGCTAAAATTCGACAAAAGGCTAATTCTCGGCCGAAGTTGGAAAGAATCCCTAATCAATTTGGGCCTGAAATTGAGTAAAATCGCTAATTCGCGGATTAAGTCTAGAATAAACAATAATTTGCGGATACAAATGAAAAAATTGCTAAATAGTGGGTAGCTAAAATTTAGAGAAATCCTAATTCGCGGCTAAAATTTAGGAAAACGCTAATTCGCTGCTCAAATTTAGGAAAATGTGAATCCGTGGCCTCTAAAGGCAACTTCGGGCTTGAAACCGGGAAAAAGTGCTAATCCGTAACTAAAAGCGGAAAAAAATTTAATGCAGAGCAAAAATGTTTAAAAAACTGCTAATTTACAGCTAATATTGAGAAAAATCACTAGTTAGCACTGCTAAAATTAGGAAAAGCGCTAGTTTGTAGCTCTAGTGCTAATTCGCTGCCAAAAAAGGCAAAACATCGCTATAATTAGCAGAAAAAATTGAGAAAAATCGCTTTCAAGAAATTAAAAACGTATTTCGCTGCAAAAATTGAGGAACTTCAATAATTTGCGGATAAAGTGCAGGCAAAAATTCTACAGTACACGGTTAAAATTGAAACAATAGAGAAACCCCAAATTCGCGGCTAAAATGTAGAAAAACCCAAATCCGTGGCCTCTGAAGTTAACTTCGGGCTTAAAACTCAGAAAAAGTGCTAATCCACAGCACCATTTCATATATATATATATTATTTTATTTTGGTCATTATTAAGAAAAATTACTAATGAGGAAGTTTCATGGGTCAGAACTTATTCATAAATATATTTTAAGGTTTATTTATGCTAAAATAGAGCATAAATCGTGATCCGTTCGTAAAATAATCCAACAGTTAATAAATACGCGATTTTTGAAGTTTTAGGTCATTTCAAACACGCCAGCTAGCATGTTTGTGTCATATGCGCCTTCCGAAAAAAAATTCGCCTGAAACGTAGCTGGTGGAGAGCTCTCCAATAATAAAATAATGGAAGATAAACAGATGAGCTATTTAGAGGCATGAAAAGAACAGAGAATACAAGGGATATTACGTTGCGGAAAATGTCGTTTCGGCGGGATTTCAAATATGCCAACTTTTGTTAATAAATAAAGAATATTTCTGAAGGATTTTACACTTTTATTTATTTACGCGGAAGGATTGATGTGCCTCATCGAATAAAAATATATTTTTGGAAAATGTGAAACTTCCTCATTAGCGCGGCTAATTTGATAAAAAACGTCAGTTGCAGTTCAAATTGAGTAAAATTGTTAATTCACTGCTAAAAAGGCAAAACATCCCTAATTTGCAGCAAAAATAGAGGAAAACGATAATTCAAATCCACGGTCAAGAAAAATCACTTTTACGGAATAAAAACGCTACCTCGCGGCTAAAATTGCAGAAAAGTATCAAATTTACAGCTGAAATTGACGAAATTATAATTTTCGGCTGTGGTTGAAAGTACGCCAGTCCGAGGCATCTGTATTTTGTTCGGGGCTAAAACTGAGAAAAACGCTTCTACGGATGAAAGTGAACAAAAAAAAAAGATAATGTGGGCCAAAAATTTTCAAAAATCCACTAATTTGTGTCTAATATTGAGAAAAATCACTAATTAGCCCGCCTAAAATGTAGAGAAACGATAACTTTTGCCACTTTTTCTCAATTTGGGAATAAGTGGTAATTCGCTGTAAAAAAGGTAAAAATACCGCTAATCTGCTGCTCAAATTCAGAACAAGTGCTAATTCGCTGTTGAAAAAGGTAAAACATTGCTGAATTGCAGCAATAAAATTGAGGAAAACTCCAATTCGCGGCTAAAATTGAGGAAACTCACTAATTCGTGGATAAATTGTTTAGAAAAGCCTATCATTCGTGGGCACCTCGATTGCCACTTAGGAGTCTGGCGAGCACCGCCATAGTTTGACGCGCCCAACTGTGGTGGGGACTTTTGGGGGCACTAATGTAGAATTTTCAAAATTTCAGAGCCTTCCACAGCTTCGCCCTCACAGAGCAAAGGTACCACGACGAGATCATAAAATACGCAAAACAAGTATGTGAAAGAAAACTGGGGGGAAAAGGTATGCAGTTTACATTATGTTCTTCATCTACTGCCTCATCTGCTCTTTCCAACAGGATCTTGATACGGTACGTTTAAGCACTTCGGAAGCTGCTTTGAAGGAGTAAAACCCATAGTAAATAAACATTGTTCTATTAGAATTCTAATAAACATTGTTCTATTAGAATTCTAATAGAACAATGTTTATTTTTAAAATAATTTTTTTGTCAATAGGTCGTAAAATAACGAGATGCTCAGAGAAAACCGTGATCTACGTAGTCATTTTCATCCTAAATGACTTGCCCAAGCTCTGGGTTTTCTCGGAGAATCCAGTTATTGCACCCTTTTAATCCGAGAAATGTGATTGATGTGAAGTGACCTCTCTGTGACGACACAAAGGGAGTCACAGTGGGTGGATATATCTACGTTACTGCAACGTTGCAGCAACGTTAAAAATGTTAGTCACACGTCTCAATGTGACGTCATTGTGACTTTTCTGCAACGTAACTGTGCTATTAGGGTAGTATGTTCACCGCCTTATAACAATAAGATAAAAACTATGCATCAATACTTAAATTAACCCCCCCCCCCAACCACAACCGCTCATGAAATCATGCCTGTACACTCCTATTTTCAGTTGATGCCTTCTTTCGTGATCGCAAGCTATACCAGAAACGCCCCAAAGAGCAAAAAGGCATGCATTAAGAACCCGCTGTAATCAATTCAAGCGCAATTACTCTCATTTAACTTTTCCCTTCAGAATCGGGAATTTTCTAACGTTTCATATCAATGATGACCGAAAGCAATAAAGCGTGTGAATAGACTCTAGCCCTACGCGCCTTCGAGGTATATAGAAAGTAGAGCAAAAGAAATGAGAAAAAAAACTCAGCTTTTGATAATTTTTGGTGTGTTTTTTTCTTCTTTTTAATGCTGAAAAAGGGGAATGAGACTAAAAGTTTACGTAACGCGAATTTTGAGAAGGTGGTGAGTGGTGAACGCCGCATGTGTCTGAGTTGCCCCCCCCCCCCTCGTGTATGAATGAATCAGAGAGAAACCGCGGGGAACTTCCAATGAAATTTCGCAAAAGACTAGATTCTTAAGATCATGTCTATACGCATATAATACAAATGGACGCGCTTGTATTTTTTATTTGAAATTCAGAGTGCATAAAACAGAATATATTGCCAACTTTCAACAGTATCTCGCCGCCTACCACGGTATGAGTCATTAATTCCCTACAATCTCGGTAATTGAATAACAAAAAAAATAAAAAAAAAATTAAGGAATAAAATGCGAAAATAAAAGTGCTATCCCGGTGAAATCAAGTCTTCCCTTAAAAGTACGCGTAAGTGTTGTCGTATTTAGACAACACGAAAAACGTTGATGAATATAACTAGATGATTATGAAGCTGCCAGTTCCGATAGTAGCGTATTTATTTTAAAGATAGCCTGCGGTTTCGGAATGAATACGAAGAAAAACTGGTATAAATCCCGAGTTTCACACGTGTATGCACTCTCTTCCTGCATTTAACTCTACGTTTCAAGTACCTTACGTTGTATTCGTTCAGAAAACGGAGTGGAAAATCTTTTTTTATGGATGCGATCTCTTCTTTATTTACCAATGAAGTGTTTTATTGGAGTCATCGATACCTACGCACGGATAACATCAATGACGAGTGGAAACCACTTTAAGTTCGAGTCAGATCATAAAATCAATTATTAATATTCAATAAAAATAAAATAAAATAAAGCAAGAATGGAAAACTCGCAGTCGTCAAACAAGTTTTTGTGTTCTGTAGTTATACGATCGTCCAGGTATACCGAACGATTTATTTCCAGATCGCTGCCCCACAGTAAACTGTCAAATTAAATTTTCACGCGTATGCAAGTATAGAAGTGCAGGAACTGCAGCCTTCATTATCCCATTACCCCTTACCCCAGCATCCCGGCAATCACGCTCGCTATACATTCCGCCTGCTTCATTACGTCTTTAATCATTAACGGACGGACCATCATTACATGAAATTACTTCTCGGTTTGCAAACCACGAGTTGCGATATTCTTTTGAGCTGTGGCATGCCGTTCCTCATTTAGAACAGCATGGTACGCATGAAGTTTGGTTTCGGGAAAGTGCCAACCCCGCGGAACGGTTTTTTATTTGACCAACCGGCCCATAGGACCAACTAGATCCAAAATGGAGTCTATGTGCGAAAGAAATATTTTTTCGAGCTCTACTAGGGTAAAATATGACCCGGACGGCGCGGCGCGGCGTACGGACATCCTGGAAATTAAATGCAACATTCGAATAAAGACACTGAAACCAAGGAGGAATCAGATGAGTCACCCAATACACTAAAAACTGTGAGGCGTCAATTGTCTTACCAGGCATGGCATGGGAAATCGCTTTGTGGGTAATTCGAAATACACACAACGCGTTGTGGGCAAGACTCACGCTAACCTTTATTTGGGCTATTGAGTGAAATGAATCCCCAGAAAGTGTTATGTGTGTTTATCCTGCATTTTGCACTACCCAGAACGCGTTGTGGGGAATTTTTGGGGAAATGGGGGTGAATCCATTGCGAATAAAATACAGGTATATGAAATCGGGGACGCGCAACTATTGTTTATCATTCAAGTTTTCTCGAACATGATTGGAGGATTCTTGGATGACACATATGATTTGCAATACCGGCAGGGTCGGGATTTCCATAACAACGTTGCTATTGCATTGAATAAATTGAATAAAAAAAAAATACTGGATCTTTTGCAAGGCAAGCCGTATTTTGATGTAATTTTACTGGAATACCAAGGACATTAGTCCTTGTTTTCATTAGAGACTTTTAGCAACCACACGCTAACGCTAACGCAAACAATAAATCAGTCGTTGCTTGCACAGAGATAATATAACTAGAGCTTGTATTGTCTATTGCGCAGCGGTCCATGATTGACGTCACCAAGAGCTTGAGTTAGCTCCGAAAATCTCTTGCTAATGGTTGAAGAAGTACCTATGGGGACGTGGATGGTGTGAAGGGGGACTTTTTGAAACCCCATCTTTTGAGACAGCCAATGGGAAGAGAGAGAGTAGTTATACATATTATCTCTGTGGTTGCTTGGTTACAAAACATCTAATTGGTTGAAATTTTAACATATGTTATCGACGTAAACCCTGTTATTTCGAATTTTTTGTGTTCAGTTTCTCCGTTTCTATGGCCTTACCCATCTGTTCAGAATTTAGCATAAAACAAATACAAGGTTTAACATTTTTCATGAATACCCCTAAAGTTTCCGGAGGATTTAACGGGAGATTGCTAAAACTCATTATTAAAGGGGAACTTCAGTGATGATTCCTCGACCTCCCTCCAATCACCCTCGTCTAATACTCGGCATAAAATTTCTCGCCTTATTTCTGCACCAATCCTGGTTTTTAAGGAATCGTTTTAATCTTCAGGAAATTCCGCATATGCAGTAGTTTTCCTTTTTTAAAATAAGTCGAAAAAAACCGTGAAATTACAAGGTAAAAGTTCAAGGCGAATTTAAAATAACTACTGGGATGAAATTTGAAAAAAGGAAAACTACTGCATATGCGGAATTTCCTGAAGATTAAAACGAGTCCTTAAAAACTAGGATTTGTGCAGCAATATGGCGAGGAAATGTATGCCGAGTAGTGTTCGAGGGGTGATTGGAGGAGGGTCGAGGAATCACCCGTGCAACTCCCCCTTAATGATACTTCCATCTGTGAAGTATTCATAATTTATATTAATGATACTTCCATCTGTTATGAAGTATTCATAACTTGAGTTAATGATACTTCCATCTGTTATGAAGTAAGTATTCAATATGTTCATAGGCAAGGTGACTAAACTTTACTATAGGTGCCGCAGATTTCCCCCTGCCCATCGGACAGGAGGGGTGGAGACTGACGTCACCAGCAGTCCTTTGCTCCCGATTGCTCACCCTAGAGGAGCAGAGCAAGTAAATTTTGAAATTGAAGTTTATGAATTCTCAAAAATTACAACCCAATAACAATTAATAATGTATTGGGTCCAGCGCAATTGCAGTTGGGAATGCTCGTGACGTAGTTGAAGGACCGTGATCTGCGGCACCTATAGAAAATTTAGTCACCTTGGTTCATACGTATGAATTCGTTCATATGACATTGATCCGAATAAGTCGAGGTGGCTTAAGATGTGCATTGTTATCAGTCTCGATGAAAATAGTATGCCTCGTTCTAGTTTGCTTCCTCGTTTCTCGAACCTATGGTCGAATTCTTCCAATCCCAACGAATAAAACGAGCATTTTGTATTCTGCCTCCGAAGACAAGAAAGGTCCCGGCGATAAGCAAACAAATCCATCACCGAGCGAAAAATGGCTAAACTGGTGGGCGAATTTTATAGGGAGCATTCAAGATCAAAATTACAACCTCATATGAGTGGGTAATATTGTGTCTCGCTATAAAATATTGACAACCTGTCAGTGCACATATACGTCACTCATCCGGATCCGACGACTGGATGAGGAATAATCTACGAGAAAACTTGGGGTCATGTGAAAAGTGTAAGATGTTGTTAGATAGCCTAGAGTTTCGAGAAACAATGGACCTGAGTGGGGTTCGGCCGGCTTAGCTTATCCGGCAGCGTGCTGGACTGGTGATACAGAGGTTGCGGGTTCCAATCCGGCCGGGGAGCCATTTTTTCTCGAAACTCGAATCGTGTTGGGCTATGCCCTTCCATTGTCGTCCGGATAACATCAGTTTAATTAATTTATTAATTAGTGAAAAGTGTTGTGAATGGCACGGAAGACGTCTGCGAGGCTGACGATTTCCATTGGAAGGCTACCGCGTACACTTTGGCCAAAGCTACACCTCATTCGCATTGTGAGCCTCATGAATGGGTGTACTTAGGCGACGTCGGCCTCTACGAGACTGAAGAGCCGATCTCGACGTTTCTGTTTTCTTATGCAGTTGAAAGAGTTTTGAAGAACCCAATACCCGGTATATTTGACGCGTCGGGTGGTCCTCCTGTTCATGTCGAGTACATCAAAGGTCTAAATACAATGACGCTGTACTATTATAACTGGCAAACATTCGAAGACACATTTTCCATTCGTAAGATGATAGACATACACTTTATAGACTGCAACCAGTTTTTTCAATTACCGTCCGGCTTGTACGACATACGTACACGTCGACGACGACGTACGTCTGATCGTGCGGAATATTGCAAATCGTTGTATTGTTCGGATTTTCATATATGAGCGAGGGAAAACGGCCGTGCTTTGGAAATGAAAGCTCCAGCCACTTTACAAGGGTCAGCCAATGCCCACTCTAACATAGTAGGCAAGGTCATTCTGTTGTTAACTCACGGCGGCGATTGTGACCCGCATTAATCTGTAATGTGGACGCGTGTTCTTTACTATCGCGAATGGATCCTAAACCTAAGCCACCTCTCAAACCTGTGCAAAAACCAAAACCTGTCTTTGTGACCAAAAACCAGCAGATCAATCATCGTAGGAAATTGTCAATGACTTTGGATATCGGCACTACAACTTAGTACAACTTCCACGAAGAAATCTTGAAGGAAATTTTGTTATCTTTTCAAAACCTTTGTCAATTTTGTGTCTGAGCAACACAGGTTAGCTGTTAGCACGGCATTTGAGCAAAAAATGTCAATAAGCTAAAAAAGAGGAAAAACCCGAATATCTCCAAAACTAAGCATTTCCGGACATGTGTCAAAATAACGTTTTTGGTGCGTCACTTCTATTCGTGCGCCTATTCTCACAGTCAGCCTCTTATGAAATTAACTTTAATGCTAAAGCCGGCATAGTTGAACAAGAGAGAAAAAGTACGAATAAAAAAAATAGTACCCCCCCCCCTTAATACTTAAAATTCAACCGACTTTCCTCACAGCATGGTTCAGTTCATCTGCGAAATACTCAGTGCTCATACCGCACAGAGACCTCGAGGATGACTTCTTGATACTGAATTCTTGCGATATCAATTTCTTCGGGTTCTTTGGTTAATTTATTTTTATTTTTTTTCTTCTCTTCTATTATTATTCTTATTTCTTCTCTTCTATTATTATTCTTATTTCTTCTCTTTTTTATTTCTTTTATTTTATTGCTTTTATTTTATTTCTTTTAATTTTTTTTTAAAATTCTTTGGGCTCTTTGGTTAATTTAGGTACTTTTTTTTGTATCAACCACAGATCAATTTTTTTATTCTAGGTAATGCTTTTTTTCTATTTTTTTTTTTTTATAGAAAAAACATTGGTGCTAACGCCGGTTAAAGGAATGACATTATCTGACTCATTAACTTCAGCTACACCCTCAATACTGTTGAGCCGATTGTGCTGCGATCCAAATTTAAAATTCTGGTGTTCCTAGGCTTTTGATGCCGCCTTTTTCTTAGTTTTAATCCATTTACCGCGACTCGGTATAAATACTAGCGGCGCACCGACGGCGACGGTGCCAATGGATTTCACGGGGTGACGCAGTGTGTGGGGGAGGGATGGAAACCTGATGGACAAAATTGCTGGAACATTGATTCATAAAAAGAAAATTTCATCAGATGTAAGGTGGAACCCACTTCCAAGGTAAAATCGTAGATCCGTCACTGACTCGTAGATCCGGCAAGAAAAATAATATTTGCATGCCAGACTTTGCTTTGCTCTTGAATAAATCAATGGAATCCTTTTATGAACGTTTCACTCAGGTGTTTTCTAAAAAGAAGTTTGGCTTTTCAACGCGGTAGAAATTGAAAAAGAAGAAAAAACCTGTTTGATTCCGCCGTCTTGTCACTCACGGCAAACCGATAAGGATCAAAAATTCGAATCACACTTATAAAAATAAGCTTTCGACATCGTCTGAATTGGTCCAGCTTCTTAGAAAACAAGACTCAGTGGCACACTGGAGGGTGAAGGGGAATTCAAAATTAAAATGACCGACTTTACGAAAGATGCATTTAATGTCTTAACAACAGGTGGTGGCCCCTCTTTATCGCCAGGGGAAAAAATGATTATTCGAAAGAAGAAAATGTTTCGCGAATCCTCTATCAACGATATTCGGCGCACTTATTTTTTATGAAGCCTCGTTTGACTTCTTTCTTCTTTTTCGTTCATTCTAGAGTGGAATGTGTGTCGACTTGAAGGGTTACCTCATCTAATTAATCACGTAATGGTTTTCGAGAAACAAATTATTACTTTTGATGTAATTTAAAACTTAGAATTTTTTAAATTTATTTAATCTCGACCGCATAGCCCTTTTTGTTTAAATCGGGAGGACGGAGTTCCATTATTATGATTCGACGTATCGTAATAAATGATAAGTTTAACGGCTAAACTTTTTATTATTTACGATGAAACGGGGAAAAGGTGCCCTTTGACATTAACACATTCATTTAGACGAACCTTTTTTTGTATTTGTTAGCCCGAAACAATTGTTGCCTAAATGATTATGCAAGCAATATCTAGATTGGAATAAATGTCCGACGGCCCGAAATCGATGGGGAGCGGTAATAAATACACGCCCCCATATGTGCATAAAAGCTGGATTATTTACTCCCTCGGAAATAAAGCGTTGGTTTGTATTATAGGATGAAGAGCTACTGCTCTGAAAATGTGTTCAATATTGATTTATTGGGTTTGTCCACAAAACCTAAGTCAGCATCCTGGATTTCAACATAAAAACTTGAAAGTTGAAACTCTGAATACAAGAAAAAAAGAAAAAAATAAGACAAGAATTCCACTATTGATTGGACAAATTAGTTTTTCGTGTCCGGAAGTTGAAAATATGACTCAAGTATAAAAACGTGTGAATGTTTCTGCGTAGGCAACGAAGTCAAGTTTCCCAGGCGTACCTTTTCATTACAATAACAAATCACCTGTGTGATCCCCCCGTCTTTAAGATAACGATTCCTTCACGTTAATGCTGCGGTAAAGAAAAAATAGCGTGGGGCTAAGAGAACGAAGTTGTTGATACTCTAAAAAAAAGATTCAAATTCGGTCTCTGGGCATGAGCGGGGGCGCTGCGCTGACCGGCGGGGGGGGGGATGCTAAAGTGATTTCTTTGATGATGTTACGTTATAAAAAACGAACAAACTATAAAAAGTAATAAATTACGTAAAAACGACGGACGGACCAGACGCTTGCAAGTTTTTTTTTATATAAATAAATTACGAATTGGATTTTTTTTTTTAAAGTGGGGCATGTTCCGAGTTCATTTGTGCATTCTTGCTACTGCATTCGATCTGCCTTGAATATAATGTATACAATCTTACGTACATAAATACATATCTTATCACGTAACATTAAGCCCCTACTAGGAGTTGAAGGGATCGATCACCACAAAATTGAATGTTTCTGTTCTTTGCAGTAGCACCAAGGGAGACAGATCAATTTACGTTCCAAAGTAATTCAACCTGATTTTTGTAAAAACAGTGACGCCACCAAGTAAAAAAAGGCCCTAGGCTGTGTATTTTCGCTTATGTCATGAACCAAAGAAACAGGTATAACAACGCTTTCGATCCTTCCTTCGCTTTCCTTTGATAAGACGCATCATGGACCTATTCATTTCCACTGAGTACAAGAATATCTGTTCCTTTGTTTCACGAGTCACGATTTTTTACACACTCGTGTAAAAAATCATTAGATTTCAATCTACTTTTCAAAATTTGTCAATATGATCACATGGTTTTCTGCTCTAGTGTAGCATTAGCAAAAGGCATCCCTTCAGAAGTCGTGGAAGATATAACAAAAAAACCCTCATGTAGCGAAGAAGATCGGAGCACACCTTTATACATATTCAAAAACTTAAAGCATCTCGTCGTTTCTGGCACAATCACCATCACAATCACAATCACAACATTAGCACAAAATAAAGATCAAAATTGCAACAAAAAGAAAGGCTTCCAGAAACCCTTCGAATTCGTATCACGAATATTCGTACCCCGTCGTAACAAATCAAGTGAAGAAGGCCTTCACAGTTTATAGGAAATGAAAAGTGATAAAGTTGGCACAAAAATTATGTACTAGTACATTATTTGACCATTCAACCACGGTTTATGCATCTCTCTAAATACAGAGAGTCCTCTCTTCACTTACCTTTTGAAGATCAGCCTGTAACCCCCCCCCTCCTCCCATGAGTTATGATATCGTTGTGCCCTTTGTTCGTTATTCGTCCAAAATTGAAAACCTTGAAATTCCAACTCCCCAATTTACGCCTTTCTAAACGATGAATTTAAAGTTAATTCGACAAAATAAGGGGAAAAAAATCAGTAGGTAAGTTAGGTAATTTGAAAAAGCGAGAACTAGAATTCTCGAACTTAAAATTAATGAGATGTGTGACTAATAGATCCTGGGGATTTCAATATCTAAGAGCGGGGTTGGCTCTATAGGTCTGTTTAATTGTTTCGCGAATGTTAAACTAGTGAAGAAAATCATTTGATTTCAATCAATTTTCAAAAATTTGTCAATCAAATCACAGGGTTTTCTGCACTAGTGCAGCACTAGCGAAACGATGGAACACGCCTAATAACTCACAGAAAAAACCCCAGAAATCTACTCTAATCATGTGGCCTGGATAACAAACTGATTTTATTGGTTCTGAAGGCTTGTAATACTGTGGTCACACTATAATCTCACAACATCCTTAATGAATTCAAGCTCTGAACTCCTGTAAGTCTCAAAAAATCCGGACTTTCTCACTGAAAATAGCACAGCTACCTCGTTTAATCTTGAGGTTAAGGAGGTGCAACAAATAGTTCAATTTTCTTTGTTCGTGCTCTTTGTTTTGTTTGGCGCCAAAACAGAACAAGGCTTGAACGAAAAAAGAAACTGGTAAGCCACTTCACAGAAAAAAAAAAAAAAAATCAACAATTAAAACAGCGGTTTTACCAAAACCGCGTCCACACCAACTCTAACTTGTCGAGACTTCTGGAATTTGTCGTCTGAGGAATTTCGGCCTACAAGGATCCCCTTTTTTTCTAACCTGGCCGGCCTAACAGAAACAGTTTTTTTTTTTTTATCGTGAATACTATACTTTTTTTTAAAGAATTGTAATTTTAAAAACTCCCAAACGAAGTAGGAAAATGAGTTTAAAGCAATTTTGAAGTCGTGAAATCACGACAGTGTATCATGATGCCGGGAGTACACTCGCAACGAGGCGAAAAAAACAACTACCCACTCATTCCTGAGGGAGGGGGGAGGTAGTTTACTCGAAAATGAACTTCAATAAGTTATGGATTTGATCTACTGGAGAATCACAGTGCGGCAATCACAGTCGCTATGACCTTGGAACTCCAGCCTACTCTGGCCTACTCGGTTTCAGAGGACCACTACCAGCTCGGCTGAATAGTTGAAGGCTTGTAGGCTGAAGGTTCGAGGCCGTGGCGTGAGATTGGACCGTACTGCGGTGCGTGTGTACTGCACGCTCAGGAATATGAATGATTCGGTGAGATTGTACCGCCGTCGTCCTACGAAAAAAAATATGAAAAAACGTGTGGTGTGAGTGTATTGAAGTTCGAGCCGACGAGACGATCCAGTTGAAGAGAGGACACAGTAGGTCCATTCGTTTGTCATCCCAAACCGTCCCGAGCGGCTTATTTATGTAATCTCAAACATCTGTTGTTTTTTGTTTTTTTAAGGTGACACCAACCTCAAACTGAGTATAGTGTGAGCATGCCCCAGCCCAGAATGACAAACGAACAAACCTAAGACCTGAAATTACAAATTTTTTTATGTTTCGTACTCATTTTACTCACCACCTTGCTCACTCAATTCCTAGTGTGGGGCCCGATTAGCCTTACTAATACCGCGTGTCTTCTGCATATCTACCTATGATACCTGTGATCTGCAGCCTAGCAGAATTATGCCCAGTAATTAGCATAGATCATGTAAATATGAAAATACAGGACGTACGTTACACATAACCCTGGTGGCTTCCATGAGCTTTACGAAACCGAAAAATCGTACACAAAACTAACATTTTGGAGTGGAAATATTCAAAATGCAAGAAACCGTGGTTGATTTAAGATAGCACCACGCGTGAGGGGTGCAATGGTTAAAATAACAAGATATTAATATGTATAATGAGAGTTACTCCTCGAAAAGCGATGGTGCTACCTTATTATGGTCATTCTTAACCGTGCTATCCACCTACCTTGCTAGTCAACAACCTCCTCCTGAAACAGAAAGAAAGTAAAAGTTTGTGAGTACGTACGAAAAAACACTGTTTCTGGACGGATCGGGATCATCCTAGATCTGTTCTTTTTTAATAGATAATGGCGTATAAGGCTATCATTGAGGTAGTAACTGAGCCTATTACCACTTCAAGCTCAACATTATTTTGTAAGTCATAAAATACTCACTATAGGAGATTCTTGATTCCACTAGGTGGCCCACTTGTCCACCATTTCACTTTCGCACAGGTCAACGCGCACACTTCAAACTCACTGAGCACTGCCGCACTAACCGCCAGGAGGTTGAACCTGAAAAATAAATTACATTTTAAACCAACGCTTCCGGCAGAACAGATAGAAAAACGGTTGTGAAAATGAGGGGGACGGGGGTTAATAGTGGCATGATTATCTGGTCCTTTAGGATCCGTCAAGGTAAACCTCTCTGGGATTCCTCCAGAACTGGAAGGCGACCCGTTTAATCCACAACAAAAAGTTGTTTGTTTTGCCTTTGCTTTCACAATTGGTTCATAAAAAATTGATTGTTTTAAAAGGAATCCCTCACACAAACGTTACTTTAAGGGCACTTTTCTCCTAGTGTGAGAGGGCCTAACTGTTAAACGGTGGCCCACTATCGTTTTATGCCTGGGGCCCCCCGGATTTTTCAGATCTTTTTTCTAGTGTGGAAGAAATATACTCTTCTTCTATCGATAGGCGACCAACGTTGATCGAACCTAAAATAAAATATTTATTTTTTCATGAGTCTGAATGTTTTAGGTTTGTTGCTTTTGATGCGGAACCAGTAGCGCAATGATGAAGGGGTGAGGGGCAAAAAGTAATGAGGGGAAGGGGTCCTTATCCACGCTCAAAATAGTGACAAACCTCGATTCTCGGTTAAAATTGAGAAAAAAGCGCCAATTCATCGCTATGTGTGAATACACCGTTTATTCGCTGCTAAAACGGGAAAAAATTACTTGTTTTTTCAACGTGAATTTTCCCCCCGGGGGTGGAAGTGTGTGGTCTTGTTAACAAAAACAAGAAAAAATCAATTTAGCGGAATGCGCTTTGGCACAAAAATCTTTTAAAATTTAACTTTGAGTTAATTAGCGCTTTCCCCCCCCCTTTTATCGGTGAATTAGTGATTTTTCCCAATTTTAGCAGCATAAATTTGCAGTTTGACTGCTAAAATTGAGAAAAATTGCTAATTCGATGCTAAAATGAGGAAAAAGCGCTAACTCATGACTAAATGTGAAATAATTTCAAAAAAGCTCTAATGCGCGGCTAAAATTGAAAAAAACGATAATTTGCGGGGCATCCTAATTTACTGATGCACGCAAAAATCAACCGGGCACCAAAAAATTAGAAAAATCGCTAACTCACTGCTAAAATGGGGAAAAAGCGCTAACTCGCCTAAAAGTGAAAAAATCGCACATTCAAGGCCAAAATTAAGAACAAGTGATAACTGCCGCTAGAAATGAGAACAAGGGCTCTTTTAAAGCAGAAATTGAAAAGAGGCGATACTTTGCAGGGCATCCTAACTTAAGCCAAAACTGAGAAAATTCACGGTTTTAACGGCCACTTCGTTGCTGAGACAAAGTGCTGAGAATAAGTCATGGCTAAAGCAAAATAAATTGCTAATTCGTGGCTAAAATCAAGAGAAACTCATATTGTCGACTAAAAAGTGTGAAAAGCGCTAACTGAGAAAAAGCGCTTATTCACAGCTCAAAAGTTAAGAAAACACTAATCGCGGATATAAATGGGAAAAGTAACTAATTCGCGTCTAAAATTGAGAAAAAACGCCAATTCTTTCATAAAATAGGAAAAATTGCTAGTTCACAGCATGGGCGTAGCCAGCCTTTGATCTAGGGTAGGCAGCTTCACGTGGTGAAAACAAGTCAGATGCATCCCAATGCCTATTGCAGGCTTATATTCGGGGATGAGTCCCTAGAAAGAGAACTCGGTAGCTCATCAATTATAACGCGAGGTAAATCGAAACGAGAAATCGTCAATTCGACCCCAGAAACTGAATTAGCATAGTTAAAGGGTCGTGAATAACTGTCAAAACCGAACATCTCTGCTGTAAAACTGTATTTGTGCAATCTATTTCTGAATTTTGGTCGAATAACTGACGTTTTTTCCCCCAGAGAGTGATATTTTTGGAATTGAACACGGAATTTTCGGCATCTGGAAGGCCCTGCAGTATTCTTGGTCCCCCAAACTGGACTCTTCCGCCGTAGAGGCGAATGGTTTTTCAGCAACAAACAGCCGCAAAATTGGTTTGTCAGCAGTAGAACAAACACGCAGGGGTGGGCAAATTACAGCTTTTTGGGTAATTAATTACAAATTACAAATTACTTCCAAAAAAGAGGATTAATTACAAATTACCAATTACTTTTCACTTCCACGAATAATTACAAATTACAATTACTGTAATTGAATTACTTTTTCAATTTCCAATTACCCAAGAGCTGAATTTGTGGAACACGCAAGCGTCTTGCTCTTGTTCACTGTCAATTTTTAGTGCGTCCAGCCAACAATCTAACGTCAGAAAAGATCTTTGAGATAGGAAGCAGGAAAACAGCATAGCCCCAAGATGCCAAGCGCGTCGCAAGAGTAGGGTTGCGAAATGTCCGGGGCCAAATTTGCTAATTTGGCTAATTTTGCCCCACATCCCGGACTGCGAACTGTCACGGGGAATCCCGGATAGTCATAGTTTGCTAATATTGTCCGGCGTCCCACCCAAGGACGTCCTGGGACGCAATATGTCCCGGATTCTTTATGTATTTCTTTGAAATAGTGCATGCGATACCTAACTCTCAGAGAGCTTTGCAACGGCAGCTTTATGTGGTTCGATATTTTTGTGCTTCGAGAATTTTGTGGTTAGAGCTATTTGGATTGGTGTTTCTTGTGGTTCGAGCTTTTTGTGGTGTCAGCTTTCTGTGGCTCGAGCTTTTTGAGTTTGGTGCAGGGGTGTGGGTAGGGGGGGATAGATCCCCCCCCCCAGATCCACAAATATACGAACGAAGGAGCACTAGTACCATAACGAAGAGCCCCATAAAATCTCCATGAGCGTTTCACGTTGAAGTTAGATTTAGCAGATTTTCTGGACTTGAAGCCGCCCGAAAAGGTCCGAGTACGTCCAGCTTTATCCTTGGACTTCGGAACCAACGCAGTAGTGTACCCAGGTACAGGGGGGGGGGGTTCACCCCGGACCATCTATCAGACAAAATTCATGGCTATAGCTGCTAAAAAGCGCTGATTCGTGGTCTCGCGATGCAACTTCCAGACTAAAATTAAGAAAAAAATCGCTGATTCGCGGTACATGGAGGCCAATCTACGAATAAATTGTGGAAATCAACGCAAAAGTGTTGTATTTGGGCAAACCCCGCGGTTAAAGTTGAGAAAACACGCTATAATATTGACAAATGAAAGACGTTTTCAGGTTAAAATTGGACACAAATGGAAAACTCACAACTGAAATGGCGTAAAATCTCCCATTCGCGTATGAAAAAGGGAATAGGATACTGAATGGCCGCAAAATTAGCACAAAACGCTATTTCACTGCTGAAATTGGGAAAAATCGCTAATTTGCAATTTGTAGATATTAAGTTATGAGAACGTTAATTCGCGGATACGAAATGAAGAAAATCACTGATTCATGGCAAAAATTGAAAAAATCACCAATTAGCGAAGCTAAAATTAAGAATAACGTTAATTTTCAGTTCAAATTGGAAAAAAGTGCTAATTCTCAGTTAAAAATTGAAAAAATTGCTAATTTGCAGCTTAAATTGAGTCAAACGCCAATTCTTGGCAAAAATTGAAAAAACTCGGTAGGTAGTGCACGGGTTGGAGACGCTACCACGCTGCTAAAATTTAGAAAAAGTGAAAATTCGCAGCTAAAATTGAGAAACATCACTAATTCTCGAATTAAGTGTCGTGAAATTTATAATTTAAATTCGCACCTTCTGAAGGCATTTTTGTGACTAAAATTCAGAAAAATTGCAAATTCATGCATGGCTATTGACATCTTTCATAAATACAGCAGCGCTCTTGCCGAGCTAATATGAACTAACAATCTGGGGTAACATCTGACCGGTGTCACTTGCCTTGTTTTGTTTATTGTGGTAGTGAGAAAGAAAATTATTGAAGTAAATACGAACGTTGACGAACGTACTGAACGTTTATAAGTTGTACATTAAATAAATGCGTAAAAAAAAAAAAAAAAAAAAAATCCAATTGAAAATTGAAGGATACCCCAGGAGGACGTTTCACTTAGTCGTCACATGAGCGCTGGTGTATTTATGAACTGAAAAGAAGCAATAATCTATACCTATAAAAGTTATATAAAATTTCTAATGCGGTGGTAAAATGTGAAAAACCGCTAACTTGCGGGTAATGTTTAGAAAATAAAATAATCAGCCTGGTCAAAATTAAGAGAAAGGTTAATTTTAAGCCTAAAAATTGAGAAAACTGCTAATTCAAGGCTAAAAATGGAAAAAATCGCCAATTTACAGCTAAAATTGCGCCAGACGCCGATCTGTGACTGAAATTGAGAAAATTCGCTAATTCACAGGTTTGAAACGCTATGACGCGTCGCCGCAACAATTTTAAAAAAGCGCTAATTCGCGGTTGAAATTGAGAAAAATTCTTATTTGCACCAAAAACTGAATATGTACACGCCAATTTGCGGATTCTGAAGGCAACTTTTCAGGCTGAAATTTGAAAAAAAACCAAAAAAAACGCCAATTTGTGGCAGTAGGTGAAGAAACCGCTAATTCGCGAGTAAACTGAGAAAAATCACTCATGCATTGCGTAAGGTGAACCAAAAAAATCCTAATTCGTGAAATGTCCCCCTATTTTGCGGCTAATATTGAGAAAAACACTTAAGAAAAACGTAAATTTCCAGCTGATACTGAAAAAAGTGCTAATCCCCTGTTTAAAAAATTTAAAAATTGGTAATATGTTGCTAAAAATTGAGGAAAATGCCAAAACTCGTGGATAATTAAGAAACATCGCTCACGGGGTAAAAACGATACTTTGCTGCTCAAGTTGAGAAAATTCGCAAATTCATGGCTATGGGATGGGGTGGGGCAAAACCGCTAATCTGCGGCTGAAATTGAGAAAATCGCTAATTTGCGGGTAGAGTCCAAAAATCGCCCTTAACTGAGAGATTGAGGCTAAGATGAGGCCACCAAGATTTCCAGATTCAAGAGTGGGCTGGCTGTGTGGAATGATGACTAAAATGTGAAATTACCCGCCTCCTTTCAACCTTACGAAATTTCAATCCGATCCCCCTACCCCTCAGGACAAATTCCTACTTACGCCACTGGTTTGGGGTTTCGATCTTTGAAACTTTTGTACCGTTTTTCTCAAATTTCAAATAGAGAACCCTAAGCTCGAGGATATCGCTCGTGTCTTAATTGCTTTGAAACTCTTATTTTTCAGAGAATTTCATGCAAAAACTCTTCCAAAAGCTCCAAGTAAGGCGCGAAATAGTACCCGCTGAGTTTTCGAAGTAATATTGGCTCTGAAGATGGAAATGTAATTGGTAATTGTTAATTACAAATTACTTCGAAAAAGCGCTTTGAATTACAAATTACCAATTACAATGGCGTGTTGTTATCAATTACAAATTACCAATTACTAATTGTAATTGAATTACGTAATTCAATTACATGTAATTCAATTACTGCCCAGCCCTGCAAACACGATTGGGTTTTCTATGAGTCAGAACCGTGAAAATTTGGTATTAGCGAGAAAAATCTACGAAATGGTTTTTAGAGTGCAAAATCACCGAACATGTTTTTTATTAGTGAGTCAGACCTGCAAAAATGGCGTTTCAGGGCGTAAAACCCGTTAAATTACTATATCAGATACAAAATTCGGTAAAAGAGGGGGCTCAGTTATTCCGGGCCCGGGGCCCCAACTTTAATAAAGACGGCCCTGCTGTTTGGGCTGGTTTGATATTTCGATATTTGACAATAAACTTCAATTTGGCAGTGGCGGCGGAACTGGGGGCAGGCGGGGCGACTGGCCCTCTCTCATTTTTAGCTCATTGGGAGGGGGGCGCCGCCCCCTGACTCCAGTGCCGGCCTCACCCTTTAAAAAGGAAAACCATCGAAGTGGGTAGAAAAGGATAGTAGGAGAAGGAGAGGATCAATTGATCTTCGCTCCCCTGATCCAAACAAAATACTTCCGCCGTCATTGCATTTTGGGCATGTTTTTGACAAGTTCCTTGTCAGGAGAAGACTAATTATTTCCGAGGCTGAAAACATTGGTTCCGTTTACTATAGTGATGTATCGAAGCAAAAAAAAAAAACCTCAACATCGACGGGAGAAAAAGTTCTGAATTCTATGTTTGGATCGCTTTTTTTGGGTTTCATCCCACTGTGAGACTGCGTGAGGCGGCTTGGGTTGAGGGTTGACAAGTGGGATAGAAAAGTTCCAGTCAATCAGTGGACGATTTCGCTGTGAAGTCAACGCTGGCAGTTTTTGTGAATATAATACGCGAATATTGAAATTGTACTCACGATTCGAACGGATGTCAAGTCCCCAACGTACATGCCTCGAGACAGTAAACACGCAATAAACACTCGGCTTGTTTGGAAATGGAATCACAACGCCTGCCGACCTTGGATGGACTTCTAGATGAGTGGGCGGGCAGTGGGCGGTGACAACACAGCGCTACAGGTGGCACACGAGTAGCGCGAGAATCCAAAAACCTAAATTCGAATTAATTTGCTTTTAATTATTTACTTTATTATTAGCACGCTCGTTTTACACTTTATTTTATTTAGAAAAAATTGAAATTTACGTATTTTCGATTCCAATTTTAATAATGATCATATTAAATAAAAAACCTGGTGAAAACGCGGTCTATCTGTCGGCAACAGTGATCAGACTAGTCGAAAGAGGGGGCCGCCATGCTCAAGAAAGAAAGAGTGTCGTCGTTCGTCGTTTTGCCCAGTCGCCCTGTCCATTGCCATCCCCTGTCACTTCCTTTTATCGGGCATAATATCGTTGTAAACTGATCCCGGTTAGTGTGTTTCGAGTGAAAATCAACATTAATATACGCTTTTATGACGGTAAATTGCGATCGCGTCCTTTTCAACCCTCAAGCGAGTTTGTTGGATGGCCGTGCCAAGGCCTTATTGTTGCAACGCTATAACATCGGGCGCCCGGTGTCCAACGAGCAGTCGGCTTTAAAGGTGACAATTCATGAATTTTGTTTCAATGTATTACACTTTGCCTCATTATGCCATCACAAAAATTATTGGTCATTTTGTCAAAATAATCGAGGTCTTAGGGTGCCCGCGCACTTGGCAGCCTGGCTGCCACAGCCAAATAGAGCAAATAGTGGGCAGCCAAATAGAGCAGCCAATTGAGCAGCCGGATTCTAGTCAGTCGTTCCCGAGATGGAAGTGGAAGAAGTAATTATTGTTTACGCTTTGTCTCGCAAAAGATAGGTGGCTGCTTTGACCAGTGCGCGAGGTTTCGGGCAGCCACTTGACTTTTGCCATATCTCTTTGGCTGCAGTTGAACTAATTCTAGTGGCTGCCGCAGCCAGGAAATCTTGGCTGCCTAGTGCGCGGGCACCCGTAGGTTGCAATGCATTCAACTGGCTGCCTAGTGCGCGGGCACCCTTATTGCTGGGCGCGGGCCGAGGGGTTATGAATGTGTGGGCGGGGGGATGGAAAAAAAAAGCCGTGTCATACTGAGAGTTGGAGAACATGCATGAATGCCCGATTTGGAAGAAAAGTATGCCGGTAAATTGGCATATGGACAGAAGGATATAAACGTTAGTTGCAACCCAATGAGGAAGTAACATAAAAAATTAAAATCGCTGGAAACATTTTTTTTCTAAAGACAATGACTAAATATGACCAGGAATTGAATACTAGTGCGTAAATGATTGATTTCGATTTATAGCGGATTAATTAAACTTGTCAATTTTGTTTGTTACCTTAAACTAGAGTAGCCTTTAAACCAGGTATGCTTGGCCGCCATATTGTGCTCTTCTGCCAAGAAAAGATAGTGTGTACTGTTCACGTTTTATGGTATTGTTTAGCTAGTAAACTAGCACTTTATTGTATATTAATTTGGAATTAGTTCTTCTGATCGTCTGAGAGGCCACAGTTAGGCATTATTTCACCTAATGATATTAATTTAGGTAAAGAATAAGCGCGTGTAAAGTGATTTTTCGTCTATCTCGTTTAAGACCAGTTTTCGTGTTCCTGAGTGCTCCCAGAGGCCTTTTCATCATTTTACAATTCCTAAAAACGCTTATAACTTGAAGAATCATTTCTTTTATTGAACGTTCTTGGCGGGTTTAAAATTAACGTCCTCGATTTATTCCTAACAATCCGCCAGTTTGTCATTTAAAGTTTCCACACTTTGGAATTGCAGTTCTTTTAATGAACGTATTCGACCACGTAACTTGGATGCCTGCTTTTTTTTAAGATAATGGATGGCTGCTGCCCCGTTAATTGTTCAAATAGCGTAAAAAGGGATTTTGAATGTTTCGATTTCCCCTAGAGAATGAAAGAAGACAGCGCTGGCTTCAAAATTGCAGGCAGGATAAATGGGTCCCAGTCCCAACTATTCATTCAGTTCTTTGTGAGGTAAATATAATTTCTAGTGTTCTAGTGTACTGAAAACAAAATGTTTCTATCGGGGAATTGTTCTCTGTGTTTGTCTTCACACGAGAATAATTTCCAGAAACGACGAGCTCTCCACAATGCCCACCCCACCAAAAAAATAAAAAACCTATCACTTCAATTTTCCACCGGTCTTCACCATCAACATACCATTTTAATTTAGAATGAACGAGTGGAAAACCATATCACTGAGAACATCTTACAATTTTCAATTTGCGAGAGTGCCTGATGAACGAAATCTTGAACAAGGAAAAGGGCCTTCATTCTGGGCTGGGTGGTCGAAAAAGGTTCTGACTGGTCACTCTTTAATACTTGATATGTCGATTAAACTAAATGATCCCTTAAGACGAAGATGCCCAAGACAGTTTTAAAACCACTATTTCTTCGTGCTCTCCTAGTAGGCGATTGAACCCTCGCAATTCACGCTGAAGCGACAATATACGCTGTTCGTTCCCAGGCTGTAAGACTCCAATAACATCGTTATCGTCGGTAACATTCACAGGGCGTAGTAACTTACGTTAATTTTCGCCTTAGAATTATTTGAGGAATCAAATTCAGATGGTTGATGCAAGAGGCTTTTTCAGAGTCAACACAAATCGTGACTAGAAAAAACGATTATGCAACGTAAAAAGAAGCTCAGCGACATCACCGATCAATAAATTGCAATTAATATGTGAATATAGGAAGCATAAAACCAACATAAAACAATAAAATCTTGAAAGAAATAAATAAAAAAGCTTCTCCATTCTATTATCTGATATAGCATAACTTAGTCATTAGAGCTCAATATGGCGGGCAAGCATACTCGGATTATAGTGCCTTACCTTAAACGGCCGGTCTGTGACTCGTGACGTGGTTAAGGGGTTGTGACCCCTCCCACCCCTCCGCATCCTGGCTGTTATCATGTCTTGCCCCTTCTTGTCCTACCAATTCTCTTAAGTCCTATTGTTTGATTTGTGGGAAGCTATTGTGGAGGTCACGCGAATGCTATTATTACGTCATCAGTCCATCTAGCCTATTTCAAATGGGTCCCACAACCCAATAGTTTTAAAAATTAATAAAAAAATATATAGCCTGATTTTATTTGAACGGATCGTGTTTTCATGAGTTTTGGTACCCAAGCTATCACGACAGCATGATTTTGGAAAATGTGTTACTTCCTCATTGGTGTGTCTGGTGACTTTTAAATAAATTTCAAAGTTCTTCAGGAGGGGATGGATGGTGAGAGGGGAAATGACGTCAATGTGCAGTTGTGAAGCATTTGAGAGAACTCTAAAATGTTTTGTTTACAAAAATAACAAGAAAAATTGAACCCCAGAAATCCGTCTTCCCACCACCATCCATTTCATTAACTGCCCTTTGTCGTAATGAAACCCCCACTCAATATTTTTAAAAATTCGCTTTAAAAAACCCCTTGACTGATTTCATTGTTTAATAGATCAGTAGCACTGCAGGTTAGGGCTTATCAAATTATCATTCTCGTAGTACAACTTCTGGGGACCCCCATTGGAATATTCAATTGAAAGTTCTGTATTTCTCTTTCATTTTCGATGAATTTCAATAGTAGTTGCTGTTCAGTTCAAATATTGTTTAAAAATGAATTTGAGCGAGTATGCCAGAGGCACGGAAGGAGAAGTTTGGGAGCGGTACATCTGAAAAATTGGATTATTGGTGCGTAACCATGTACATACACATCAAGCATACACACTATCCTTTCAAGTAAGTTCATTGTAATATTGATATTAGCTGAAAGTCTAAAAAGTATTTATTTCTACGAATTAATTAACTTTTTCTGTCCTCTAGCCGCTTTTTGAACTTCAATTTTCGAAACTTGGTAAAGTTAGGAATCATTGATTCGAGTTCGTAATAGTACGGTGCAATTAGACCTAAACCCCAACATCCAAAGTGAAAGTTTCCCTTCAACGCCAAATTGTTCCTCACAACCCACATATTGATTGGTAAAAAGTTCCACCATTTGGAGCTATGGGTTTGGGTGAGAGGGGGTAATAAGTTATTAAATTCTTATTTTGTTCCAGTACTTATCAAATATTTCGAAATCCATGAGGTTTAGCGTGAAAATTAGCGTTTACAAAAATAATCTTCACCAAATTGCCCACAAAAATGATCCCTGAGATAATCTTACTTGATTGAACGGTTCGAGAGTTACGGCGGTTGTAGTAGTAAACATTTTTCGTATTTCGACGTTTTTTGTCGAAAAAAAATGGCATAAGGAAACTTTTTTTTGTTTGCGCGATTTTCTTTTGTAAAATCGAATTGCAATTTCGGTGGACTGTAGAATGTTAGTAATACGCCCTTGGAGGGACAACAACCTTCTCTTCTTCTCAAGGAGCGCTACTTTTTAAGGGTTAATAGTCTTCCTTTGGCCTAGGTCACATACACAAGGTGGATCCGTATTACTCAGATACAAAATTTTGGGTGAAACTACGTCTAAAGCCGAGTACAATGCCACCTCCAAAGGGGTCCTCTCTCGAGCCATTCCTGGTTTATGATTTTTGGCTTATTATTTCTCAATAATAAGTCTTTGTAATCGTATCGCAAAAAATTTTTTTTGACCCCCCCTCAAAATTTGTAGTTTTACGTTTCAAAGTGCGTAGAATCCAAATCTGCAATAAAAAAAAAATGTCCGTCCGCCGTCCGGGCCATATCTTGCCCTAGGATTGCTCGAAAAAACTCGTTCTTTCGCACATAGACTCCATTTGGGGTCTAGTTGGTCCTAACATCTGATCAGTTTGATCAAATAACCTCCTTGGGTTTTATGGGCCAAAAGCGGGTCCAAAATGGGGATTTTCAAAGGATTTGGGGTCATAGTGGTGTGGGGTGTCGATTTTCATGTAATTTCAAGACGGATTTGACTACATCCATGAATAATAAACCCACAGTCGAAATAATAAGGCATTGTTCGATAATTCGCAGCGTTTTTTCTTTATAATGCAAAAGCAGGGCAATTTCGTTCAAAGATCCGCGATTTCTCGGCTTATATCGCACCTAATCCAAACATTGATTGCAGTTTCGGGAACTATGGAACATTTCATGTGAGATAGAGGCCATTTCATTGCTTGAAATCATCATCAACTTCTAGAAATTTGGCCTTTTCTCATAGATTAACGTAAACTCTATAAATTGTACATTTTCCAAAACATTGCTGTATCCAAACGAGGCTTTCCACAGACTGACGATGCTCCAAAAAAACGTCCCTTATTTTCTAAAGTTTGTTATGGCGTACTCACATTTAACGGCACCCCTGACATTTCCCGCGATAATATCGCGAGAATGCACAGAAACGCATTTTTCTACAGTATGAATAACAATCGCTCACGATATTCGTCGAGAAACGTCAGTGGTAATATGATATGTGAATACACCATAAAAAAGCTGGAAATATGGGGACGTTTTTGTCATGCATCGCAAGTCTGTGGAGAAAGCCGTTTGGGTATAGCAATCTTTTGGAAAGCGTACTAATTGTGGAATTTACGTGAATCTACGTCAAAAGGCCAGATCTTTAGGATTTGACGATCATTTCAAGCAATGAAATGGCCGCTATCTTAACCGAAATTGTCCGTAGTTTCTGAAAATGTCATCAAGGTTTGGATCAAGTGTAATGTAAGTCGAGAAATCTGGGATTTTTCAAAGCAATTGCCGTGATTTCTTTTAATTAAAAAAAAAAAATCGTAAATCTTGAATGTATCTCGATAGGACCCGTCCGGAAGTGGCGTTGTACTAGGATTTAGACGCAGTTTAACCCAAAATTTTGTGTCTTAGTAATACGTATCCACTCTGTGTTTATGGCCTAGGCATACGAAAGCCAATTATCCCTTAAAAAGTAGCGTCCCTTGTGAAGGAGGGGGAGATTGTTGTCCCTTGAAGGGCATATTATTAACATTCTACCGTCCACTTCAATCACAATTTGATTTTACAAAACTCAATCATGCTAAAAACAAAAAGTTTCCTTATGCCACTTTTTTTGACAAAAAACATCAAATTGCGAAAAATGTTTACTTCTACATCCGCCGTAACTCCCGAACCGTTCACTCAAGTAAGATTATCTCGGGGATCATTTTTATGGGCAATTTGATGAAGATTATTTTTGTAAATGATCATTTTCACGATAAACCTCGAAGATTTCGAAATATTTGAGAAATACTGGAACAAAATAAGAATTTACTAACTTATTACCCCCTCCCACCCAAACCCATAGCTCCAAATGGTGGAACTTTTTACCAATCAATATGTGGGTTGTGAGGGACATTTTGGCGTTGAAGGGAAACTGTCACTTTGGATGTTGAGGTTGGGCCGTTTTTTTTACTAATTGCACCGTACTATAAATCAGCAAGTGACTTCTTCCCCGTGAAATCGCTTGATGCCTACAAGGCTCATTAATCAGAGTGGATTTGCTTCAAGTTTAGAAGCAAAAATAATTGGTTGGCTGCTGCTGAAGTTTATTCCGAGGTAGGTACTGCCTGAAACATTCAACCGCTGTGAAATGTTGTTGTTGGGGGCGCCGGGCTTTGAACCCGGCAGGCGCCTAAGCCTCCTTTGGGCTCCTACGCCATACCCAGATCTAACTGTGCACTTCACACCCGTACTGTGGCGGACGTTTCGGTCGGTGCGCGGTTTGTCGAACGCACATCGCCGGGAACGCCCACACGAAGCCGAGTGTGCCGTGTTACAGCTCGTCGCATCCTTGTAGTGTAATGGGGTTGTGAAATGTTGCTAACTGAGTGTTCCTCATCCAGGTCAAAGACTTCGAGTCCCTCCAAACAATGCGTGGATTTCTGTTAAGATGAACGGCGTAGTTCAATCAGCGTATTGCGACTGCACTGCAAAGAGCTGCCTTGGAAGCGCCGCAGTCATGTTGCGGTGGAGGACGTGATCCGCCAGAGCGTCAGGAATTTCCAGCTATAATGGCGCGGGTCTTCCAGTAAGTGGCCTAGAGAATATTTTAATCGAACTAACATGGATATGTATCCGAAGGCTTGCTGGGTTCAATGGACCCCGTGAGCGACGTAGATTATTCAAGCAAAGAAAGAATCGTCAAAGGACTCCACGGTAACAGCGTTAAATTTTCAGGAATTCTTTTGAATTTGACGGGCAGTCTTGTACAGCTTTGCTTTTATCTTTACCTTTACACTAGGATACTCATCCTGAGCCAACAGAGGGACAGCTGGACGACTTTCTTGGGGAATTGGAGAATGAATGTTAGTGACCTATCACATTCAACAAACTTTTTGTGGGATATTCGAAGACCATTGTGTCACACTTCTTCTTCGTTGAGAGCAACTTTGAAAAGGATCTGGAAACTTTGACCCAACTGGGGAAGACGATTAAAATTAAAGTCGTTGACTCGTCGATGCTGAAAAATGTGAGGAGTCAACTAGCGCTCATCAAAGCAGCCAAAAATTTTCCTTTCTGTCGCCATTTGATTGTTGCCCGTGTAATTAGCTGTTGCAAATATGCAACATATGTTTTCGCGTGTCCAGCGTGTACAGTTCGAGTTTACAGACAGTGAAGCAACTGCAGGAAGTCAAGAGATACACACGAGTGATGTAAAAACTTTACCTCACTCAACAGGGGAAGACGTTGGTGGGACGTAACTAGGCAACCTGACGTAACTAGGCTTCCGCATTATAATTATGTAGTTGACCGAACGTTATCAATCGCCCACGAATGAAAATTGACTCTGTTTTTATTAGGCTTATGTCAAAAGCTGGGGTGGGGGGGGGAAACAGTGTAAACAACTTGTGAGGGAGTAAAATTGCCTCGCTCATTTTTTTCAGCTCACTCGGCTGCGCCTCGTTAGCCAAACAAATCTCGCGTGCAAAATTCTACATCCTTCACTCGTTGTATATTTGGTCGCTGTCACGAAAATATGACCTATGTGCCAGTTTTGGTTGAAATCACTTTTTGGATCCATTTTGTTCCTTGTGCTCAGCTCTATATGTTGGCCCACTCTCTGCATCCGTCAGTTTACACAATCAGCCGGTGGAGGCACCTCGGTCGACAAGGGATACAGCTGGTCAACAATTTGGCTCTCGTTGAGGAGTGCGGGAAGTATTTGTCGTAGCGTCTAATGCTTCCGGTTTGTAGTCTGTACTAGCTTGAGGAGTCTGCGTACCACTTTTGGACTTGGTCGTACCCCGGTCAACAAGGGATACAGCTGGTCAACAATTTGATTGGGCATAAGTTGGCCCGTCGAGATTTCGATCAAAAATATGGGGCCCAATCAGGTCACTCCCAATAATTCCACACCACACGTTAACCGAAAAGCGGTGTTGAAAGTTTTGCACCTGTGTGGCGTAAGGATTCTCTTCTTGCCAGAGGTGCCAGTTGTGAGAGTTGTTAATTCCGTCTCGAGTAAAGGTCGCCTCGTCCGAGAATAAAATGAATTGGCTGAGGTGTCGGTTCTCCATAGCCCAACGGCAAAACTGTAAACGACGAACGTCATCCCCTGGATGCAGATGGTCCACTTTTTGCAGGTGGAATGGATAGAGCCCATGCTTACGGAGAGTTCTCCACACTCGTGTATGAGGGGCTCCTATCTACTAGTCGAGGGATTATTGGCGGCGATATCTAGGATTTGATCGACCTCGCCGTCCGCTTGTTGATCATCCCTTTCGAGGTGCTGCCGAAAGCTAGGAAACGTACCAGTCCTCCGCGAAAATTCGAAAGTACGCTGAAATACTCTTTCACATGGTAGGCGCCGCTCAGGAAACCTTCGAGCGTATTCTATGCGAGCAGCTCGAGAGCTACCGTCGCAAACTCCGTAAACGAAAATGATGTCAGCGTATTCCGCGTGGGAAAATAGCTCGGGCATTTCGCGAAACAATGAAATTTACTTGAAATGAACGAAGAGAGTAAAGAAGTTAAGACAGAAACTGTAAAAATTTCTGAACTCCTAGACCAGTTGGGAAAAACACCAGCTGCGAGAGCAAAGGTCATTTTAAAGAAGCAAATAAAAGACGGTCAAGTGCTTATAATAAACTGTAGTTATTGGATATACCACTGATTTCTTGTACCCAAGCACAAATCTTAAAATTAGTAGGCACGGTGTTGCGTACATGACAGTTTCAAACTTGAGCGATTTGGCTAACTTCTTCTTGCTTTTTCAGACGTTGGGCTCGATATCTCCCTAAAAAATGAACCGATTCCAATTTACGCGTGATCATTGGAAAGCTCACAAAACAGGCATGTTTTTCCTGGATTGGGACCAAAATTCAAGCAGTCTGAGAAGGTAAAAATCGTCGATGATTTGTGCCACACAGTCGAGAAAAGCCATCCGAGCAATTTTTGGAAATTCGTAAAAAATACTCGAATACGTGAAAAACAAAGTTGAGCGGTGATTTCTGAAGCAAAATTTAGTGATCTTTTCAGAAATGTGCTTCGTTTTGCTCCACAGTTGATGGTTCGGTCACCACCGTCACTTTTAGGTTAAAAAGTAGCGAGTGGCTAAAAAACCACAAATGTCCCCGTAACTCTGAAGCAAAGCATTTGCGACCCTATGTTCATAGAGTGATTTTGGACGCAATCGATCAGTACTACAACATATTAAAATATAATACACTCCTCGTGAAACACCCTGTATATAATGACGAAAGGGTGTTAGTGGCGTATCTAGATCTTGCAAGCCTTTGATACAGTAAACCATGACTTAATATTGCGAAGGTTAAATCAGTATGGTGTCCTGGGTGCCCCGGGACGATGGTTTTCTAGCTACCTCGAGAGAAGAGAACAAAAAGTCAAGTTAGGGAAGCATATTAGCCGCATCAGGACTGTAAAATTCGGTATACCGCAGGGGTCTGTCCTCGGTCCAGTTTTATTCATGCTGTTTATCAACGAGTTGCTGGGTGTAGGAATTAACGAGTTTCATACTATATGTTACGCTGATGACAGCTGTTGTATTCAAAGACAGGAACTGATGGGAGAAGGTGTACGCAAAAGCTAAAAGGGGGTTGGCGGAAATTAAAAGTTGGCTTAACAACAGTGGTTAACGTTGAATTTTACTAAATCTAAATTTGTAAGTTTCGCAACTACTAGCAACAACTCGACTTGCGCACGAAGAATCATTTACGTATACATTCGGCAGATTGTTGCCCTGAGGTTATGTGTGGGAGGGATTGTATAGAGATTGAACGGGTTCATTCTATCAAGTACCTCGGTGTACACATGGATTCTTTCTTGAAATGGAATGTGCATGCGAGTAAGTTGAATTTAAGGATTAGGAGAATTATATATGTATTTGCGAGATTGAGAAACATTCTTGAATTAAGAATACTAAGACTAGTTTACTTCTCCTTATGCCAATCTCTCTTGCAGTACGGGTTAATTGCTTGGGGTGCCTCCCCGAAATACGTTCTTCAACCACTCATAGTGACGCAAAAGTGTAGAGTGCGGACAATTTTTCGGAAAAGATCTGGAGAACCCACTAAACCTTTGTTCCTAGAATTGCGAGTATGTAGGCTACCGGAGCTGGTTTTAAAAGTCTGACTCACTAAAAAATCAATTTCGTTGGTTTTTTTTCCAAACTCGACCTATAAGATCTATTGTGGTGTCCCCTCAGGTTGCCCTGCTAAGGAAGACGCTAGTTCCCAAGCGTCCTCCATTTCGTTGGTTTGGTTTGCCGAAAAACCAATTTCGTCCGTTTGCGTCATTGAATTGATTCATGTCACAGATATGAACTCCGAATTTTCTGAGTTTAGCTTTTTCAAAAAAATATTTCATGCGATTAGCCTGTTGGATGCATTTTCAATGTGACCCGAAGTCTTGCTGTGGTGGTACGGTGGGTCCCCTTGACTATTTAGCTAGTACTACTAGCACCAGTAGTATTTAGAAGTCTAGTAATTAGGCTAAACAATTGACTAGTAATATGTGATTGACCATTATCTTTTACAAAGCGAGTAGATCCTTCAATTCCGGCTCACAAACAGTCTGAGAATTTCGTGTGAACGAATCCGACACAAGAAACTCTCCGGTGTCAAGAAACTGCCTCTTCGTCGCCGTTTTACTAATTTTTGCTTTAATTTTTTTTTGTTTCAGAAGAACGTTGCCGACTAACAAAGTAGGTGGATAGCACGGTTAAGAATGACCATAATAAGGTAGCACCATCGCTTTTCGAGGAGTAGCTCTCATTATATTAATATCTTGTTATTCTAACCATTGCAACCCTCGCGCGTGGTGCTATCTTAAATCAACCACGGTTTCTTGCATTTTGAATATTTCCACTCCAAAGTGTTGGTTTTTTGTACGATTTTTCGGTTTCGTAAAGCTCATGGAAGCCACCAGGGTTATCTATAACTTACGTCCTGTATTTTCATATTTACATGGTCTATGCTAATTACTGAGCATAATTCTGCTAGTCTGCAGATCACATTTGGAATTATAGGATAGGTATGCAGAAGACACGCGGTATTAGTAAGGCCAATGAGGCCCCACACTAGGAATTAAGTGAGTAAAATGAGTACGAAACAAGAAAAATTTGTAATTTCAGGTCTTAGGTTTGTTCGTTAGTCATTCTGGGCTGGGGCATGCTCATACTATACTCAGTTAGAGGTTGACGTCACCTTAAAAAAAAATCAACAGATGTTTGAAATTTCCTGAATGAGCCGCTCGGGATGGTTTGGGATGACAAACGAATGGACCTACTGGGTCCTCTCAGCTTGATCGTCTCGACGGTTCGAACTTAAATACACACACACCACACATTTTCATTTATATATATATATTTTCATAGGACGACGGCAGTATACTCTTACTGAGTCATTCATTTTCCTGACCGTTCAGTACACGCGCACCGCAGTACGGTCCGGTCTCACGCCTTCAACTATTCAGCCGAGCGGTGGTGGTCCTCTGAGTGGGCTGAAGCGCCGAGGTCATAACGAAGAATTGGCCGTACTGGGATTGTCCAGTAGAACACACCTATAACGTATTGAAGTTCATTTTCGAGTACGCTATCTCCTGCCCCCCCCCCACCACTAAAGCAGTGAGCAGTTGGTTTTTTTCGCCTCGTTACGAGTTTACTCCCTTCATCACGATACACTGTCGCGATTTTACGATAGCTTCAAACTCATGTCTAGCTTTAAACTCGTTTTTGTACTTCGTTTTGGAGTTTTAAATTCAACACTTCTTCTTCTAAATAAGTTGTTATTATGAGGCCGGCCAGGTTAGATAAAAAATGGATCCTAATAGGCCGAATTTCCTTGGGCGACAAATTCCAGAAGTCTTGAAAAGCCGGAGTCGGTGTGGACGTGGTTTTGGTAAAACATATTTTTCTCTGTAAGGTGGCTTAGCAGTTTTTTCTTCGTTCACGCCTTGCTTTGTTTTGGCGCCAAACAAAACAAAGAGCATGAACGAAGAAAATTGTACGATTTGTTGCGTCACTCAGTCCGAACGTGGTAACCGTGTCATTTTCAGCAAGACAGTCCGTACCTTGAAGATCGGTTTTTTTGAGACTTGAAGGATTTGTTTGGGGGGGGGGTATATCACTGGAGTTATAGTGTGACTACTGAGCCTCCAGAACTAATAAAATCAGTGTCGAGTCGATTTGAGGGGTGATTCTGTGAGTTACCGAATCACTCCCACCCTTGAATGTCGAAATCTTTAGGATCTGGTTCTGGATGTAGCCGCACTACGATATCATTGCTTCAAAGTTCGTGAATTGTACTTTACTTTTGCAAAGTAGATACCTAACTTCCTAATTTGCTTGGAATTTGTTCTAATCAACTTCATATTCATTGGGTAGAAAATGAGTAAAATGGGGGAGTTGGAATTTCATGGTTTTCAATTTGTACTAAGTAAATATCTATTAAAGGGCACACCAATACCGACGGGGGGGGGGGGTTACAGGTTGATCTTCGAAAGGTAAGTGAAGAGGGGACTCTTGTATCTACGGGCATGCATAAACCGTGGTTATATGGTCATTGGTCAAACAACGCATACGTATTTTTGTGCCAACTTTCTCACTTTTCATTTCCCCGAGTCAATTGTGAAAGCTTTTTTTGCTTGAGTTTGTGCTAATTACTGAATTATTTGGATGAATATTGTTCTTTGATATATATATATATATATATATATTCTCTTGAGTTCAACCTATGAGTTCTGAAAAACGAGTTTAGACGCCGAGTGGCTAGTTGTTTGCCGGAGGCGGAGTAACGAGATTTTTAGCTCAGCATCGTTTTGGGTTTTGTGCTGTGTCGTGAAGAACTGAGTACCCCTTAAATCCATAGTACATCCCCCACCCCGTCATCAGCTAGTAGAGATCCTAGTGTGATGACTAGTGGGATTGGTTGCATGCATTGGAAAATCCTAAAAAAGACAAAGGAAACTGAAAAAGTATACCTTTCAGGCAGTTATTATTGCGAAATAACACAAAACACACGTTTAAGGACGTTTAGTTTGCAGTCAAAGGCAATTGGGATGTTGGTCAAGCACAAGAATGTTTTTAAAGATACGCTTGTTCGTAGGAGCGCAACCGCTGAAGTTATTTTCCTTAACATATAGATACAGTGGGTTTTTGATTTGCGCGAATGACAGGAAAATACAGGAAACTGTATTATGGCCTCTTACACCGACGCAGTCCATGATATACACATTCGTTTATAATTACCTATGAGCTCTTTGGCATCAACTGTCACTGTCCATTTTGTGGGCCGGCCTCTCTGGGCCATGAATAGTAGGCCGGGGGTGTGTAAGCGAACTATGGCAGTTCCAAGAAGGTTCTTAATTGTTTCTTAATAGTGTAAAATAAAATTTTGATGGAGTTACGACTAGAATTTTTTTTTTTAATTGCCAAAACGCAACAATTCGCAAATTTCTAAGGACAGACTGATCTGTTTAGGCTCCCTTTTACCGGTGCATTCATTTCCAATTTACCGCACCCACCATAGAAATCTGTCTTACAGGAAAAAAATTATCTTGGCAGACAAAAATAAGTCCAGGTAGCCCAATGGACAATAAGTATTGCAAAGCGACATGTCCAACCCTGACACTTTTCCGTTCTCACAAGAGAAGCGCTATCTGTTTTTCAGTTGGTGAACTAACACGAAATATGTGACAATTTTAAAAAATAAGTAAATTCCCATGACGAATATGACGTTATAGGTGAAACTTAAATTGACCATGTCGAGCTCTTGAAGGGCCTTCGACGGTGACCGAAGATGGCAATAGTCTTCAGTGATACAGGGGAGTTTCTCGCGTGAGTAGCCGTAGACGGCCTGAGCGAGTCCTTCAATGCCGTGGCGTAGGTAGGAGACGTCGAAAAAAGGTTTGGCCCAACGGGGAGCGTCCCTTTTCTGTATGAAATAGCCTGACATCATAACCCAGGGCATGATGAAAAGTGGTCCAAATATAACTCCGTTCTGATGATAGAAATACAAATTGAAAACTTGGGTTTTTTTTTCACGATGAGACGAGAAGGACGTTACTTTGACTTTCATGGAAGAACCAACGAAATAGCCTATGGCCTGAGCAAGCAGTGATACAATGGTACACATGAACGTGAACAAAAAAAACCTATAAAATTCACTAGGCTGGCCCGACATCCAGTACACCGTCGAACAATACAGGAGAGTGCTGCCAACCTGAAATAGAGTTGTTGTTTTTTGTTGTTTTTTTTCAGAATTTTCTTCCACACATTAATGCTCCAGTTGGCAAACCTGAATGGGAAGATCAGCTATTGTATTAGCTAAATAGTACGCGGACACTGAGTACCATTTATTAAAGTACTCCCTCCTAATTATGGGCACTTCAATAGGAACTGTAAACAACGAATTAAGTTTAGCATTGCATGCCATCTTAAAGGGTTTCGCGGCTGTGGTGGTAAGGAAGCTTACACGATATTATCATGGATTGAAGAGCTCCAAACGCCAAGAACAGGCTGCTGAAAAATAGCAAACTAAAGTTGTTCATCACTAGAGCAGCGTCAAGTCCAATGTTATAGAAGAAGGTTCCTATAATAAGACCGATGAACCAGTGCATGAAGAGACGGCTGACCATGTGAAACTGGAATTAAAATAAGCTTAAGTTTATTACTACAACAAAACGTCCCCATACCTTACCTTGTCCCTTAGGAGTGTCAAGCATATTCGGTATATCAAAACGTTGACTTGACTCAAGAAGGAGGCGTTGTACTTTTTAGAATCGGACGATGTGGTAATACCATCCCCTGACGTTAGATCCGTTTCCAAAGTACTGCTGGACACGTCTGCATCTACAATGCAGAGAACATGAATTTCTGATGCATTCGTGACTTCGTCTGCAGCTTCTTTTACCTCTCGTCCATTGTATGTTTCCGTTAAATTAAAGGACATTTATTATTGTATTAATCGAGCTTCTCATGCCAGGATTAATTGATTGAAATAATTTAAAAACTTACCAACTGAAGAAGACGGGCTACCGATCGAATGGAATGCCTTCCTCCATCTCAATGATTTCCCATTCTCACAGTCTCTAATTAGTTGCTCATTGTAGCTTCCGTGCTCTCCCCCAATTACCTCCAACACTAAAATTTTGACCTTTGTTTTGAGTCACGAAATCGATGACGTTGATATTAACAATTAAGGGGTGGGCGGGTGGCTTACAGAAGTCGGCCGGGTTGTGATACTCGGGACAGACGAGGTTGGACCGTTTCATGTACACGTTTAATCGTTTCGGATCTCCCGTGTAGCAACACTGACCGTCGTGCAAACAGTAGAGATGATCGAACATTTCGAAAATTTTGGCCGAAGGTTGATGTATGGTGCATATCACAGCTCGATTTTGACGGGCCAAATTTTGAAGTAGGTTGATGCATTGTTTCGTTGAGCTGCAGTCTAGACCACTAAGAAAAAAAATCGATATATTGCGTAATCAGCTCGTCTAATAGTAAAGAACGGGTGATACATACGTGGTAGGCTCATCAAAAAACATTATCGGTGGGTTATCGAGTAATTCTAAAGCTATTCCAAGTCTTTTTCTTTGTCCACCCGACAGTCTCCCCACTAAAATTTTGGCAGTGGCTTCTAGATTCAAAGATTCTAAATCGACCTAACCTTTCGAAAAATCGAGGCTGTAAAAAGTTAATTCCAGATTATTGTGACGTCAGCTTACCCTAATTCTCTTTATTTTCATAGACGTCCTATTTCCTATTTTCAAATTAGCGCATATGATCATCGATTCGTACACCGACAGAAGGGGGTGGAGATTTTCTTCTTGCATTATATAACAGGATTTGATTTTAGAGTGAGATCTGCTTATTCCGTTCACGAGGACATCTCCTGAATAGCCCCTCTTCCTATGCGGGGAAAACAAAATTAGGCATTTAAATCAGGAAGCGAAATTCAATCGATAATAGCCATACGTATAACCGGCCAGAATATCCAAAAGACTAGTCTTTCCACAGCCCGACGGTCCCATGATAGCGGTGAGTTGACCGAAAATGAACTTCCCGCTGACGCCATGTAGCACAGTCTTGGTTTCTGAAAAAATACAATAGCCAAATGAAGTCACATATTTACACACAGATCAAAGCGTTTCGTGCGTGAAGACTTAAGCATATCATGATTCAATTATTTGTTCGTTCAAGTTACTAATTATTTCAATTTTTATATTTTTGTTATGCATTCTTGTTTTTAGTTTTTCTGTTTTAAATCGTTTTTCATTATTCCCGTACAAAAACTGGCGCCTCATGGAGGGCAGCCCTTCCAAAGTTCCCACTACAACTTTATTTTGTCATCTTTCGACACATGTTTGTCTCTACCGCTTTATACTTCTATGTCAGAGCTTGATGTTAGGGCTATAAACGAGGTATTCGGCTATTGAACTGATTGAAAAAGCACGTCAGCGCTAGTTGAAATTCCTATTTCGGCGATTTTATGTCTTTCAAAAACTAAATTTCCGTGGTGTTGGCTCTTTCACACCCCAATTTTACGTACTTCCGTTCTGAAATTTAGCTTCAGAGGCTGACTCTTTGGCTTCATTAGGGCAAAAAAACCTCAAAGTTGACTGATCAGTCTATAGTGATCCCACAGAAACCAGTCTCGAGCATACGAAACTGAAAATTTCCCCACGCACTCTGACTAAGTTTAGATAACACAGTAATGAGGTACACAAAAATTTTACACATTCAGCTACGTAATAGGTGGTCTTGCCTCGGGAGTATGACTATTCTTCCCATTCTGTGGAAATACATTTTAGATTTATTGTTCCGCCAAGTTACTTGCCCATGGGCGGAGATAGAGGGGGCTTTGGTCCTATAGCTCCTATATACGGGTGATAAGTCATGAACTCTCGCGCAAAATTTATTACATCAAAATCGAAATATTTCCTCTCTCACGCCTTCTCTCGTAGAAAATTATATTCCCATTTTTATCTTCCGTCAAACCTTTTTCTTTTTTTATTACCAGGGTCAATGGGTCAACAAAAAGCGCATTCTCTCTATTGATACATCCTTGATGGATGGAACCACAGAGCAACAATGTGACTAGAGTTTTTCAAGATAAAATAAATTATGTGTGCGTCTTATCAGCAGAGAAAGTACTAAATCGATCAAAAACATTCCTTTGAATATTAGTAATCTCTACTAATCGAAGAATAACATATAATATTCCAAGTCGCGAAGGCAAATTGCAAATCATTGGCTTGTTCAAAATATTCGATATAAAAACAAATAAACGAAAAAGGCTGAATAGGCCCCTCATTGTACTAGCACTTCTTAGTGAAAAAACTGATGTTTTTTTCAATTAACGCCTCGGCTATAAATACGCTTTCTTCATGTTAATGGCACAACGGGAAGAACGAACAATTTCATTTTAAATGGCCAATGGCCATGCGTTGGGACAAAACAGACATTGCCCAGCACTCATAGAAAATTTGTGACTTTTATCTGCACACGGAAGGTGCGTTTAAACTTAATCCGAAGTGTCCCGCTACACTTCTTGCTTGAAATTCAGTATCAGAAACAAATTTCCTTCGTGGAAAAACAAACTTTCAGACATTTTTATCGGAGTTTATACAGTCAATAAATTTATGTCCGACACTTTACATTTATGACGAGACATGAGTGCCTCGAGGCGTAAGTGTGTGCGGGACAGCGTAAACAAATCTGTAGTGAAAGGTCCGTTCCATTGTTTCGCGAGTGCTACACTTTTGAAAAAAATCATCAGGTTTCATTCAATTTTTCAGAATAAGCCAATGAAATCACATGGTTTTCTACACTACGTAGCCAGTGCAAAACAATGGAACGGACCCTAATTTCTCCAAGTTTTCCCGCGTTTCTTTGTTTGTTTTTTTTTTCAGTGAAATCATGAATTTTTTTTTCTTGAACGAGCAAATCACTTCATCGAATGAACCAAACGTGCGAAACTGAATCCGAAGACGCGGAATTGGCTTTTGAAAGAGTGTAAAATCGGCCAAATTGAGGTTTGAACGAGGCAAAGAGGGAAAGTCCACGAAACTGAGGGTTTTGGATTGCAAGTTTTGGGGCCTTTTTCATGGCGTTGGATCCAACAGGTTTACCGGCCCTAAACAGAGCTCAGAGCCCGACGAAGACGGTGGGAATTGGAAGTTTCATGGCCGAATACTCGCGGCACAGCGGCTTTCGGGTCTTGATTCCTGCGAAAATGCATGTTTCGCGGTACTTGATTCCAGTGAAAATGCAAGTTTTGGGGCTCAATTTCAACAAAACAGGAAGTTTCGGATCTTTTTGGAAAAATTAGGGCCTTATGGTGACCGAGCGCCCTAAGCTTGATGAAACCCCCACCCACAAAACCACACACGTGATATTATTATCCGACGCGTTCATTGTTGAAACTGCCTGCATTGTTGAAGCTGCCTTTCTGTTCACACGCCGCGATTTGGGCTGTTCAAACAAGGCGGTTCTACCGCGTGGTACGACGGCAGCGTTTTTTTTGCCGTCGCCACCGCGAGCCGAAATTGAGTGGATAGCGATGTGTATCGTGTATCCCTACGCTTCTCATCTTTCCTACTGCTCTTTCACACTTTTTTCTCGATTATTAGTACAATGTCGCGACAAAAGGAGGAAAACATTTTTGCGCCGTAGCTGTAAGTTATGGATTCCCTGCAGGAGAGTGGATATACCCTGCAGAAGAGTGTGGTTTCATCAGTAAAACGAGGCCAGAGATGAAAAGAGGCAGTTTGTCAAATTTTTTAGGCGCATTCCTCCTCCGCACACAACTTGTACATACTGACTGAATTCACGGGGTGAGTGTGTAGGAAAGCGTCGCGATATTCACGCCAGAATTCACGGGGTGAGTGTGGAGCCGGCTTAAGAGCTACGCCCATGAGCCTCAACCATAAGCTGGCGAACCAGAAGCTGGGTAGTAAGCTTGAGTTTTCTATTTCCACAGTGAGCATTATGTTTCGATGTTGGTTGTTCACGTGGTTGAAGAAAATTGAGCTCGTAGCCCATAGAGATCAGTTGCCTCACAATTGTACCATCTTACCATTTTCTGCCTCATTGTTCCTTCCTTGTCACCCCACCTTTTCACCTCCCAAGCCTTCCACTGCTTTTGCACGGAAATGGGAAAATAATATGTCCTTCGATTTAGTCACCGGAACGAGAGAATCACGATCAAATTATTTTCTTCATCTTCACCTAAGTTGAAAAAATTTAAAGTGATCAAATGCCTGAGCTCGGTAAATTAACAGAATGCAAGGCGAACACAAACATATAGTTAAGAATAAGTACATAATGAAAAACCTGCGCAGTCAGCAGAATCACCCACACCCGCCTCCGACTGCTCACTCGCCTCCTGCTTACGTGACCACGCGATGTCTGGCCATTCATGTATGTATATTATGTTCTGGAATAAATTACGTTGGCTTCGAACGAAAAACACTTCATAAACTATCATTTTTATTGCCTAGTCAGTCGCAGCACTTCGCGGTCTTTCTTGACTATTAATTTATTACCGTCCTGACGACAGCAATAGCAATAGCCCAGTGAAATGTGTTCCGGTATTCAGTCTAGTCGTATTCAATGTATAAACAAATTTTTTTTTTACTGAAATTCAGCGTTTATTGTTGGGAAGTGGCGTCAAACGGATAAACAAACATAATTTTTTGGAACGATGTTTTAGACAATTCAATCCTTTGAATTTGTTTTTTTTATTTTTTTTATTTTTTTTTTTGCAATGCGTGTGAGGGGAAAATAGATAAGAAAACATTCGAAAAGATAAAGTGAGCGTTTTTTTCTGCGTCCCTCTTCTCGTAAGAACAGTACAGTCAGACTGAGACAGTAATGGTTCGATAAATTAAATAAAAATGCCACTTGGGACTTATCTAGTACAATTACTACGAAAGGCTGTTAACCCCCACCCTCCCCCACAACCATGAGCAGCCTGACAAACCAATGGAGAACTTGCACGAATGCCCGATTTGAGAGAAAAGTATAACGGTGAATTGGTACATGGACAGAAGGATATCAACGGTAGTTGCAGTCCGATTGGTGCGTCTGGAGAATTTTAAATAAATTTAATGTTTTTCAGGAGGGGATGGATGGTAAAAACGAGGGGAAACGACGTGAATGTGCAGTTCAAATGCTTGTAAAGCATTTGAGGGAACTCTAAAATGTTTTGTTTGAAAACCCGTCTTCCACCCCTCTTCCCAACACCATCCATTCATTAACTGTCCTTTGACGTAATCAAACCCCTCCCCCCTCAAAATGTTTAAAAATTCGCTTTAAAAAATCCCTTGACTGATTTCAATGTTTAATGTGAGCAATTGTTTGGTTGAAGAGCCCTCTTCGAGAAATTCCAGCGCTTGAAAAATGTGCACGTTCCCCATTATGTTTTAAAGATGTTTGGTGAAATCAAACACGTGTTTAATGAGTGGGATATTCATTTTACACAGTCTGGTTTTTTCACTTTTATTGATTTTCATTTTTTAAAGCATCTTTTCCAATAATGCGGAAGCAACATTTGGACCTTACGTTTTTTTCCACAAGACTGAGAGAAACTTGTTATACCTATGGAATTTTCAATAAATGAAGGACGTTCAAATGACCTCGAAACACTTGACCGCCGCTGTAATTTGTAGAAAGTGCTCATTACATTTAATAATTCAAACATCGTCACTCTAGCTTGCATTTCGCCTGTTGAATGTTTCTGTTAATCTCTCTTCACACTCAAAACCTGGATCGATGCGGTGCTCAACTGTCTTAAACTGAATAATTTATTGATTTTAATTTTATCCGTTAACTCTTTCTTCATGTTATATTGCACTTCCTTTCCTTTGTTCAAAAAGCCAGCTAACTTCATTATCACATTATCTTACGGTTTCGACTCAAAGCCTTTTTGTCGTTAGTTATTTTTCTTTCTTTCTTTCTTTTTCAAGGTAAAACTATCAGCCATTTGTAATGTTAGATACAGGCGGGAAGAAAATACACAAAATATGTAATTACATTGTTCAAACAAAAGTACAGTTCTTGTTGCTACCGTGATATAAGATTTTTTTTGTCAACTAATTACTAGCGGGTAGAGCTTATGACCAGTTTCCGCTTTCCCACCAACATCTATCCATATAACTCTTTCTAACTGATTCAATTTGAGGTTCCCTCAAGGTTCCTTTGTGTCTAAAGTTAAAAATCTGCACAGCCAGGCCTAATGCCCTTCCCCCCCCCCGTAGTTGTCGTATCTCCCCCCCCCCCTACCTCAAATAAATAGCTGCAAAAATCCAACATTTACTTCTATAACTGAAAATTTAAAAACTTAAGTTGTGAAATGGTCATAATACTCATAAACTCATAATCATTGAGTGAAATTGCCTCTCCCCTAACTTGGACTCCTAAAACGCAGTCCATAACTGTAACGGATAGTGAGCAACAGGGGCGGACTGAGGTATCGAGGCGCAGGGAGGGTGCCTTGGTTAAGGGGGCGCCGGTAATTTCAAATGATTCTTGATGAATTAACCATTCGCGAATGAAATTATTCTGGAGCCACGCGTGAGCTTCAGTTTATGACTGATAACGCAGTGGTGTAGATTGGGGGGGGGGGAAGCAGGCCATCGCGCACCCAACTGGTGTATTGGATGAACAAAAGTATATTTTCGGCCCTTCCCCAACCGTATTTTCACTGCATTCTCGATAAATTTATTCATCAGAGGTTTTTGTCGCGGCAGGGGTGCCCATCTCCCCCCACAAATCACCCGCCACCCCTCTTCATCGCCAAATCTTAACGGGGTGAACAAATTTGCGCAAATTGATCAGATGTATTGTCAGTTATAGGACATTACCGGTGTGCCGGACGTGGTTAATGAGTGCCTCTGACAATTGTTAATTGCGTTAGCGGCCCAAAGCAAAAATCAGCGTTTCGCAATGTCGTTGACATCAGCCAACATTCTTGTCTCTATAGTGGGCCATTGAGGTCCACCTTCATCGAGGCTCCTCTTTCATCTTTGGACTTAGGGGGCTCCGATTATTTTGCGTGTTCGCCGTCCACAAAAAGGTTTGAGCGGCAGGTGAAACCGGGCGAATACGGTCATAAACGTTTGAAACACTGGAATACCCCGTTTCAACGGATCGTCTGATCGAAAATCAGCAGTTGATTTTCTGATTCCTGTACCGTCAAACGCAGTATCGTCCAACTTGTTTGAGAACACTTGTTTCGTCCAACTTTAAATTATCGTTTTTTAGACTAAAAAACGCTCACGAGGCTAGGCGGCCGGCGGTTTTAACGATTTTCTCCAATGCTTTGATTTGAGCTGGACGTGGTTTATGAATTTTTTAGACCGTTGTCAATCGTGAAAATGCAGTCGGTTCTGGCTAAAACTCACCTAGGAGAGCGATGAACGTATCGCAATGTCGTTAGTGTCGTCTGACCTTCTCGAACGGAACTCCTATACGTCACTTCACTCATATAGAGAGTTACTTCAGCTGCAGCATTAGTGTTTATGTTTGACTCTAATTCACCCACCTCAAAGGTGAAATAGACCTTGGAAAACTCGTTTGGCCACCGAGAGACTATGCACAGGTTATTTAAAAAAAGAATTTCCCCCAAAAATGTTCATGGCGCACCCCGCGCCATTGCCCCCGCCCCTTGTGGGCACCCCGTTCAGCGGTATAGTCAGTTTTTAGGCTGAAATCCTGCTCGTTTTCGAATTAAAAGATTCTTAAGACGTAAGATTCAGTCAGTTCAAGTTGCTTGTCTTTTGAAGGCGACATTTGCTCATTCATATTTGCAACGGGATCTTTGTCAGCCGCCCTCTTCTTTTTTTTTGGGGGGGGGGGGGTGCCGTCCCGGCCAAGCCGAGCCCTCTTCTTATCCAGGCCTGTTGAAATTTGCCTACCCCCCCTCCCCAAACTGAAACCAAACCTAAACTCAACGCCTCTGCGTGATAAGATAACCAAGAAGGGGACAGAGTCCCTTTTCTGAAACTTGATTTTTGTCGATTCCAAAAACAGTATTAGTTTTTAATCCATTATTTATGAAAATCTGACGGTGCTATGAGAGGGGCGCCAAGCCCAAGGGGCGCGGGGGTGGTTTGGACACCCACCCCTCCCGGGCAAGTCCGCCATTGGTGAGCAATTCAAGTATCGTGGATAGTTAGGGATGCTTCGGAGGATAAACGCAGAATATGTCTGCAACCTGGAAGGAGTAACAAAGCTAAGTCTGAGGTGAATATATCAGTTAATCTCGGAATCTGTTTAGTTAAGCCGGCAAATTTCAAGTTGCATTTTAGCCCCCAGAAAGTATTATAATCGTCCAGAAAACTGTCAATCTTGCCTCATAGTCTCATCGTTCGTTCCTGGACTGTATGTCGTTCCTGCGGGCTCGCGGGAATCCGTAATTTGATCGTATAACGACTGGCTTTTCTGCACTAGAATTCACAATTCAGCATCGAATGAGGGTCAGCTAACACAAAAATGTAATTCGAGGGCTGTAAAACTCTCCGTAATGTTACTATTGGGAAGGCGATGTACAATGTGTCCTTCTTGGTTCTTGGATAGCCCTTCATTTGGACGCGCGTATGGTGTATTGCGGGGGCTTAAATTCAGGTCTTATGCTAGTACTTCTCATCTAATTTATTGATTTACAGTTGTTGTTTTCCAAGGTCCACGGTTTTGGGGAAAATAAGCATCAAGGGGCGGATAATATTCGACGCACAGGAGCACAATGGAAGAGAGCACTATTCGGTTCTTTGAGGTGTTGAGAAGTATTTAAAAATTAAAAAATTATGTAGTTATTCTTCTTGTATTTCAACCAAAAAAAAAAGTTGTTGCAAAGAAGAATTTCGTGAAGTACCTACGCCGAATCTTTTGTCCCACTGAAGAAATTTCCACACGATGTCACGATCATAAAAACACATTAGCATTGAATGTACTTTGCTAAATCTCATTCCAAGCAAGAGTTGCTTGCTTTTCATGTGGAAGACAAGCATGACACATTTTTTTACGCGCGAATTCGCTAATATTTTAGAATTGAATTAAAAAATTAAAATTCATAGCATGGGAGCTTGGGACATTTCAAAGAGCGTGATCCAAACGGGTAATATTGCGGAGAGGCCCGGAGAAAGCGAACGTTGACCTCTCCTAGAGCCACCTTGAAACTGTTTTGGAAGCAGCAGGGATCTCCCTTCCGCGGGGTGAACTTCTTAACCGTGCAAGTCAAGACCAACAGCCTTATATTTATGTAATTAATGTCAGGTTCAGCACTCGAAATTTTGCCTTTGGACCCAAGGCGTACGAAAGAAAGCTCTGAATAGAGTAAGGGGGGGGGGGCTGATAGAAAAACGCAACCTGATAGAAGTGAAAATAAAAAAAGCTGCTTTACACATGGGTTTATTGTTCATGAATGTAGCCAGATTCGGCTTGAATTACATGAAAATCGACACCCCACACCCGTATGATCTCAAAACCATTGAAAGTCCCCATTTTGGGCCCGCTTTTGGCCAACAAAAACCCAGCGAATTATTTGATCAAACTGGTCAGATGTTAGGACAAACTAGATCCCAAATGGAGTCTATGTGGGAAAGAACGAGTTTTTTCTAGCAATCCTACGGCAAGATAGGACCCGGACGGCGGACGGAAATTCCAGAAATCGAATCTAGACATGTTAAAACGTAGTACACAGAAAAAGTTTAAGGGTGGGTTGTACACAATTTTTCCTGACTCAAAACATGGGTGCATTATTCGCGATTTAACATTTAAAACAAAATAAGTAAAAAAATCTTCCCTCCGCCACGATTAAACAGGGAGACATGATCGAGTTTTTGACGAACCTGAAAATCAGACGACGCGTTCAACGCTCTCTGCCCCTTTTCGCCCTCTGTGGTACGCTTTTCAGGTGCCCAAGAATTTCCGACAAACAGGCTGGGCCCAATTGGGCCTCGTTGAAGGGCGCTCCGGGGCCGAGAAAATCTATTAAATTGATTATAAATACAAATCGTTCAGTTAGGGCCATTGCCAAGGGGGGCTATGGCGGCTCACGGTTTTGGGCTCTTAAGAAAAATGATTTTCGTGGAAGAACTATCTCAGGGTCTAATTCAACAGAACCCCAATTTCAGCGGTTTCGCTCATGCAAAAACCAACTTTTACGATCTTGGCTTCTTCATAAACATAATTTCGCGGGTATGATTACCACAGAACAAACTTAGGCTGTGGCGGTGATGGGGGTGGACACAAAAAACAAATTGTACGACTTTGCCACCTTCGAAAACGGATTTAGCTCTCAGGTCTGGCGCTCGTGTATTTGGCTCTCTCAAAAGCCTATCGCGAGTTCGGCCTTTTTAGAACCAAATTTCACGATTTTGCCGCTTTCAACCCAAATTTCCCTGGTGTGGCTGAATCCAAAAACAAATTTGGCTCGTTCAAAAACCTAATTTCGCGACTTTGACGCCTAAATACGTTGTGAGGCCAAAATGCGTGAAGAGCGGCCGCACTTAATTGCGGACGTCAACGAATGGAGATGAGAGATAAAAAACTATTAAAACCACCTTATTTCATTGTTGTTTTAGTTGGTACTAGCTGGTGTTTGTTGTCGTACTAGTTGATGTTTGACTGGCAGGGAGGGGTATTGATGGATATACTGAGAAGGGAGTCTTCAGAAAATATTAATCTCACCCTCTCTTGAGGGTTACAGTCCTTTGTGAAAGGGTCGCTCATCCCTTACGGAGAACGCCCGATTACTTTGAAGATAAGGGTGACTCATCTGCTCATTTGAAAGATCTTTTTGTCCCTTAACAAAGTCTTCCACCAATACGCTCGGCCATCGTAATGAATCATAACTTACTGTTTATAATTAACACTCCTTATTCGAGACTATTTACAGGTTTAAAAAATATTATTCCTATACCTAGTTTATATAAAAACAAAAAGTAATCCATTCCATCCATCCATTTTTTCTATTTTGCGGGCCTATCCACCTATACCGTTACACTAGCATCATTATTTTGTAAAATACATTCACCACACATAAAAACGACGTTTCGGTATGGACACACCTTTCCGCATGGGGGCAGAGGCTTGCAGTAGCAGCTTTGTTATTTGCACGTAAAACCATGGATTTTGTATTATTGGAACTTATAGGCTCGGTCTTGGGGGGCCTTGGGTTCACAAGCCCTATGTTTGCGTTGTGAGGAGTCTGTGCTCTGTGCAACCAAACAAAATGTATTCCTTTGAAAAATGAAGCCATTTTGATAGGTTGCATAGACACTACACAACGAAAACAAAGCTTGTGAACGGGCCTTTATCCCTTGTCCGTGTATACGTCAACTAATTTTTTCTCGTACAAACATAGATAAAGGATTAACACGTTACAACTCCATTTTGTGTGTTTAATTACGTGTGTAACAAATAAGTAGGCATAATTTATTTCACTTCATTTTCCCATGACCCCTCCCCCCCACCCAGGGACCTCTTGAAAATCTGTAGTGTTGTGAATTCAGTAAAAGATAATAGGCTCCATCTCTACATATCTGCACGCGTTTATTGTTTATTTCGAGAGCTGTTTGACATTACAGGGGGGGGGGCGTAGTTTCTATTTTCATGCCATCAGTCAATGTTTCCTGCTCCTTCCTAACATTATACAGTTGTAGCATCGTTGATTACAGATTCAGTATTTTTGAGCTCGTCATTTAGATTAGAACAATGTTTCGAGTGAAAAGCAGAAGATAAAACGTTCTTGTTTTTCTTCGTGAATATCGTAAATTCTTGCTTGTGGATTATTTATAAATTGAACTTACTCTTTGAAAAAATATTTATCGAAGCAGGCACATTGTATGTTACTTCGGAAAATTCAATTTCTTGCGAAGTCGCACTGAACTGTCTCTCCGCGGTCACTGACATGTCCCCCTTCTATGGGCTCCGACACTGTTGAAAGACTAGCGAAGACTGAATGAATAACAAAAAGCGAAGCCCAGGCGTTGGTTCGTCTGCCCTTGTTTGTGGTGGTGGGATGGGGGGGGGGCTAGAGTAGGGTGTTGAGAATTTCAACAAAAAAATGGGAATTCATGGGTTGGATGAGAGAAAGAGGAGAAAACATCTGCAGGGTCTAAAATAATATGAAATAACAGCGAAGAATACATGGGCAGGTCACGGCCGAGTCTGGGTAGGTGCGCGTGCACTCAGTACTCACGGAATCATCGATTTGTACGGGATGATCGGGGGGGCTGATTGCTAGGGGGGAGGGCGCTCGAGATTGGAACTTTTAGCGGACCTTTGTCCGCTCGCGACGCTCCCCTTCGATGATTCATTAGCTGTTAATCTACCCTAATTGCTCGTCCCATTAGATGTCGTAAACTTTTTAGACAGGAAGTTTGGATTGATGTAGGGTTCGCCCTTATCCCATTGCTACAGGGCTCCCACAAATAATTTTTCAGCTGTGAAACTCAAAATTGTATAGCAAAGCAGAAAACCTCGCAATTTAGCCCCGATAACAAGTAGCTATGTTTATTATTATTTCGTACATTTCTGAAATTTGGGCATTTTCGGGGTGGGCTTATTATTTTGTCAATTTCTATTATTTCTGTGCGGTGAGTCCCCTCAGAGCATGATCAGCTGACGAGTGCATGCAGTTCTGACCTTGACGCCCACGCCCGGTTAGGACCTCCTCAGGGTGGCCAAAAATGTGAGCTTTGAGCCATTTTTCAAAGTATTTCGATTTGCGCTGTGCGGTGGGTTATGAGTCCCTCAGACCGTGCTGAATTGGGAGAAATGCTGGCGGTTTTGGCCAAACCGCTTTTCATGGTACGTCAGTGCCCCTGAAAGTGGCCAAAAATGGAAAAGAAAAGGTTTCGCGTACCTAGGTCGTTGATTTTTACCGAATTTCTCCACTCCACGGTGGGTCAACGAAGGCCACTTGCGACGAGGCGTTTACTTGGGGAACAGGGCTGATAATCACGCGGTCGCTGTTCACTGGAAGACTTGTGGGGCTCCAGAAATTTCACGGTCAGATCCCATTCAACGGTTTGTTTCATCCAAAATCCGTTTCGATTTCCAAACACACCTCGAGGCGAGAGACCCCGATTTGCGTGGTTTCGCCCATTCCTGAATTTTTGGCATTTTCGCAGTGGGCGTTTTTTTGTTTTTTTAAATGCGGTTTATGAGTCCACAGATCGCTTAAAGTCCCACTTTGCACTAGGCTGATTCGTACCGAGTTGTGGGTGCACTTTAGCATGATGAAGTCATAAGAAATGTCATCGAATTTTGCCCATAATCAAAATTACTGGTTGGGGAATTTGTCAATTTTTTAAATTATTATTCCTAATCCTGTGCAACGTGATCGCAAGCCGCAAGCTGACTGAACTCTTCCACGGGTGCCGCAGATTGCCCCCCTGCCCATCGTACTAAAGGCACTGGAGACTGACGTCACCGGAAGTCGTTTACTCTCTAAAGCAGTATAGGTACCTAACAACTAATAACGTTCTGGGCCACTGCAATGGCGATTGGGACCGTGTTTGACGTAGATCTACGTCAAATCTCTACGTCAAAGATCTACGTCGTTTTTTTTTTGTTTTTTTGTTTTTTTTTTTTGCAGCAAATTCTGCATTGCAGCAGTTCATTTCCACCCATACTCTCCAAATTAACAAATTAAATAATATGTTAATGGAGTGATTGGAAATGAACTTCCCCGATGCAGAGTTTTATACAAATGAAAAACGCTGTTATAGTCCCCTGTGGCACCATCTCTCTAGACCACTTGGATAGCAAGTACCTAATTAAGTAAGCAATTCTGGACAAAACTGGTTCTGACCAACCACAGGAGTTGGGCATGCGTTATCCAAATAGTACCTACCCAAACTTCTTAAATGATCACAATGCTACTTCGTATACGCTCGGTGTAATTGACGAAGGAGAATTGATAACAAAAAAATATGTTTTCGCGCTACCTGCTTCGTAAGTTGCCCATTACGATAACATGATTACTCCAGTAAGTTGAATTTTTCCTAACCTGGTACTTCATATCTTCAGTTTTTGAAAACTGTACAGTAAAGGTTTGAAACTGACATGATAAGTTTTGTGCGTGTCAGTTTTCTATAACCTTGTGCAACCTTTGTTGTAATGTTATCACCTCATTCGTGATTATAGAAATATCTTAAAACATGTTTTTTTTTTTTTTTGTCAAAAGAATAAAACTGGGTAATATTCGACGACGGTTGCGCGAAAAATAACGTACATCACTCGACTATTAAGTGGTATTACCCGCTCGTTTTTAATTAGCTACCTCGGCAAGCCTCGTCCGCCAAACAAAAAACTCGCAGGTAATGCACCACTTACTAATCTTGTAATGGTCCTGGGTACTAACAATGGACCTGGGTGGGGTTCGGCTTAGCTTATCCCTCGGAGTACGACTCCCATAGGCGTCTCCGCGTCATGGCAGCGTGCTGGACTGGTAATCCAGAGGTTGCGGGTTCAAATCCCGCCGGGGAGCCATTTTTTCTCGAAACTCGAATCGTGTTGGGCTATGCCCTTCCATCGTCGTCCGGATAATATCAGTCTAATTAATTTATTAATCTTGTATTGTGATCTACTATTGATTGGGATTGTATTGTTCGGTACACTCGAATTCTTGAAGGTCGTACCAGCGCACTCACGAGGACTTACAGACTTAATGCATGCATCGAACTTCATTGGAAGAGTGCGATTATTTTTTTTATTAACGCCATCATCTCAAATCAAGCGTTAAAGCGGCTGGTGCTGGTGCCTTGGGCGACAAAATTACTTTTCATGGTTGAAGAGAATGGAGAGCGGTTGTAGAGACGGAAATTACTATTAAAACCGCCTCCTTTGAAATAGGTTTATTGATGGTTTACCTCTTCCCAACCCACAATTATTCTTTTACTAGTTTTTCTCGTCTTGAAACACAATGTTTCATTTGTTCGAAAAAAATGAATGAAACACGAAACAGATATTACCACGAAAAAGACATCGCTTTTCCGCAGGGTTTGTATCAAAAATGTTATTCAAATCAACAAGCATTAGATAGCAGTAAAAAGTTGTAGGCAGTTTCCTGGTCCTTTCGCCATTCCTTATAATTATGTTGTTTCCTCGGTTTTAATAGCGATTTTGTGAAAATTCAAGCAAAATGAAAAAAGCCGCTGAGCGTTACTGTTGAGCGAAAACTTGGCACGACTAGTTTGCGTGTGAATATGGCTCCCTTCCAGCACGAAAGCATTGCGGGTCGACTCCGTATTTCTGGGAATTCAAACAAAATGATTTTGGAGCAACAGAGAAAGCAATTTCAACTTCGAAAACCAGGTTGTTGAGATTGCACAGCCCCCCTTTACTTCGGAGAATTTCAATGACATGACTTTTATAATATTTACCTATTATACATATAATGGTCCACGGTGGACTATCGAAATAATTTGCAATGTAGGTATTATTAAATAATTCTGGTAATTAGGTATGCATTATCTTGTAAAAATACAATACATAAGCTAATTGGACTCATTTCTGGGAATTCCATTCTATTGAAGTATAATATATTTCTCATGTTTTGACGCGATCTGTTAAGGGGGAGTTGTACATGTGTTTCCTCGGCCCCCCTCCTATCGTACCCCGCCTACTCCGCGTTACGGAAATTACCGCCGTATTTCTGCACCAATCGTGGTCTTCAAGGGCTCATTTAAATCTTCAGAAAATTCCGCACAAGCGTACGATCCTTGCTTTCCTAAATAAGTCGTCGAAAGAGTGTGAATTTTCCAGGTAAAAGTTTGTGTGCGTTTTACAGTTATTTTAGGGATGAAATATGAAAAAGGAAGATCGTACGCTTGTGCGGAATTTCCTGAAGATTTAAATGAGCCCTTGAAGTCCACGATTGGTGCAGAAATACGGCGGTAATTCCGGTACGCGGAGTAGGCGAGGTATGATTGGAGGGGGGTCGAGTAATCACATGTACAACTTCCCCTTAATGAACTTGGACGTTCATTCGTTCTCAATACATTAGGTAAAGGTATGACTGATTGTGTGATTACCATGCAACCGACTCTAATGAACTGCAGGGCCTGCACTATGATGGCGATGCGCTTGACCCCTGAAAAATCTAGTACATATACTTTTGTAGAGAGCTCTTTCCGCGGTACTTTGAAAGTCGGCCCCACTTTAGTAGAGCATAATAGCAATTAAATTAGTTTTTACAGTTTGGAGTCGTAATTTCCTGTTACAATCATTCATATTTCTAGATTCTAGCATCTTAATACTGCAAGCAACTTATACCCGTAGTCGGCCAAAAGTTGCTTGAACCAAAAAGACTAGCGTTGAATGGCTTTTCAAAGTGACAGTAGCAAGACGAATCGCCCCAACGATAGATACTAATTCATAATATTTATAAATTATAAATGACAACAATTAATTATAAAACAACACAATTAATTAGAATAACAATTAATTATAATTTGCTATAGATGCCATTGCGTTGGAGTTAGGGATCCATATCATAAGGCCTTACAAAAATACCACCTGACACAATGGATTGGTTTTCGCCTTTAAATTTAACCTCAACGTCAAGATAATCAAATACATAGTATTGCTCGGCGCTTTTATTCCACGCGTTGTAGTCGATATTTGATGGGTTGAAAAGATTGCCCGCCTGGTATTTACCTTCCGAAGATACGAGAGTAATTATTGTAGGAAGAACGTTTTGGTTAGAAAAATTTCCGCTGATTTTAATGTTAGTAAACACAGTCGAATTCAAATAAAGTTTTCCGAGTTTGGGATCGTCGATGCTCGGTGGAACTAGGGCCTCCCCACCGGAGATCTGCTTAGCGCACGACCACGCGTTACGGTCGTCGAGGCACGAAATGATAAGACACGACTGTTGCCATGTCTTCCCCCCTGAGGAATAACTTCTCAGACCGTTAGCTACGGCCATTCTGTGATACAAGTACCCGTTGAGTCCTGGTTCCAACGTTCGTGGTTGTAAGTTTGGGACGTATGTATTTCTCATCGATACTTCGAATTTGCAGCACAGGTTTTCACGACAGAGTTGTTCTTTTATATTGTAGGATTTCTGAACGTCCTTAAGTACACCGTTGGATCTGAATTCTGCACTCGACCATGCTTTGCCAGGTGTCACGAGTTTAGTGGTATAATCGGTCATATTCTCTTGCCAGAAGGGTAAATATGTTTTGAACTGAGTGTCGCTGTCATCAATGACATCTCGGGAGTAGTCAACAGGATACCCAGCTGCAAATTTTTTTTTTTTTTTTTCTTCACACAAAAAATAAATTTGGAGACAGGGAACACGAACCTTTTTTAGACACATCTCCAACAAGCAATGTAGTTCCGTCCTTATCGCTTTGCCACGTCAACGCCTTAGAGTATCTTCCTCGGTAAATCCCCGACCCGGCGTGACTGATCGAAATGTTATTCAGGCCAGAAGCAAGGAGAACGACACCGTTGCCGAAAGAAAAGCCGTTTTGTACCTGAATAGCTAAAAACCGTTATCTCCATGAAACACTTTTAAAACTATATTATAATAGATAAATAAACTCGATTTTCGCAGTGTTTTACCGGTCATAGCGGGCAGCTCCGAATACCAAGCGGCCGAGTACACGAAATGTTCTATGCCATATTCGCGTACTAAATCGATGGCAGGGTGTTGGTAATGAATGTCAAAACAGACGAAAATACCGAATCGAACACCAAAGTCAGTATCGAAATAAATGTGTTCTGGCATTTCCGTTCTATTCAGATAATCCTCGGAGTACAGATTGTATTTCCGATACCTGAAGACGACATTTTTCGTGCAAAAGACAATCGAGTATGAGATTGGTGGGCAGACTCTGACCTCGCGATTATTGTACCGTTCCGATCGAAAGCCACGTTGGTGTTATATAATGATGTTTGGCTTTTACCTCTGACAGGCGCAGTAAAGTTTTCGTGGACATTAATCACCACGTACATCTTGTATGTTTGTGCTGCTTTGGATATTATTTTAAGCACCTTTTCGGGAGAAAAAGAAAAAAATTGTTAACAGTATTGTACATATAAAATTGAGGAGGGGATGGGGTCGATCTACCTCGGAGCTACTGTCACTATCGGCAGGCGTTATTTTGTCGTGTGGATCAGGTACTGCGATGAAATAACTAGTATCCTCGCCCATAGTTCCTAATTCGGGAAATACGATGATATCAGCCTGAAACAATAATACAAAACGTTCGTGGCATTCACATTTTGATTCGCCGGCACTCCTCACGTCGTGGGTTTTTGCTTTCTCGATGACTCCAATCATCTTATTTGCGTTTTTTACAATATAAGTTTCCATCGGCTCATTTATTTCTTTACTAGCAACAGCGAAGTCAACAACTGCCGCTCGGTAGGTATCTATCGTTTTGGAAAAAGCTGCCTTTTTACGGGAGAAACTCTCATTAAAGTGACATAATAGCTCATCGCATTGGTCAGTTTTTACCTTCGCTGCGCAGAATAAGATTGCGCCTACTACTAAGGAAATATTCATACTCATTTTGTAGTGGATTCTGTATATCTGAACATAAAAACAACAAAATTCATAAGATTGGAAACTGTTATAGTTTATAGAGAAGGGAACAAATAAGTGATAAAGAAATCACGTATTAAAATCAGTGTCCTTTGGACGACAAGGATGTGGATGTATTGCGAGCTTCAAACGCGTCTGATAGTAGACAGCGAGCTCCAAGGGATGTACCACGCAGTTCTACCTTGTTAATTTCTCCCGTTCTTATGTCGTGATTGTGTCACCTTTAAAAGAAGTTTTAAGTAAGTTTTAAGTGTTAAAAAAAAAAAAATTTACCGGAGGCAAAAATACGCAAAGACAACAACACGACCATAGCGCAAGACATCTCAACTAAAAACGGAAAATAGCATGAGAGGGACGGTAAAAATACAAACAAGGTGGAATGAATAGAGGGGAAAACCACCAACACCCTTCAGTTTCAGCATAGTCATTCAAATTCAAATCGCTGAATATGGCTAGCAGCCGAAACCACGTACATACGGGAAGATCTGTATGTATCTATCGTGTATCGTGTTAGAAAAAGCTGGGCCGGTCTTACAGTGTCGGATAGCGCCGTTACAGCGCAATATTTCCCCCTCTCATCCCTCCACTCAACCAGTGGACCACTCAAAGAACAACTGATCTGAGTGGCACACGTTTAGAATGCCGAGAAGACCAATCCCCCCGCTTCTCTGATTATGATAGTAGCTGGAGTGGTGACGAAGGGGTTGTTGTTATCATATTGTCGGCAATCAAAGCGTGGCTGGATGGAATATTTCTTTTCTAGTGGCAAATAGAAAATATTCATGAAATATTTGCCACCAGCGATGGGCGATACCAATAGTGCATTTTTGGCAGAAATAAAATGCACTAAAAGTTCAGTTACGGGCTAAAAGGGAATCTGACCACAAATATCGCCATGAGGCCTGTAAATAAACTTGTCGTGATCATCTTCTCTCCCCAATCGTCTCAAGGCGACTCACTACTGAATGATAGATAATGAAAGGAAGCTTATATTTGTGTGTGACGCAACGTTTGTTTCCAACAAATTAAGCGCTCTGGATAAAAATTATCTCTTATTCTCTAATAATTAATTTATTGTATCATACATTTTTTTAGTAGTAATACATAGTATAAAATACATTATCGAGCTATACGTTTTCATTTCCGACCCCAAGAGTGGGAAACTCCCTTCCGGTGCCCCGTCCACCGCGGATGCTAACGAATAGGCTCGGACAAAGTTGTCTAGAAAGGGACGGCCCTGCTCCTGCTCGGCAATCAAATTGTGGAGACAGTGGGTAGCTTAGCAAGGGCAGTGCGGCAGGTGCGGGCTCTTTTAGACCTTGGATGTAGATCCTGGATGTACATTGAGCTTTGCTGTCCAATTAGTGGTGTTTTTCGGTGGGGGGGGGGGGTGCGCATTTCAGCTTTGAGAGTGATAGGCAGCTGTGTTCCGCAGCCTCATAATATTCACCTGGCCTAGCTCCCCCCACCCCCAGACTTCTTCTTGTTCCTCAAGCTCGAATAACCTCAAATGAAGACAGTAGGACAGTTTGGGGGGGGGGTTACCTTCCCTGCCAAGCCAAGTCCGGCGATGCCAAGGCCACAAGTGGGCTCCTACGTCATACCCATGTTCCAACTGTGCACTTCACACCTGTAGTACGCGGGCGTTTCGGTCGGTGCGCGATTTGTTGAACGCACACCGCCGGGAACGCCCACACGAAGCCAAGTGTGCCGTGTCACAGCTCGCCGCAGCCTTATGGTGTTATGGGCAATGGCTGGATTCGTACCCAGTAGGACAGTAGATTTGATGTTATTTGGTGTTTTGCTGTGGGTTTTTTGTAACTTTCCTGTGATTTGCTGTGAATTTTGCAGTGGTTTGAGGTTGGTTTACTAGAGCTTTTTGTAGTTGGATCAGGACCTTTGCTGGGGCCGAAGATTTGGTGGGCTTGAAGCTCTACTGTGGCCGGAACTTTGCTGTGGTTGGAGCAATAATGTGGACTGGAGCTTTGATGTTGTTCTTGGTTTTGCTGTGGTTTGGAACTTTACTCTTGTTGTTGAGGTTTGGGGCTTTGCCGTGGTTAGGTTTTTACTGTTGTTTGCACTGTACTGTGATTGAAGCTTTAATGAGGTTAAAGGTATTTATGGTTGGTACTGTGCCGTGGTTTGAGGCTTTGTTGTGGTTTGGAGCTTTCCTGTGGTTGGGCATTCTTTTGTGACTGTATTTTTACTGTGGTTGGAGCTGTACAGTACTTGTTTTGTTTTGTACTTTGTGTTGTTTCGGGCTTTGTTGTAGTTTGGACCTATCATGTCGTTTTGAGCTTTGCAGTGGTTGGGCCTTCTTCGTGGTTGGATTTTCCTTCTGATTTGGAGCTTTGCTGTAGTTACGAGCTTTGTTGGGGTTAGAATCTTTACAGTGGTATGGTGATTTGGTGTGGTTTGGTGCTTTGCTGGGGTTTGGTGCTTTTCGTTGGTTTTGGGCATTGTTAGGGCTTGGGGGCCTCGCTGTGGTTGGAGCGTTACTTTAGTTAAAGCTTTTAGTGGTTAGCTACAGGCTTTGGAGATTTGCTGTGGTTGGGCCTTTTTCGTAGTTTAAAATTTTTGGCACTAGATAGCGAGATACTGAAACAGTTGTGGAGGGGGAGGGGAGTATCTTTGAAAGGGCCTCATTGAGTTCCATCCCCGGGCTCGAATATTCTCTCCGCGGCCCTGGTCTGGGGGAGTACTTTGATGGGGATAATATTTGAAAATTGTTGAAAAAATGTAATAAAGAGTTATTGAGAAAGTTCCGAAACTTAAATAAATTTCTGATCATCACAAAACCCAACTTGGATCATTTAAACCGGCGGGTGGGGGACTTCATTTTTGGAGGCAAGAAGTTTAATTAGTTATACATATGGGCTACATAGACTCCATAGCACGTGTAAAAAGAGCTTTTGAACGGGGATTTAGTATTCTCCATAACTGTGGAGAACGTATCTCAATCAATTGGTGTTACAAGTCAATTCCACTTTATCATCCTCGGAAACGTTCGGTTTCAGGCATCATACGTATAAGAAGCTCCGCACGGGTCGGGTACCCCATACGTATACGGATTTCTTAGGAATATTCTGCTTTCTTTCTTATTTGATCATTGGAATGTTTTGAAACAAAACATTAATGATTTTTTTGATTGCCATGAGTCATTGCATTGTGTATGTTGTGTATAGGTGCAACAAAGGTAAACAGGTGCAGTGTCTACTAATTCCTTGCTCTCATGCTTCTTTTTGCCCCGTTCACAAGCTCTGTGCAATGCATCTGTGGAGTCTATGCAAACAAACAAATTCATTCCCTCGAGAAATGAAGGATTTTGATAGGTTGTATAGACTACACACACGTATAGCACATGGCTTGTGAACGGGGCCTTATACAGACTTAACACTGGTAAATGTGCTATAAAAATGGCGCATTGGGGTTTCACTTTTTTCCCCCACTTTTTGTTTTAATATATTTTGGTAGCGTACGGTAAAGAGACCAGCTACGCAAGCGCTATTAATTCGTATCAGAGGATTGTTTCAGAGTTTATTCGACTCTGTGTATTTTTCTCTTTTTACTTTTATGTCGACTGGTTAAAGGTAAAAGGTTGTAACCCTCAAACTTTTGAAAAGTGCGATTTCTGCGCTATTTCGTAGTTGCCACTCTCCCGGAGGTACTGTTAAAAGGTTGTAAGCCGGTCAAAAAGGGGCAGCAAGATACAATACAATTAATGTTGGTGTAACCCACACAATACTTCAAACAAAGACCGGTAAGATGTTATAACCCCCTTGCAACATGTTACTGTAGTGAACACTGGCATGAGAAGTAGATTTGGAGAAAGGGCGTGGGCTTTTTGGCGTACTTGTAAGCGTTTTCAAAGTGGTCTTTGTGATTTTTTTTTACAGTATTTTGGCATTCCTATAAAATTTGGGAATCGAGGGTTACAACCTTTCACCTTTAACCAGTTGATGTTTTTTTTCACTTATGATGAGAAATTCCAAGTTCCTGAGCCTTCATTTTTCTCCTCAACTGGGCCATCATTTTTCCGAGATTAGTAAATATTCGGCTGGTTAATGTCTACAGCCAAATCGAATTAATTAACTTTTGAGTTTCTCCCTCCTGGCACGAAGGGACCGGAAGATGTTTGTTCTGGAGCCATTGATTGATGAAACAGGCCAAACAATTAATTCAATTTCTCGTTTTGATGGGGAGCATTTTCCATTTTTTACGAAACTTGTTCTACATTCAAATTTATATTTCTTGGGAATATTCTACTTTCTTTTTTTTTCCATGCAATTTTCACGACTGTAACTAACGTTTCCGAACAAGCCACAGTTTATATTTACACTAACGTGGGCCTCAGTGATGCGGCAGGAAAAAACGTGCGTTATTATTATACCCATCCTGCACTGTATTCACTTCACCACGCACCACGGTAATTTAGTGTAATGTAAACTCGACCTTATGAGAGGCCACAGGCCTTTCCCGTTTTACCCCTTCTTCCTGCCCCCCCCCCTTTTTTTATGCTCATGATGTTTTTATGTTCTTCAGCTTTTGTTTAATATAGGCAGCGGCACGTGAGTTTTAATTGACTCTTCATTAGAGCTAGTTAACGTTACACGTCATTGCGTATACGTTACGTATTTTCTGTGTCGTAATTTTCGAGCAAAACCGTATGCTTTTTAAATTGTCTCGTGTATCGCGAGACAACCCACTCTCGATTGAAGGCGGTCACAGACGGTTGCCTACTTTTCCGCCTTCCAATTCTTCTGCCCTTCGTTACTTCTCGCAGCATCCTCGTCCCTTAACAGACCAAAATTATTGATTTTCCGATTGTGCTTTGTGTTACGCTACAAAACGTAATTTCAGTTTCCGCTTTGTTGTAGATATAGATCAGATGTTTTATTTGTATTATAAGGGAACGATAAAGGGAAGTAAATACGTTACTGCCAATTATGTTTCCAACTGTTACTTATCCAGTTGACCCCCTCGTTATAACTATTCGGCGACGAGCCAAGCGATAACAACCCAAGGTCCCCCCTTCGGCTCGAAGCATTATTTTATTTTCAGTCAAAGAGCCCCCCCTCCGTTTGTGTGTCCACGCCGCGCGGTTAAACTCTTCTCAGTCACGCCAAGTCAATAACTACCGCGCGAACTATGTCAAAACTGTTTAGAGCCGTCATCCTCGGAGCGCCCGGCTCGGGGAAAGGCACCATTTCGGGTCGGGTCGTTCGTAAATTTGACATGAAACACATTTCAAGCGGCGACATACTTCGAGCTCACGTCGCCAAGAGTACACCGTTGGGACTTCAAGCGAAGCGTTACATGGAGAGCGGGCAGCTCGTTCCCGATGACGTTCTCCTCGGTGCCATGCTGAAGGCACTTAATCAGGCGAGAAACTCCAACTGGCTCCTGGACGGTTTCCCGCGACGAGACCGCAGGCGGAAAAACTTCTCGCTAAAACACCCGTGAACGTCGCTTTGAATCTAGTCGTCCCCTTCGATGTAATCATCGACCGTTTGCAGAAACGTTGGGTTCACCTGCCAAGCGGTCGAGTGTACAATCTTGATTTTAACGCTCCAAAAAACCCGGGCGTGGATGACGTCACGGGGGAAAAACTCGTTCAAAGAAAAGATGACGAACCGGCTGCCGTCAAGAAACGCCTCGAAGTGTACAAGGAAACTCTCGGTCCTGTTATAGACTATTACAGAAGTCGAGGCATTCTAAAGGATTTCGAAGGTAAAACGTCCGATGAAATTTGGCCCAAAGTTTTCGATTATCTTAGTACGCACATAAAGCCTGTCACTACGGGTTCGACCGTCTGATGTTTCTAAATTTGGTATCGAATTATTAATAAGTCGGCGCTGACCGAGCGAGGGCGTTGCGACTTAATTTTAGCTCCGAAGAAAAAATTCACGAAGAACAACGTCACTTGACTTTACGGAATGATCCTGAAATTTAATCGAAACTATCTCTATAGATATACAACGTAGCTAGCGCGGCGATTTAAATAATTTATCGCGATTCTTTGAAGATGAATGTCATGAAGGAAATCCTTTTTTGTCACGTCAAGTAAGGAAAAAAGCTAGATACTTATTCATATATGGCAAAAAATAATTTCAAGTGCGTAAAAAAATCGTTATTTTGTAATGTTTATAAATAAGTAATATTCAAGACTGAATATAATTTCATGTTGTTTTCGTCATGTATCCCCTCCCCCACCCTTGTTTTGCTTTTAGATTCATCCCTTGGCATACCTTTCCAACGCTCGCATCTTTACATCGAGCAGTAGCCAAGTTCAAAACAATTTAAAAACGTACTACAGTGTGCTACTTTCATTTTCCACCACCTTCTTTATTTTGTGAGATGGAGAGGAGTACAATGTGTTGGTCCGTCGTATTTTTTATTTATTTATTATTTTGACGCAACAATTTTAAAATGATGGCTTTGGCCACACCGTGCACTTTATTGTCCTTGGGAGTTTCCCATTGTGAATTTTTTAACAATTTTCTCACGGTCGATCGAAATACCATTCAACAAATTAGAGAGACGCTTTGATATTTCCTTCAACTGGACTTGTCAAATTTTGGGTACAAGAAAAACCAAGAAATTCCATTAAAATATTAATATCCGCCATTCCGCCCCAGAAAAACATTTTTTGCCCAAGGACATGACTTTATTTCCAGATATTGTAGTGTGTTTAGCTAGAAACTGGCTATTTGGTCATGAAACGAGAGTAGACTGTGAAACGAGTTCCGGTTTCCGATTGCTCGCCCTATGAACTGAAGATTCATCCTCAAAAACAGACCAAACGGCTCCAAAGTTTGTAGCTGCTATCCGCTGTGGAAACTCGTTGATTTCGGGTTTTTCTTTGTCCCCCCCCCCTCCGCAATCGTCAGTTTGGATGTTGAACACCACCAATGAGACCGCCGACCTGCGTTGCGTCACCTGCGTGTTGCCGCTTGGGACTGCCGTGATCTTTCAAACTCGGGGGTGAACGAGTGCCGATTACATCGTGTTTAATTTAACTTTTGACGCGTTGTCACCAGAGAGATCACAAATTAGATTCTTTGAGCCTTGAATTATTTTTATCCTTTCGGTTTCATCAATTATTGCTCCCACAACGTGGGGGTTCCCCTATCATCGCAGTTTCAATTTGGTCGAAGTAATTTTAAGGATTCAGTTTCACTTCTAATCACTCTAGACCCGTGAAGAAAATAATTGTCCAACGTACGCTTAAGTGTAAGGCATCATTCACACCCAATGGCGTAGTATAAGGTGGAAGGGGATGACGGCCAGGGCGTCACCGAAATCCGATTTTATAAATTCAAAAATTAACGAAACCACGTTTCTCGCCACGGGGAGTTCAACAAATACAAAACGGATCTCGGATCAGATGAGCCGTTGAAGGGTTCTTCCCGTGATTCCGGCGGTCTTCCGGGGCCCCATGAATTTTCTTGCGGTCAGAGGCTATAAGCTCTAACACCCAAGGAAATCCTGTGGAGTGGGAAAATTCCGCCTGCACTTTCGGTGTCCTGCACGAAACACTCGTGCCATAAACATGTTAGCTATATATATATATATATGATTCATCTCCGAGTTCATCCCGATGTAAATGTAGTGATGAAGGTTTTGGGGGAATTGGGAGAGTCGGAGATTAGTCCTCTCCTCCCTGTTAAAGAGGGGGAAGTGACCTTTGCTTGCTTCTCACGGTTTCAACTCTTTGGAACCTCTACATTTAAATTGTTAAAAACATCCTTCCCCATCACCACCCATAGATCAGTCCTTGCATTTTCAACCCGCAATACACCGAGGTCCTGCGGGCACCGTATGAATTCACCGAGGAAGAACCATGTCCAGTCAGGAAACAGCTTTAAATCGCTGGCTCAGGTCAAGTGGACAGAAAAAATGAGAGAGGGGAGCAAGAAGAGACAAGAGTGCACTAACGATCGATTGGTTTGGCACATTCCGGACAACTACATTTTTCCCTCAAACGGCGGTCACAAGTCACACTCAGATTACTGGAAATTCAGCCCCAATAAAAACTAGAGTACTATGCGATTGAAACCCAAAGTGTCAAATTAATAGCCACGCTCGCTTGATTTCCACGTCTGCGAGGCTTCGAAATCTTTTTCTCGACTACAGAGATACGAAATCTTCATTTTCACTAGTAAAAAGGCAACTAAAGCTTGTTTTTCGCGAGTAAAAAATCACGCGAAATATTATTTTACTGAATGGTACTGGCTGTTAGTTGGGCATTGGCTAGGAAGCTCGCACGACAAAAAACACGTGCCACTCGCGAAAAGTCAGAACAACACAACAACTCTGGCTCAAGGAATGTCGCCTGCTCGATAAAAACAACCTTGCCCTGGTGGATGGAGGGGGGGATTGCTCACGTAGCAATGCGTGTCATCTATGAACCTGCAACACGGAAGACACATAACATCATAATCGAATGAGCGCGTTCACTCTGGAGATGCAGTTACATTTTATCACACTGAATTACAATGCGGCCCCTAGAAACTGGAATTTATCGCTATTGTGATAGAGCGAATTGGCCCCGGCAAACGGCTTGGAGTTCGGCCCCCGCATCCAGGTCTGATTTATCCGCCTATAGCTCAATTTTTATGTCGGCAGTGTACAACTACTCCTCATTTTTTATGATCTTTTAATGTTTTCGTCATGGACCCCACCCTATCCCTAGCCCTAGGCCCCGCAAGTCCTATAGATCCGCTACTGGTAGGTAGCCTGTGTACTTGTCGACGGTTGGTCTTTTGAAGCGTGCCACGTGTTATACGGGTTAGTATTCCCGGACGTCGAATTATTAATTTTGTAAAAATTTCAGGGCCGTGATGAGAATATTCGGGCCCTCAACTCGATCCTTAAATATAATTTTTATTTTAGGGCTGTGAAATCTTGTTATGGACCCTACCCCACTAAATTGGTTTCTGACTTGTCAGATACGCGAAATTTGAGTTTTGAAAGAGCCAAACTGGTGGAATTTCTTTTCCTTTTTAAGCAGCCAAAGGTGACATTCGTTGAACTACCACAAACCGCGAGATTTGGTTTAGCAAGTGTGGAACCCGTGAACTTGGAAGACGGAGGACTAATAACGCCAAAATAACAAAAATTTGTTTTTCCGAAGTCGTTTTCCTCCTCCACATTAGTTGAAAATTAATCGAATCTGTGAAACTGATCTCATAAATAGCTGATCCCACGAAATTTGAATTTTGATCAAGCAAATTTTAACCTTGAATTTGGGTTTTAAACGAGCCAAGCCCACGAAATTGGGCTCTGAAAGAGCGAAAGTTCGTAAAAATGGTTTATGAAAGAGCAAAACACACGGTAATGAGGAAGTAACATATATACAAAATAAAAATCGCTGGAAACATTTTTTTTTTCGAAAGAAAATGACTAAATATGATCAGAAATTGAATATTAGTGCGTAAATGATTGATTTCGATCTATAGCGAAACAATAAAACTTGCCAATTTTTTTTGTTACGTTAAACGGCCGGTCTGTGTCTCATGACGTAGTTAAGGGGTTGTGACCCCTGCCAACCCTCCGCATCAATGCTGTTATCATTGTCTTGCCCCTTCTTATCCGTCCCATTCTCTCAAGTCCGGTTGTTTGATTTGTGGGAAGCTATTGTGAAGGTCATGCGAATGCCGTTATTACGTCATCAGTCTATCTAGCCTATTTCAAATGGGTCCCGCAACTCAATAGTTCAAAACTTAATAGTTTTGAAAATTAATAAAAAAATATAGGACCTGATTTTATTTGAACAGATTGTGTTTTCATGAGTTTTGGTACCCAAGCTATCACGACAGCATGATTTTGGCAAATGTGTTACTTCCTCATTGGTTTCTTAAGTGGCGAATCCCTCGAAATTTAGATTTTAAAAGCTTGAAAATCCCCAAAATTGGGGAAGGAAATTTTAAAAATCCGTGAAATTGGTGCCAAAATTGAAACATTATGGTTAATTGAAGAGCTTCGTGAGAAAGTGATGAATTACAACCGTGATGCAGCGAAGCCCCGCGAGAAATTGGTTTTTTAATTATCCAAGCCACGGGCGTAGCCAGAGGGGGACAGGGGAGGGCAGTTGCTCTCCACTAGATGCGAAAGCGAAGACTTAGTCGGGCAGCCGCCCACCCCTAAATACCAGCAAAATGTACAAATCCTGCTGGGTCGCCCCATTTTGTTACGTTGACGCCCACTCAAAAATCATTTCTAGAATTTGGATCACTAAAAAATCCAATTTCGAGGATTTTTGCACCATAAAAATCCATTTACGCAGATCTGACAACAACTCAGGCAAACTCAGATTTAACTTCAACAACCAAATTTTGCTTAATTTTTCTCGCAAAAAAAACTGTTTGCAGGTCTAGCATACTAAAAAATTAATTTTGCGGGATTAGCACATTCAATAACCAATTTCACGCATTTTCCCCTCAAAAACCATTTTTGCGTTTGGCTCACTGCTCACTTAAAACAAAATGGCCCAAAATTCGCTATCTAAAAAACATCAATAATTCGCGGATCTGTTTCGCGATAGCCATGAGTTTCAACAACTAATTTTGCGGATTTTTCATCCGTAGGTCTAACTCACTGAAACCCCAATTTGTGGGATTACGCGTCTCAGAAATCTAAAATTTCCAGCTTACTGATAAAATTAGCAGTTTTATGCAAAAATCACAATTGCAATTCCTCTACTAGAATTGCCATTTTGTGGTAAAATCGAAATTTCCGTGCTAAACCGCCATTTTGTGCTAAAATCGCCATTTTCGTGCTAAAATCGCAGTTTCGATGTAACGTTTTTAGTTTTGAGGTATAACCAATAAATTCAGTTTTCTGATAGTAGCTTTAGGATCAAAACTTCAACTTTGAGTTAAAAGCCGTCAGTTTCGGGGAAAAGCTGCCAGTTTTGTGATAAATTACAAGTTTGGAGGTGAACGTTTCCTTTTTTAGGGAAACGTGTCAAATTCAGTTCAAGGGTAATATAACCATTATTGTAGAGAAAACTTCAGTTTTTGATGGCGTGAAGTCTTTATTAACTGAAATCGTCTGTTTTTAAGGTGAAAACGCCCAAAACTAAAGTTTTCGTGCCAAAGCTGACGTGTTATATCAAAACTGAAGATTTCAAGACAATATACTAGTGATTTTACCCTTGAACTGAATTTGACAGGTTTCCGTAAAAAAGGAAACGTTCACCTCCAAACTTGTAATTTATCACAAAACTGGCAGTTTTTCCCCGAAACTGACGGCTTTTAACTCAAAGTTGAAGTTTTGATCCTAAAGCTACTACCAGAAAACTAAATTTATTGGTTATACCTCAAAACTAAAAACGTTACATAGAAACTGCGATTTTCGCACGAAAATGGCGATTTTAGCACAAAATGGTGGTTTAGCACAGAAATTCACGCCATCAAAAACTGAAGTTTTCTCTACAATAATGGTTATATTACCCTTAAACTGAATTTGTCAGTTTTTTCCTCAAAATAGAAATTTTACCCCGCAACTGGTGGTTTTACCACAAAACAGACGTTTTTAACCCAAAATTCAAGTTTCTACCCCAGAACAATCACCAGAAAACTGACGTTTTCAATGCGAAACTGCCGTTTTCGCCCTTAAAAAATTAGTGGTTTTACCTCAAAACAGAAAATTTCGTCAGAGTTTTATTAGGAAGAACGTTAGTTTCGGAGTGAAATCGTCAGTTTTGGAGTAAAATTTCCAATTTTGGGGTACGATAATCAATTTATAGGGGGAATAACCACCCGTACCGTGGGGTAAAATCGTCAATTAAGGTATGTAACGTGAGTTTTTGGGATAAAATCCCAAGTTTCGAGGTAAAAACTGTCATTTTTTGTATAAGATAGTCAGTTTTTGTAGTGAAATATACGGAACATACGTTGGTATATATATATATTATATAATATTTATTTATTAGTTGGTCAGGAGTAAAATCGTCAGTTTTTGAGTAAAATCTTCCCTTTTCTGTTGAAACGTAGTTGTTTTCATGGTAAAATGAACTTTTTCTGGGTAAAATATTCAATTTTGAGGTGATTCCGTAAAAGTTTTGGGTCAAAATCACCATTTTCGTATAGTGACAGCTTTTGGGGTAGCACGTCAGTTTTGGCCCGAAATCGTCTGTTTTGGTGTAATGACGTCTCATTTTGGAACAAATCGTCAGTATTGTGGTGAAATCATCAGTATTGTGGATTTCTGGTGAAACTGTCATTTTTGTGTTAAAATCGTGAGAATTTTCAAGTCAGAGTCCTTAGTTCGGCGAAAAATCATTCGTTTTGGGAGAAAAGGTGAGTTATGGTGTGACAATGTCATTTTTTAAGTAAAGTATCCAATTTTTGGTTGGTTACGCCGGTTTAGTTTGGGAACAAATCGTCAGTGAGGTGAGGTGATGTATTTGAAAACTTCAGTTTCGGGGTAACGTTCGGCTTTTGCGTGAAATTGAATTGATTCCGGAATAAAATATTCATTTTCAGAGTAGAACCTTCATTTTTGGATTAAAAAATGCAAGTTTTTTCGCTTCTCTCGGGCAAGACGTTAAAAAGTCTGACCCTGTATTGGAGGGCTAAGCGCCTTCCTACAGGTATCAATACTTGTGAACATTGTCAACGGGAAACATTGTCAATTTTTGGACGGAAAATCCAGAATAGAAGGCTACAAACGACTCTTTCCCAGCAGAAATGTTAGTTTTTTGACAGATTCTGAACCTTTTTGTGAAAATTCAATTTCCGGGGAACAATTTGACGATTTAAAGCGCCCATATCTGAGTGGACGAACTGCCAGTTATCTTGCTGGGGTCTATGGTGCATGTGACATCTTTCTGTCCACCGCTAGACTAAAATCTGGCTACGCCCTTGATCGAGGCCCGCGAAATTCAGGGTTTTCCAGTTAGACAGCCCTGCGACATCGCGTTCGAACTGTGGCGAAATCCGCGAAATTTCATTTTTGAAGAATTTGAACGAGTTGCTTTTTGTGAATTGGTCAACAGCGAGAAATTATGATTTTTTAGTCAGCGATAGCCACGAAATTGCTTTTTAAGAGGCGAGGCTTCATCTGCAGCAGTCATCTGTGTCGAAGCGCTTTAAAGGAGAACCGGGACCTCTTGCTCTTCAAAATGAGCCAACCCTGCGAAATTGCTTTATGAATGGGTCAAAAGCACGAATTTTTTTTTTTTATCACCACAGAAAACCGTGAAATTGCTCTTTTGGAGTAAACCAGCGCCGTCATATTTGTGTTGAATTAGCCAACTCCATTAAATTGCTCTTTAAAATCAGGTAACAATGTGGAAATTTCACTTTTGAGAAAAAAAGAACGATGCAAAACCTCGTGAAATCGGTTTTTTTGGTATGCCAAAATTAGTTATTGGCGTGCAAAATATTTCATATTGAGAGGGGCTCTTATAATGCACTTATTATTTTTTAGATACTCTCCCCTATTTCAACCTCCCCCCCCCCTCTAATGGGCAGCCATGCTTACGTAGGTGTGTCAAGACACTGAATATTACGCTCTAAAAGCGACGATGTTGAACGCAAAGTGAAGTATGGGTTCTTTCAGTACAGAGGATATTTCAGTACGAAAAACTGGGAATGTTAGCCCTCAAAAGTCGAAAATTCAACTACGAAATACGAATTTTACGAAGGAAGCGGGCTCATTAATTTGGTATCAAAATTAATTATGCTTAGAAGCAAAGAGCCAAATTAAAGAGGAAGCTACAAATTACCCACACATTGCTCAGTGGATCAGAGTAGGTCCGTTCCATTGTTTCGCGAGTGCTACACTTTTGAAGAAAATCATCTGGTTTCATTCAATTTTTCAGGAAAAGCCAATGAAATCACATGGTTTTCTACACTAGTGTAGCACTAGCAAAACAATGGAACGGACCTAATAACGTAATTAAGTTTGAAGTCAGTAGAGACTTTTAGCAACACCACCACTAACGCTAACGCAAACGATAAAGCAGTCGTTGCTTGGCTAAGAAAAATCTGATTGGTTGAAATTTGAAAATAAAGTTTCCGGAGGATTTAACGGGAGAATGCTAAAACTCACTATTATCAAACAAGTACATCACTGTTATAGCACACGCCCCTCCGGAAAATAATATTGTTTTCATACGCTACGTACTTGTCTGTCGAATAAACTCTACGTACCTTGAATCGCACACTCGCACAGGAAAGGTCGTAATATCACGGATATTTCAAAGGATTATTCACGAAAAATCACTATTCGCACACATTTTGAAGAAAATGGCAAATAAAGCAATTCGAACATTACTATCTGAAGTGGAAGAAACACGTGCAAGATTTGAGGGATACGCACCTTCTGTAAATCCATAGAGGAGGGTTGTGTCGTAAATCACGTTGCGTATTTTACACACGTAGATTACGCTAAGTTTCCGTGTAATTTACAATACTTTTTCAACTCCGTATAAACCTTGAATTTTGTTGTATTCTAAATTCCGAATAGATGGGTGTAGTCCATAGAAACGTTAGTTATTAGAATTGACTGAACCTGCGAAACTAAATTTATAAATAACCAAAGCCACGCAATTTAATTTTTGACCTGTGATATATCCCCGAAATTGGGGTTGAAAGAACCTAAGTTCCCGAAATTGTGTTTTTTAGGAGCCCAGTCCTCAAAACTGGGTTTAAATGAGCGAAAGTTCACAAAACTGGGGTTTGAAAGAGGAAACCAACAAAATCGGGGTTTTGAAATAGAAAACCCCACAAGATTGGGATTTGAGCGAGACGAATCCGCAAAATTTTGTTTTGAAAGAACAAAATTCAGCAAAATAGGTTTGGCAAAGTTAAAATGACGAAATTTGGTTTTGTAAAGTAACAAACTCGCGTTTTTGTTCAAATTGTCCAGTCGACGATTTTCAGTACATGCCACTTCTAGAATTGAATGTCGCCGGTGCTCAGCAAATGATTATTTTATTCTGCCCACGTAATCGCTACTCTGAGAAGGCGCACTCATGTGTGTTCTTGGGGCCAATACGTGGCAAAAAGCTTGAAAAAGGCGGTGCATTTGTGAATTATCGGTTTCTCGATGCGACTTTCAGTCCAAAATTGAGAAAAAATAACTGATTCGTGATGTATAGAAGCCATTTGACGGAAGGAATTGAGAAAAAACGCAAATTCGTGGTTAGAAATAAGACAAAAATCGCGACTAACATTGAGAAAAAGGCTAATTCGGGGCGAAAATGGAGACAAATGGCTAATTTGGGGAATAAAAACGCTACATCACGGGTAAAATTAGCCCGCATCTAAAATTATGAAAATGCTAAATCACGAAAAAAAAATTAAGATACATCACTATTTCGCGGGATAAAACGCCAATTCGTGAGGAAAAGCTTTATTCCACTGATAAAACTGCGGAAAAATGCTAATTCACGGCGGAAATTAAGAAAAGTCCCTAATTCTAAGGGATAAAAAGCGCTAAATAACGGCTAAAATTTAATAAAAAAACGCTAACTCGCGGATAAAATCGCGAAATTCAAAGCTCAAATTTATAAAAACACTGATTCACGCATGAAATTGAAGAAATTCAACCCGAATTCACGGCTTCTGAAGCCAAGTTTACGACTAAAAAGAGAAAAGACGCTATTCTCGGCTAGAATAGTAGAACTTGAAAAGTCGATACTTTGAGGGGTAAAAACGCGAGAGTGCAGCTAAAATTGAGAAAAAGCGCTAATTCTCAGGACAAAAACGGCTCTTTGGGGCTTTTGAGGAAAAGCGTTATTTCACAGATAAAAATGAAAAAAATCTTAACTCAAGGCCACAGTTAGGAAAAGTCTATAATTCACGGGATAAAATCACTGTACTTCCCATTTAATACTGAGAAAATAGGTACACTAATGCACTTATGAAATTGAGAAAAAGCATCGCTGATTTACGGGTAAAGTATGGGAAAAGCGCTCATTCGCCGCTATTAAATTGAGTAAAATGCCAATTCGCGGCTTCTAGTGCCAATTTTGCGACTGTAAAATGGAGAAAAATTCGAAAGAAGTCGCCACAAATTCGCTAATTCATGAATGAAATTGGGAAAAAGTGCTAATTCGCGGCTAAAATATTGAAAAAGACTTGCTTAAAATAAAAAAAATCGCTTCTTCGCGAATAAGATGCAGAAAAAGCGCTAATTCGCGGTTTAAATTTAAAAAATACCATTCATAGCTATACCATGATTTGTTGGACGATATTGTTGAAAATCGGGTGAAATTATAGGGTGAGGGGGAAGGTGCCTTTGCCCACCCAATAGGAACATTGGGTGGGCGATCGCCCACCTCACCCCCCTCCCCAGAAAATAGGTCAGCTGGACCACTATAAGTCTGCGCTTTAAAGTCTTAAGGCCAGGGGTGGCCAACCCAGGGCCCGCGGGCCAAGAAGTGGCCCGCTGAGCCTTTCACAATGACCCGTCTATGGCCTACAGTGGTAAATTTATCATTTTTAATGATGTATTTTCGCGCCCTCAGATTTTTGTCCAAATGGAAATCGCTAGTACAATTCGCACCCGCTCGTGGGCGGCTAATCCCCCGCTAAGTGCCAACTTAATCCAGACCAAAATTGAAAATAATACCAATTTGAGGCTTAAATTGAAATAAATGGCTAATTCACGGCTGAAATTATTGAGAAAAATAACTGATTCACGGACAAAAGTGAGAACAAGTGTTAAATCACGAAAAAAGTTAAGAAAAATACATAGATAATTCGCGAGGTAAAACGTTACATCTAAAATCCCGGATGAAGTGTAAAACACAGTAATTTGCGACTAAAATTACGAAACACGATAATTCAAGGATCAAATAGTGAAAAGTCAATGTAATTATTCACCAGTGGTTTTGAGAAAAAGCGCTAATTCGTGCCTAAAATTACGAAAACATTAATTCTCGGCTTATTCAGAACGCAATATCGTGGCTCAATCTGAAAAAACGCTAATTCATGGCTATAAGTGAAAAAAAACGCTAATTGGCGGGGAAAATTAAGAAAAAGTGATAATTCACGAATAAAATTGAGGAATATCGCTCTTTAGCGGCTAAAATTACATATTCACGCCTAAAGTGGAGAATAAATTGTAAGCGCTTAGAGGCTGGAAACGTCCATTTTCAGCTTCTGAAGGCAAGTTCGTGGCTCAAACTGCGAAAAAACGTTAATCCACAGAGTTAAAAGCGAAACAAATCGCTAATTCGCAGCTAAAAGTTGCTAATTCATGAATGAAATTGAGAAAAAACGCTAATTAACGGCTGAAATCAGGTTCACTGCAAAAATTAAGATAAATCGCTAATTCACGGCTAAAGTGGTGAAAAATCGCTAAAATGAAAAAAAACAAAAACAAAACAAAAAAAACCGGCTAAAATGGGAAAGATCGGTAATTCACCGATAAAATTGAGAAGAAGCGCTAACGTGAGGAAAAACCCCTAATTCGCGGTTGAAATGAAGAAAACGCGCATTGCGGCTTCTGATGGTAACTTCGTGGCTGAAAGTTAACAAAATCGCTAATCCACGGCTAAATGAGGATAATGCGCAAATTCGCGGATAAACTTCAGAAAAAGCGTTAACTCGCAGCGAAAATTGGGAAACAAAACACTCGTTGATGGCTCGCTAGGAGGGAAAACTTAGGTGAAACGGTAATTCATGGCTGACGTCAAGAAAAATGGCTATTTTTCTGGTTAAATTGAGAAAGCTTGCTATTTCAAGAAATAAATTGAGTAAATGGCAAGTGTAAACGGCAAGCAAGACGAGGAAGTGTTTGACTGATTATACCAGACGCCCGCACAACATAGCGATTTGTTTTGTTTAACGTTCCTATATTTACCTCTTATCATACAAAAAGTAGGGGCATCGAGAACAAGATTATTCCCGTCTTTCATTAGCTATTTGACAGTATAAAATGGAATTCTCGTCGAGTGAATCTAAGCATCCGGCTCGCAATGTGTTTTGCGAAAATATTATACTCATACCATTCAGTTTTCACAGCTTTGATTTCAGATAATATCGACGAATTAGCAAATTACTGCAATTCGTTCCCCAGTAGAGCGAGCTGGAAGTAAATAGCACATTATTTTATAGTGAAAATATGAACTAATAGATATCCAAGTCTCCTGGACACCTGGCAAGTCATTGCCTTTTGTGTAAGCATCAAAGTGATATTTACCTGTTTCAAAAATTGTTCCGAATTGTTGAGAGTTGTAGTTCCATAGATGACCCTTTTACTTGCTACGCCACCGGCAGCACCCGACTTACTCTGAATTGACGAATGAAACGTTAGTTTGGATCGATTTGACATTTGATCGATAGTTGACATTCATTTTCCAATATTTACCTTTGCATAGTCGACGAGATTTTGATATTCAATATAGTTACCCCCTCCCACTATAAACACGATCGCTTCATTCGTCGGCATCTTATTTCTGGCGGGCTCGGACGTTCTCAATTGTTTCGGATCGAAATAACGGTAGTCTTCACAACCCCGAGACTCCATTACTTGGTCCACGATCCTCGTGACGGGTAAATTCTAAGAACAAACACTTTTTAGCGGGAAAGTGGTGCTGCATGGGCTGATAATATGGCGACTTACGTGTTTCTTAACGACTAAATTTTTGACACCCTCCATGACGAAAGACGATCCCTTTGAAACCAGTTTGGAAAACATGCTGACTGTTTTCGTTCCACCGCCGCCGTACTGGCTCGGAGCCGCTGCCATTTTCCCGTAAGCCCTTCATTTTGAATCATTTTTACAATTTACCAACGGAGGGGGGTCACACCACTAAACCGGGTGCTGTTTTTTTTAAAAACTTACTTCCATCTTCTAATGTAGTTTAAAGGCATCAGATCACAACCAACGTTTTCTAAAGCTAACGCGTGCCTATCGATTTCAGCCTCGGAAATCGAATCAGCGCACATGCAGTAAATGAGAAACAGCCTCAGTTTGTCCGCTGGGGTGCCCAGTTCAGAGTCTGACAATATTTCAAGTAAAGGACGATCGAGCGTTGCCCCGGAGAGTACTTTTTCTTCGTATTCGAACAGTGTGTCGAGCCGTCTCTGTTTTATCACGTTTAACATACCTGAAGTGTACGAATATTTTTAAGTGACCAGGATGGTCGAGAGAGGGTTGACAGGGCCGTTAAGAGAATATTCGGGCTCGAAAATGGAAATCAATAATGCCCTCCCTGTTTTAGTATCTCGCTATAGTGCCAATTATTTTACACATCAAAAAATGGCCAACCCCATCAAAACTGCAAACCACAGCGGAGCTCAAACCCCACTCAGCAAAGATCCAACCACAAAGGTGGCCCAACCACTGCAAAGCTCCAACCACATCAAAGGTCCAATCAAAAAAAGCTCTAACCATAACGACAAAGACACAAGACCACAAAACGCTGTAACCTCAAAAAGCTCCAACCACAATCTATGACCCAACCACAATCTATGGTCCAACTACAGCAAAGCTCCAAACGACAAGGAAGGCCAAACTACAGCACAGCTCCAACCGTAGTGAAGCCCCAACCACAAAATTTTGTAATCAAAAAAAGCTCCAAACCCTAGCAAGCTTCCACACCACAGCAAAGCCTCTACGACAGCAAGGCTCCAAATCGGAGCAAAGCACCAAACAGGGTGTCGATCGACACGGGAATTTTGTAATGGTCCGGGAAATTATACTGCCTCTTGGTTGTTTGGAAAATTAATGAGAATGGAACGAGCACCATCTCGATCAATGTAGACATAGGAACTATCGTTTTAATTTTAGAGCACCGACCTATTGAAAAACAATCAAGGCTAAGATTGTCTGTAGGCTGTAGTTGTAGTGCGGAACTTAACGACATCAACTCTGCAAACAATTATATTAAACGATCACATTTTCATCGATTGTTCTATAGAACTGTGAGATCATTTCAAGACCAATTACTCTTCTGTTACCACATGGAATCACAGTCCATCGGTGGTGGATCTAGGCCTTGTGGGGCTCCGGGCGTTATGATAGGGCAGGGCCCATGACGAAAATACTAAATGAAGAAGATGTTGAGCCATTGGCGGGTACATAAGACCTGAACTCCAAGCTGAAGGGGCGAATTCCAAGCTTTTTGCGGGGCCAATATTCGCTCTATTCCAGTTTATAAAGTCCGAATTACAATTTCAGTTTGAAATTCCAGCATTTCGAGGCCGCAGACAAAAATGTTGGACTGCATCCAACTGCCCTGGTCCTGAACGCTGCTCTCTTAGGTTGTTTTTACTTCAACCCAAAGCAAATTTTTTCAGTGAGTTTTGGGCTTTTTCAATCACACAGCAATAAAATTGTTTGATTTCACCATAAAAATATCAATTTTTCAACAGAAACGCTGAAGATATCATCAGAAAACCATCAATTCCATTCCAAATTGTCCGTGTAGGTGGCAATTAACTGAGCCTGAAAAACTTACTTTTCATCTCCAAAATTTGATTTTCAGGTTTAAGGGTGAGTTACTCTCCCAGATACAGGCTGTATACGCTATACAAAGCCCCATGTAACGTCAGGAACTCACAATACGAGTTGCGAACTCTGCACCACAAACTGGCAATCCATGTACAGAAAAACGGTCAATGTAGGCCTCAAAACGCAGAGGTCTGAGCCCGGAAGTCCGCTACAAAAATCACTATTTTCCGACAAAAACCCCACCGGGGAACAATAAAGAACGGTGCGGTCCAGTTTCCGTTTCGACCTCATACCTTCAGCCACTCGGTCCCGGTCTCACCAGCCCGGCAATCGAGCCGATGGACCGCCCCTCACCGGGAACGGAGGTGTCCCCCCCCCCCCATCCAGCAAAACCGAGTCAGGGAGGACTCGGCTCACCAGGACTGATGAGAACCGCGAGGGCGAAACGGGGACTGGGGGGGGCTCGATTGCCGGGCTGGTGAGACCGGGACCGAGTGGCTCAGGTGGCTGAAGGTCTGAGGTCGAAACGGAGACTGGACCGTGCAATTTTTTCGTTACTGGGGAGCTGTAAAATTTTTCCTAGAAACTCACAATTCGCACCAGAAACTGACTCTTCTAGCATAAAATTAGAATTCTGCCCCTGTAACCAGGTATATGTGCCCCCAAACGATCTTTAAAATCGGTAAAGATAAATCCCAGTTGGTTGGGCCAACAGTGGCGTGATATGACCATTCAGCCTGGAAAATGTTAATTCGGGTCCCAGAATCACCGCTCAACCATTCTTGTATATTATACAAGTCACCTTAGCACCTGGGATAAATTATTTGGTCACAAAGTTGGGAATTTTAACAGGCATGAATAAACCTTCCCCCCTCCCTAGATCCACATCTGCGGCACCACCCCCTCTAAAGTTATAACTTGACATAATTCGGCAACCAGAGCAGTAGATCGAGGGATTCCTTTTGGTACTTCAGTTTGGTAGCAGTCCTCTTTGGAAAAGTCGAAAAAAAACTGGAAAAATTGGTTTTTTAGTGAATTTTCCTATTCTTCGTTGCTATTTGTTCAAGCTTGATCAATTTGGAGCATTTTCGTAGAATAAAATAATACTGTTGGGGCTGAGGAAACGTCAAAAGTGTTTTCCTAGCCTAGAGCCTAGGCCTAGACTATACTTCGATTGAAAGTTTTCCGCAGGATAAATTTAGCTCATGTGTTGGCCAGCTTTGTGCTAAGCCTCGTGTGCCAAGCAACGCACCCAGTCAGGTGCTGTGGCGCTGTTTCCGTAATTTACTAACCTCATCCGTCATCCACACTCTCGAAAATATCGGGAATTATATCCATTTTCGCCCGGGAAACCCCGAAATTTTAAAATCGGAGTTGTGGTCAACACCCTGACCAAACCACAGCATAGCTCTAACCACAAAACCTTGTAAACACATGAAGCTCTTACCACAGAATATCTCCCAACCCCAGTGAAGCTCCAATCACAGCAAAGTTTAAAGCGCCGTAAAGTGTGTGTGTGTGTGTTTTTTTTTTCTCCCGTTTCTTGATTTCCGAAATACAGCCCCCCAAGCAAGGCAAGGCCCGGGGATGACCGACTCAGTGCGCCCCTCCCACTAGTACTAACCAGTAGCAATGGTTGTGTGCATGTCAATTAATCTTTTCTTCTCCATAAGTTGAGGTAAAGAATTCACGGCCGAAGTTATTTTCGCGGTGTTGTCCGTCATCATTGAAAAAGCTGCTTCACTTTCATTATCAATTCCCATGGATGCCTTCAGTCTTTTGACGTCCTCTTCGCAAGCTCTGTATTCCTCTAGTTCCTCTTGTATCGCTTCAGCCACTGTTGGGAACGGACTGAAACAACCACAAATAAACAGCTTCCAGTAACTCGCTGTTTGCGATCTCCCTTCTTACCTTCCCTTATGCTGAGACCAAAATCGATCCTTAGGATCCAAAATACACGAACGAGGTTTGCGCACGCGCGGTGTCCCACTTCCCTCTTCAACGACAACTCGGTTCAGAGACAAATCCAAAACGTCGTGAGCCAAAGCCTGATAGGTCCAAGAATGGTGTAAAGGCGTTGCCATGTCCACGTTTCGATCGAGTATTATTAAGACAGGCCGCTGAAAACTGGAATTGGCGGGATTGATGTTTCCAATTAATTTCTTTCTTGTGATGGGAGTCTCCCCCCCCCCCCACAACCATGTGTACCTGAAATTGCCAGCCTGAGCGGTGTCCATTAAAAAAAGGCTGTTCCTCGTATCTCTCAAATTTTCCCGAAGTTTTTTGTCTAGTTTTTCTGCGACCATTTCAGCCGCGTTTCCTCTGGGGCTTCGAATAATAGGAACGGTTCCCAGGGTGGCGAAAACGGAAAACAGACTGTCCACAATCGAGTCCATAATTGAATTCATTTCCGTGTCTTTGATACCACCTCGGTTAATGGCTAAACCGGTTTAGAGGGGGATGAGAGAGAGTGAGTGCGGGTGGCTAAGGGCGTAAGCGTAAGTGTGATTTACCATAATACGACATAGAATCCGCATTTTGATGCCTCAGAATAAACATATCGTCCTCTAACGATATAAAATTTAGATACTGGTCAAATACCTTAAAAACAGAAAAAATTCTCATTCCAACTCCCAGACAGGCAAGCCGCATATTTCCTAGTCACCTTGTGTACTTTGGCGACGCTGTTCGACTGTAAAGCCGCAGCAGCCAACTCTTCCAGCCTTTGCCTCGACAGAGGCGATATGAAATTTAAATGGTACACATCGTAAATGTTTTTCTCCAAGTCCTGATTGATTCGACCCAAATTCTCTTCTGTAGGCATACAGAAATATACGGCGGGGACGTCCGGAATGGGATCCCGATCGGAATGCAATTGCCTGCCAGTAATGCGAGAGATAACACTGGCGTTCAAGTGGCAACAAAAACACACGAGACTTACACATGCAGAGTAACGCCCATTTCACGAAGTTCCTTGATGGAAATCAACGGGGATATGATGTCCTGTCCGGCTCGATCGTATATGAGCACTTTCCACACAGTTTCTGGTGACAGTGACTTCGACTCGGGCATATTTAGATTTAACATTTGCTTTAGAGCCCCTGGAAGCACATAAAATATTCACAACTACTGTGGGGCACAACAGTTTACCCTGGGAATCTGGATCGCTCGCACAAACTTACCTATTTGTTTGTCGCGGAGGGACGCCATTTCGAGAAACAAAAACGCGCAAAAATTACAATTTTTAACAAATTTTTCACTCTTTAAACGTGTTTTAAGCACAAATAAACGAATTTTATTGATATTACACGACAACTTGGCTTATCTGCTTATCATTGCAGCATGTCGCTCATTATCTAAGGGAACGTCACCAAACGATGTTGTTACGGTGTGTGAACCGACTCATGAACGATGATTAAATCGTTCATGAATGAGCAACGACAGCCGGTGAAGTATGCACACGAGCGTTTTCCCCGATTTTCGTAATACAAAATTCAAAATTGGAGGACCTAATTGTTTCCATTAGCAAAATTTCAGGGCCTTCCAAATCAAAAGGTCGAGGGTTCTCAATAAAAGTGGCGTATACCTACACCAATCAGGAGCCCGGGGCGGAAATATCTATGAGTGCCGTCATGTCTTGAATAAAAAAAATCACTATTTTCTCCATTTCTGCCGTGAATTGGCACTTGTTCTCAATTTTTTAGCGTTTTTTCGCACTTCTCCTCGCGAATTAAGCACTATTTCTCAAGTTAATCCGTAAATTAGGACTTAAATGCTAAATTTCAACCACAAATTAGCGTTGCATGTCTAATGCTAGGCGCAAAAAACTATTTCTTTCAATTTTAGCCGGCAATGAGCTCTTTTTCTTAAATTCAACCGCGAATGAGCAACAGGTGAGAAAAGCGATCATCCGCATCTAAAATTGACAAAACGCGCTCATTCGTAGCTAGGAAAAGGAGGAGGAGAAGAAAAAGTGCTAAACCGCCGATAAAATTGAGAAAATTCGAATTTTTGGTTCCTGGACGCAACTTCCATGGTTAAATTGAGTAAATGCCATGACTTAACGCTACATAAAATTGGTATCACTTGTTTATTTAGAGCAGTGATTCTCAGATGATGGTTGGGGGGGGGGGAGCGTGGACTGTCGTCATGTCCGAAGAAGGTTCACGGCGGTTAAGACCAACCTCCACATTAAGTCACGACTTTGTGAATGGGGACCTCATGGAGATTTGCGGCTTGGGCCCTGGTAATTGTATAGATCCAAAATCCAAAAACTCTTTGGGGATTTTGAAGGCACTTGCGCCGGTGTGAAGTATTCCTTACCAAACGGTATAAAAGAAGGAAAGGATTAGGGAGAATGCTCGATGGAATGAGCGTTGAGCGAGCTCCGAGAAGGCAATATTGTTATTAATGCTCTACATTATTATGTGCACCTCAAACAATAAATTAAACATACAAAATAACAAATGTTTAGTACAATACGCGTAATTTTTGGTTTTGTGAGACGAAGTAACCAGAAGTTATTCTTCCCGTAACAGCTCAGAACAAATTTTAAATCTCATTAGACGGCCCACCTGGAAAAAATAATAAAAATGGACCATTTATTCAACTTTTTTTGTTTAAGTAATCGATTAAATTCAGAAATCTCCCCTCCTATTGAACTTTAAGTGTAGGATTCCCATAATTTTTTTATTTTTATTCATATCAAAGCTACACGATGACAATTTTGCCATGGCAGAACTGCAGAATTTCTGTACTCCAATCAATTGGAGGACTCACCCTTCAGTTCGGAGTCGCCCTTGCGATTAGCTCGGATGACTTTCCGAACTAACTTTCTCCATCTAATGCAAAGTATACAACAAGTTAATTTTAATCCATTTTATTTTGCACGGGAGTGGGGGGCGGTAGGCGGTAAATACAAAAATGTTCTCGTTGGGCGGAAGGGACGAGATTCCCCCCTCTCCGTAATTTTGCGATTCAATTTTCAAACAAAACACGACATCAATACTCCAAAACAGAGGCTTCTGTTCCAAAATGCGAAACGTCCCGAGCCGCGCGAAACTTTATGTGATTGACCGACAGTGTCATTGGAAACATCATCTTCCGGCCTATGTCAATTCGACGAGGTGGGTTCAGTGACAAATCGAAAATATAAATAAGTGTGTTAGTTTGTTAAAACTAGTGCCCATACACCACGTGGATCAGGAATGACGGGGCGTGGCGGGGTGGGACGACACTTTAATAGAAGTAGAGCACTGCACTAATTATACAAACGTGACGTCACAGTTTAAAACGAAAAATTTATTCAAGGAAAAATAATTTTACCGATAAAGCATAGAATTTGGCGAGAGAAAGCAAACAGATCGTCGCTACAGTAGCGTCAATAGTAGCTGTCAACAGAATATAACGAAATAAGAATCTTTCAAGCAGGCACTTCTTGTTATTTTTATCGAATAAGACTAAAATCTTGGAACGATTATAAGGTGATTCAGTGCGCAGGGCTCAAATTAATCGCAGCCAGCAACATTTTGACAGTCGGCAGGTAATACATTCTGGTCAACCACAAGGGCTGGCATATCTGCGCACCCTTGTTTTAGCTTTTGTTCGAGCACTAGAAATAATTCATGAATATGAGGAGAATATGAGGGGAAAAAACTAATTAAAACACGAGTTTGCTTCCTACATAAATAAGAGTTCTCAGCCACGATTGCTCTCAAAGTTTGCCACGAAATAATTCAACGTCTGAGGTCAAAATCTGGGTCAAAACATTCACGAACACCACTAGTTTCAGGTCTTTATATAGTTTGAGGCCCAAAGTCTCGACGAATAGCCGCAAAATTGCAATATTTTGAAGCTAAATATCCGCGAAAAAGGAAGTTCCCCCCGGCCGAATATTCGTAAAATTTCAAGTTTCGTTTCTTTACAGAACTTTCGCAAAAATTCTTTTTCAATTTCAAGTCCACATTTCCGCAAAAATGCAACTTGCTGGTCTTTATTTTCGCGAAATTGCAAGTTTCGGGGGCTTTTTTTCAGAGACCGCGGAACCCGGTCTGACTGGCCACGGCAGCACCCGAAGTCTGACAAATGACCGCCGCAAAATTGCAACATTTTGAAGCTAAATATCCGGGAAATTGGAAGTTTCCTTGCCGAATGTTCGTAAAATTGCAAGTTACAGAGGTCTACTAACGCGATATTGAAAGTTTCAGGAGATTGCAAGATTCGGGTTTGAATATTCGCGAAATTGGTAGCATCTGGTCTTTTTTATCCGCAAAATTGCAACTTTCTACCAGGTCTATATTTTCGCGCTATAGCAATTTTTGGGGTCGTTTTATATAGTGGGCGTGGACGCCCTGAGCAGTCCGGCCCCCACAGCCAGACAAATAGCCGTGTAATCGCAACCTGTAGAGCTAAACATTTGTGGGTTGGCAAATTCGGGTCCAAATTTGAGCGAATTACAAGTTACCCGGCCAAATATCCGCGATTTTTGTTCTTTTTTTTTTAGTTGCCGCGGATTTCGGTTTATATGGCCCCAAGAGCGCCCATCTAGCTTGATGATTAGCGGCAAAATTACACCTTCAGAGCTAAATATCAGTGAATTCCCAAGTTTGAGAGTCTGAATATTCGCGAAATTACTTTTTTCTGGTCGTTATTTTTGCGAACTTGCAAGTTTTGGGTCAAGATATGCGTCAAATGGGTGATTTCTGATAGTACTTTGCGTGACGTTGCAAGTTTCTGGTCTACAATTTCGCAAATTAGCCAGTTTAGGGCTTAATTTAAGCAAAGTTGTAAGTCGGGCCTTTCTTGTGTCTGGCGAAACTCGGATAGCCGGCGCCAAAAGCGCCCGAAGTCTGATGAATACCGACGAGTTTGGAAGTTTGCTCGGAATATCCGTTGCATTGCAAGTTTACAGCCTTGGGCGTATTTGTGGCCTTCTCTCTCAGGGGAGGGGGAGCCGCAAATCCTCTCCCTCTCACAGTATGCCCCACTAACTGCTCTCCCAACACCTTCCTTATGTTTAAGAGAGATTTGACCAGCTCCGGGAAGGGGAGGGGGTAATTCTGGGACCCCCCCCCCCATTTAGACCGCCTGCCTATCGTTTACAATTGTTTTTTGTTAGTTCCGGATAGTGATAGTTCATACATCTTTAGACATTTATTGCCCGTTTTTTCTTCCTTACTTTTCTATAGAACTCGTAACGTCCCCCTGAACCCCCCAGGCCTCAGCGTTTCATGCGTTTGCCTCTTTCAAGGCTTGCCAAATACGAACTTCACGTGTTCGTCTCCTTCGCGATTTCGCCATTTTCGCGATTTTTCCTCCTTCATCCCAAATTTAGCGGATTTTCGCTCAGTCGCGAAAGCAAATATCGTGAAATTGGGTCGTTCAAAACCAAATTTCACTCATTTAGGAGCAAATTTCCTCGGTTTGGTCCTATCATAACCAAATAATTATAGCTCTTTCGTAAACCAATTCGCGATTGTGGCTCTTTCAATTCAAGAAGTTCGCGGACTTTTGCCCTTTCAAAAACAAAATTTCGCGAACTTGTAAAATCAGTTTTGCAGAATTGGCTATTTATGAAGGTTATTTTGGCCTATTTCAAAAACTAAGTAGACGGTTTGGACTCTTTCAAAGTTCTAATTGCGTGATTTTGGCAGTTTCGATCCCCCCCCCCCTCTTCAATATTTCGGATTTTCACTCTTTCAAAAACAAAATTCATTCACGAATGTTGTGAAGAGTCAGAATGCGTAGCTGCAGGAGGCTATGGTGAATAGCCTTTTGCAGCCGCTCATTCTGGCTCTGTACCGGCGAGTATCCGAAGTTTTTCTCAGGGGGGGGGGAAGGGACAAAAAGTGTTTTTTCCTCAATTTCAGCCTCAAGTGTGAGCTGTATTCTCAATTTTTCCCGGCTCCCGATGTTTTCAGCTGCAAATTAAGATATTTCCTTCAATTATACCTTGTTTTTGGGTTAGATCCACAATGTCCGTTTAAACGTTGCTAAGGGTATAAACGATTTTGTATTCAAAAGACTAAATTCGGATTGGGGTGTAAGCTCTTAAGCTCAGCTTAGTGTTAAAGTGGTCGACCCGGGTCTTAGCCGTGAAAACTAGAAGGTCTCAATGAACCGTGAAATAACGCCATTTTTAAACGGCCTTTAGCTTGGCATCGCCAAACCCGCGAATTGGTGCGTTCTCTCCCTTCCATTTTGGTATTTTTCCATGTTGTCCGCGCCTGGAAGTCAAGCCTCTAGCAACCCTCAATGATCGTGTTTATTAGGCGCTGAAGAGAGGTAACTACGCTTACGCAGACAATTTAACTGATAGCCAGAAAAGTTCAGATCTGCGGATCGATAGAGTGAATCGTGCAGATCAACATATTATAGAAACTGTGAATTGCCCAGATAACCCATTTAAGGGGTACTTAAGTGGTAATGGTATATTAACGGCTTTTACGTGTCACAAATATAAAATCGAGCGGCTTCAAGCCCCTTCCTTTAACCTACTGCTATTCTCATTGACATACAAGGTTGAAACCAATCACCCTGTCACTATCCATTCCATACAGCATGGGACAAAAGTCTTTTAAACCAAAGTCTCACCTGGTTCCAGGCCACTGTGATTGTTTGTCAGTGAGCGGGACGTAGACGACTCCCATAAGCGTTTTCCTCGTGATGCTACCATCCAGACCTTTGTCAATTTGTTCCAATTGTTGATCGCCGTTCGCTGGACCAATGGGAACGATGAGGCGTCCACCGGGGGCCAGTTGTTCTACGAGCTATGCGAGAATATGATGAAGAGTAAACAATGAAATTGGTGAATGGGAGGTTGGTGGGATTCTTACAGCCACTGGTAGATTCGGTGATGCAGCACCGACGTGGATGGCATTGTAAGGGGCTTCTTGAGGGTAACCAAGTCGACCGTCACCAACTAAAATGAAACCGTCATAATCTGAATTTTATAGATCCCCCCCCCCCAAACAAAAACGTACCGACTAATTTAACGTTTCCATTCTGAATCAATTCAGGGTGATCGGTCATAACGTTATCAACGGAATATTGGACTAGTTCCTTGATATGGTCGATACCCACAGCAAGTCCCGTTGGCCCGACCATGAGACCCATGCAGGACGTTAAGTAACCCGAGCCTGAACCAACGTCCAGGGCTCGGGCCCCTGGCCTCAGCCTGTCTCTGAGTAGTTCTAAGGCGTGTGCGTGCTGAATCGAATAATTGAAAGAGATGACATTAGTGGAGTGAAGAGGAGTGACTGAGAGACGACAAAATTCAATGATACCATGTGCGGGGCGCTAATAGTGACTCCGAAGCCGATACCCTGTGGTACATCCATGTAGGGGTTGATTTTCACGTAGTTGCCTCGATCAACTCTCGACATCACCGATTCAACTTCGTTGCTTACAATTATTTTATTTTCTATGGACAAAAGAGAAAAATGTGACAAACATTCGGCGACGTCAGTCCTGGAGTTTCTTACTTCTGAGATTCTGAACCAGTTCAGCGTTTGACTTGCCATGACTCCGCCAAGCCATCGCTGACGACGTGCAAATAGTGACACCCAAAGCGGCGTAAGCGGTGAAAATAACCGACTTTGATAGAATCTTTGGTTGAAAAGAGAAAATTACCTGGAAAATGGTAAATAGCATGAATTGCAACTGGAAGTTCATGTTGACAGATTTAAGTATTTCAGAGTGCATCCAAAGGAACGATGAGCAATTACTTTCTCTCAAATTTTACGCACGTCACGCTCGATTTACCATTTTAATCGAATGAAAAATAAAAACTGTATTCCCGATGAAGATCACTGTTTATTAAAATTTGATTCAAGCTATAATCTGTTATCACCTTCAGCTGACCAATGACAAGGGCGGGTGGGAGCTTAAAACCGGGGGGGGGGGGGGGGTAGCACGACAGAAACATGACAGAAAGGTTGAGAAAAAAAAGTGGCTCCAAACGTAAGTTTGAAATTTTTATCCCGTCACCACTGTCCCTCTTTGGCCGATTAGCACAGTGAAAATTCATGGGAAAACTTTATACTTTTCTCGCATTAAAACATTATAAATGTGTGTATTTGCGTTTTGAGCTATTTATTTGCGCAAATAAGCACTTCTGGAGATAGAGAGACTCTTAGTCAAATGTACGCCCGTTTATTTCAGTTACAGAAGCCAGATTTGTAGGTTTTCGTATTCATAGGTATTCGTATTTCGTACAAAATTGCCTTTAGGTCGGTAAATTAATGTATTGAATAAATAATTATTTATTATTATCCAATCATATACAATTAATACAGGGTGTTCACCGGTGGCGTTTACTATATTGCACACGGTGAAAGTACATGCCAAGAGCTGTAAAATTTGCCCTTACACTTTTTTATTATCTCCAGCCGTTACCGAAATATGATGTTTTGAACACTTTTCAAGGAAAAAAGCAGTTTTCATGAGAAAACCACGTTTTCTCGGGTTTTATGTGATGCGTGCAGATATTGAATGACAGATTCGGATTCTGCACAAAATTTACCGTAAGGAAAAGCCCTGATTCGTGGCTAAAATTGAGAGAAAACACTAACTCATGAAGTGGCGTGCCCATGGGGGGGGGGGGTTTGGGGGTCAGAACATCCCCCACCAGAGTACTTCAGCCCACCAAAATAAATAGAAATAAAAAAGAAATAGAAATACAAAATAAATAAATAAAATGAAATGAATAAGTAAAAAAGTAAAAAAAACAAACAAACAAAAGAAACAACAAAAACGTGATTTGTATGACCCTAAAAGTTCGTTTTTTAGCAATTTAGTACCCTAAGTTAACTATCCACGGCATAATGGTATTTATTCCACTGTCTTGGCATGGATTCAGGATTTGTTCAAGAGAGAGGGGCTTGAGAAATTCTACTAAAGATGACTTGGCAGCCATTTGCTGCCTAAAATTAGCTATCCCCACCATACAGAATCCTAGATTGACTATACTCGCGCCCCAAAATGGCAAAACTAAATATTTGAGCCATAAAAATAGCCAAACTGACTTCACGCGCCCTGAAAATGGCTAAAACTGATTCCGCTTTGAAAAAAGCTAAACTGATTATACATAAGTGCTCTAAAAATAGCCAAGCTGGTGATTCCCGCTCTAAAATTGTCCAAGCTGACTTTTTTTAAGAGTCCTAAAACTGGATCAACTGGCAATTCGTGCACTGATAATGCCTGAACAGATGATTCCTGCTCTAAAAAGGGCTAAACAACCACCCGCGCGCCAAAATTGGCCAAACTGACGGTTTTCGCGCCTTGACTTGACGTACTATTCACTCCCTATATAAATGGCCAAACTGACTCTACGCGCCCTAAAAATGGCCAGACTGGGCAATCAAGCCACAAAATCGGCAACACCATTCTATGTGCCCCGGGCAAGGGCACATAGAGTCAGTTTAACAATAAACTGACGATTCGCGCCTTAAAAAGGCCTAATAAACAGATTATTCCTGACCTGAGAATGGCAAAAACGACAATTCCCGCGTCAAAAATAGCCAAACTGAGCCTTCACAATTAGTCCAGTCAAATCGTATAAAAAAAATACCATACGTGGACAAAAATCTCGTCTTTGATTTTTCCACTTCATTCTATGTTTTTTGGGGTGAGGAACACGAATCTGAAGTGATCCAACAAAATTTCCTTGTGCGTTTTGAGAAAATCGCGAAAAACTGATAATTTTTGGCACTTTTTTTAGTTTTTTGCTTGCAACTGCTCAATGACGCATCCTACGGAAAATTGTACCCTGTTCTTTTTTGAAGAGCATCAAGTTCTGCGTCGAATCGTTCTTTCATTTGTCACAATTGACCCAGCCGTTTCGGTGGTATTGATTTTTTTGAAATGGCCATTTTTAGTCGCTTTTTGGCTAAATTGTGTGAAAAAATAAAAGTAGTTCAACTCTCAGTTGAGTGATGTAATCTCTGACGCTACCTATACCTACTGGTGAAAAAAAAAAAAAAAAAAAATCAAAACTGGCTATTCACGCCCAAAAATGGCATACTCGTACTCAGATGCGGATCCAGGATTTGCTCAAGCGAGGGGCTTGGGCTTGGGAGATTGTGTGCTTCACTAGACTGACTAAAAATGGCTTGACAGGACAGTAATTCACTACCTAAAAACTGCTAAACTGACTATAATCGCGCCCGCAAATGGCAAAACTGACGATTCTTGCATTTAAAATGTATATTTGCGCCCTAAAAATTGGCATTTACCACTCTATAAAACCGCCAAAATGACTTCACGCGCCCTAAAAATAGCCAAATTGGCGATTCTCGCTCTAAAATGACCAATATGACTCTAGGCGGCCTGGAAATGCCTTAACAGATTATATTCCTGTCCTGAAAGCTGCTAAATAGACCATTAGCGCGCCAAGAATGGTCAAAATAATGATTCGTGCGTAATTGGCTAAAAGTGACTAATTGAACCCGCCTATGCTGTTATGTTTGAGCAAAGTATAACTGACGATTCGCGCCCTGAAAATGGCAAAATCAACCAGTCGCACGCCAAAAATGCCCTAACTGACCATTATCGCCGCGGTTTGACGCCCTATATAAATGTCATGTTTCAAGACTACACGCCCTAAAATTGGCCAAACTGACTATGCAAGCCATGAAATCGGCAAAACTGACTCTATGCGCCCTAAAAATAGCTTAACTGACGATTCGCGCCTTGAAAATGCCTAAACACAGACGATTCCTGTCCCTAAATTGGCCAAACTGACCATTAGCGCTTTGAAAAATAGAAATTTCTCGCTCTAAAAACAGCAAAACTGACCATTTCGACTAGTAAAACTGATGATTCGAGCACTGAAAATATCGCACTGACTCTTCATGCCTTAGAAATGACCATTCTGACATTTTGCGCCGTAAAAATGGCCAAACTGGCTATTCACGTCCTAAAATTAGTAATACCAACTCTACATATAGCGGCCCGCGAGATTTGTGCTTTAAAAGGTCCGAAACGGATGATCATGTCCTGAAAATGCAAAATCGACCATTATCCAGCATAAAAAATGGCCAAACTGAACCTCATGCCCTGAAAATGTCTAAACTGACGATTTGTTCCCTAAAAATAGCAAAACTGACTATTTAAGTCCTAAAAATGGCATACTCGTACCAGAAATTCACGGTCCAAAGATTAGCTAATCAGATCATTTGCGCCCTACAGAGGCTACTGCGCGTCTTCAATATGCTGGTGGCTATCGGCACCAGCAAAAAAAACTGATCCTCCGCGGCTTGTTAACGGTGAAACTGCGGACAATTCGTGTCTTAGAAATACCGGAACCGATCATTCGCGCCTTGTATAGATGGCTTAAATGACGATTTGTGCCATGCTGCACCGAAAAAATTGCCAAACTGGCTATTCGCGCCCTTAAAAGATGAATTGACCATTGGCGCAGAGTTGACTATAAAGGACCGTGTCCTTTATGTAATTTGAACCCCCCCCCCACCAAGAAAAATTCCTGGGCACGCCACTGAACTCATGGATCTATTTGAGAGAACCCGTTAACCTGCCTGAAACCGGGAACAACCGGTAATTCCTGCGGCTAAAATTGAGATGGAGCGCGCTGCAGTAGCATTTAAACGTGATAAAAAGCAATAATTTACGGATAAAATTGAGTAAAATTGCTCAGTCGCATCTAAACATGACAAAAATCGCTCATTCGCAGGCAAAATGAAGAAAAACACGTATTCGCTTATCAATTTGAGAAAATCCGCTGCTAAAATCGAGTAGAAGCTGTCATTCTTGGTTTAAATTGAGGAATAATTCACGACTAAAATTGAGAACAAGCTATGTTTAACGTCCGAAATAGAAAAATAACAACGATAAAGCGGAAGAAATTGAGAAAAATCGCGGATATAACACTCATATTTTGTCAAAACCCGCTAATACACTGAAACTCGGTAACACGGTAATCTTCGGCTAAAATTGATAAATAATTCGTGGCTAAAATTGAGAAAAATCACTAATTTCCTGCAAATATTGAGAATAATTGCTAAATCGCGGTCACAATCGAGAGAACGCTAATTTGCAGTTCCTCGAGGCAAGTTCGTGGCCAAAATGTAGAAAAATCCATAATTTAATGCAATGTAAAAATGATATTCCTTGTTTATTTAGAGACTAAGGAGACTCATAGAGATTTCGTGGCTATCCCCCCCCCTCCTATGGGTGAATTTCCAGTTGTTTTCCAGGAATAGCCAGTGGCGGAGTTAGGCTGACATGTTTATGGGGGTTTAGCCCTGAGCTGAAGATCCTCCCCCCCATCCATGTCCTAGTAACGTCGATGGTTAGAGTATGAATATTTTACGTCTTCAACCTCCAAATTTTGCACTTTAAAAAATAAATTTCACGGGTTTGGCCTCTCGAAATTCAAATTTTGTGCATCGTTGCTCACAAAATCCGAATTCATGGGGTTTGACTCCGTAAAAAGCAAATCCACGGGGTTGACACGGTTACAAAAGCAAATCCGTCATTCGGACACTTTCGAAGTCAAAATAGTTCACGGATTTGGCATCATAGATTCACAGAGCCCAATTTCGCGGCTTTGGCTAGTTTTTGCCTCTGGCACTTTGTAAAAATAATTCGCCAGTTCCGCTCTTGCTAAAAACAAATTGTACGGATCTGGAACGTTGGAAATCAACTTTGCGGCGTCGCCTCCCTAAAAAAAGCGACATCACGGTACCTATTTCACACTTTCCCCCCAAAGTTGAAATTTCCATCACGTTCATTCCTTTTGAAAGTGCCATTTTGCGAGTGGTTGGCTCATTTCAAATATCAATTTCAAAGGCCCGGCACTTTTCAATTCAAAATATGGATTTTCCATGCGCTGTAAATCATATAGTGCAGCCAATGGGGTCTTTACAAATGCATCTACTAAAAAAACGGATTAGTTACTGGAAATATTTGTCCCTTTTTCCCTAATAGACGCCATGTACCCTGACATCGACAAGCGGAACTTCAAATTAAGGTTTTTTTTCGGGTTTTCCGACTTTTCCTTCGGCTCGCGGCCCCAGGACCCGTTAGCATGAAATGTAATATTCATTTCCCAATATTTTCATATGCGTTATCTCGTGAAAACAACGTTTTTTCAAACTGACCGGAATTTTTGTTACTTCTCCCCACAAGTGCATGCTATGATGGCGTATGCCTCCGGTTTCATCACGTCCAAATGGGGGCAGACAATTTTTCCCACTATTAGGGAGTTATTATCGATTTTATGCGCTGAGTAAGAAAAGTATGTAAATGGTTGCACTTTTTACGTCGCTGACTCTTGGTCTCTGATCTCATGGTTTCGTTACTTCACAAGTATAATTTTGCGCCGTAGACAAATTCAAATAGCAATTTCGCGGCTTAGGCCCATTTTTACATTTTAAGATGCACTTTCACGTGTCTGGCTCCTTTCAAAAACAACTTTTCGCAGGATTGGCCCATTCAAAACAAGGGGAAAAAAAAAAGTTCATGGGTCCGGGCCTTTCGAAAAATAATTTGGACTGGTTGACTCATTCAAAAATGAAATTTCGTGGGTCTGGCTCGTTCAAACCCAATTTCACGGGCTAGCTCCCTGAAAAATCAAAATTTAGCGCGGTTGTTGAGGACTTATTTTCCTTTTTATCCTCCCTCTGACGTTTGGACACCCCCTTCCTCTAATGAATAACTTATATTGCCTCGCCCCCCCTCCCCGATGACGTTTTGAGCTTCCCCCCCCCCTAGCGAAAGATGGACGCCGTCGGCGTCCAACTCCCCCCCTTCCATATAGACGCCCCTGAGCCCCTCTAAACATTTTAATCTAACTTCGCCACTGATTTCAGTGGTGAAAAAGGGTGAGAAGTTTTAGAACGCATAATCGATTGAATTATAATAGCAACAACGTTGAAGATGGTCATGTTGGCCGAAAACGGGTACCAAGTAAAATGAAATTAAATCGCATATACAGGGTGTTCACCTGTGGCGTTGACTATATTGCACACGGCGAAAGTACATGCCAAGAGCTGTAAAACTTCCCCTTTCACTTTTTAAAAATCTCCAGCCGTTACCGAGATATGATTTTTTGAACACTTTTCATGAAGAAAAACAGTTTTCATGAGAAAACCACGTTTTCTCGGGTTCTACGTGGTGCGATTAGAAATTGAACGACCGATTCGAATTCGGCACAAAATTTATCATAAGATGCAATGCGAATCGTTTCGAAATTACTATGACACGCCCATCATTCTAGGCGTCAAAGTTTTTCGTTGCACAAAGTGAGATTTTTTTATAATTTATTGCCTTGATTTTCACTTGTGAGAAGAAATCGCAGGTGACTCACCTGTACTCTAAAAACATCTCTAAGCAATCAGCTTTCGAATGACGTATCACAAAACCAGCTTCTGGATTATTTTGGCCACCAAAATCAGCTTTATTTTTAAAATAACGACACTCAATTTTAGTATCACTCTTAAATTCTTTGGACGAGGTGGTACTGGTCAGTTGTAACCACGCTGCACGCTGTACAGCGTGAATTTTAGAGTTGCCCAAACGTAAAAATCTGTTAGCGTTAGACCAGGGCTCCTCGCTGGCCACATGACGGGACCTTGACGACCAATCCACCGGTCTTCAAAATTGTCGTTCATCCATTCCACGATGATTATTCCCTTATGAGAATCATCCCATGTGAGGGGGCAGGACACCCACTCATTGGCTACCACATAGAGTAGCAGCTGCTGGACTTCTTTTAGGTGAAATGGATGCCGACCATCTCTTTTGAGGACTTCCAATTCTTCTTCTTGAGGACTTAAATGATAAATATTCAGCCTTAACGAAGCAGAATCTCCTGCTCTCATAGTCGGTCTGGATAATATGCCTATAGCTAAAACCTGGATAGGTATAATTGGCAATTGGATATCACATCAATTTATCTCTCTACATGTTTCTCGATATGAATCCACCTATTAAAGACCCGCGGACTCCCTTACGGTGTAAGCCGTCAGCAGAAATAATGGGCGGATAATGTACAATTTCCAGCTCATAGTGGAAGAATAATCTCAAGGACTCATTTTGGGGTCAGCATGAGGAAACATGATCTGACTCTGGTATCACCGGACACTGTACACATCGTGGGCTTTTTTGATGAAGATCTCTCGCACACACAAGAGTGCAGCTCATGCATAGTGGACTATTGTGAGCCCATTTTGAGGCCAACGGGAGGATACCTGATCTTGACGCTTCCGGATTTCTACGTTTGGGAATCCACAGAGTGGACTTTATTGATGAAGATCCCACACACTGAGAATACAAGATTGCTGCAGGATGGCTACGAGGCATAGCTTATGAGAGTAACACGAGTTTAAAAAATGGCTTTGGGGCTTCTGGTATTTGTCTCAGAGGGTAGTTTTTTTTTTTTTTAAATAAAGCTGATTTTGGTGGCCAAAATAAGCCAGAAGCTGCTTTTGTGATACATCATTCGAAAGCTGACTGCTTGGAGATGTTTTTATAGTACAGGTGCGTCACCTGCGATTTTTTTCCACTAGTGAAAATCAAGGGGACAACTTAGCAAGAAATCTTATTTTGTGCAAAGAAAAACTTTGACGCCTACAATGATAGGTGTGTCAAGGTAATTCCCAAACGAATCGCGTTGCATCTTATTACCCGGGAATTATTCTCTAATTTTATGCCCGAATTATTACCTTAGTTTTAGCTCCGGTTTTGCCATCGTCAGCCGCGAATTAGAGCTTTCCCTCAATTTATTTCTCGAAAAACCACGAATTGGCGTTTTCTCAATATTAGCTGAGCCCTCAATGCTGTATGATCGATCCCTGCTTTTTCTGAATTTTATATCCGCGAATTAGCTCTTTTTCTCAATTATGGCATGGAATTAGCATATTTCTCAATTTTTAGCTGTGATTAGTGGTTTTTTCCCGCTTTTTGCCATGAATTAGCACTTTTTCGCAATTTTAGTCACGAATTAGCGTTAAAAAAAAAATTGCCGCGTACTTGCCCCCATATTAGCAAATTAGCACGACCCAGCAGACCCATTCAGCTTCTATCCAAGAGAAAGAGTTAGTGAGTGAGAAAATCCACCGCGGCTGTAACCGTGTGGTTGCAGCCGGGTGCACGTGCCCCTATTGCACCCCTTTAGATACGGCCAAGTCCTTTCCTTTGTTTTGCTAGTGCTATACGTTGGTGTAGAAAATTATCAGCTGTCATTCAATTTTTCAGTCAATGAAATATTAAGGTTTTCTTCACTAGAGCACTATAGCGAAAAATAACAAAAGTATCCGCCATTCACTAGCATTGTTATTCAATGTAGGCTAGGCACCTTTTCTTCTACAGTCTTTTAATACTTCTGGGGGGGAGGAGCCCATTCACAAGGGGGGATTTCGCGACCAGCCATCAGGGACGGATAGACGCCGCTGACGAAGTGATTTAGTATGAAGAAAGCTAGGCATAAAAACTTTTTGGTTTATTTATTTATTTTTTTGCCGTGACACCAGTTTTCCTCGTTTTACAACATGGTTCTTAGAGGAAGAGTTCAAGTACCCATGTGAATTGAATTATTCTAGAAAACGCGTCTCGAAAAATAGTTAGCTTCATTTAATGTATTCTCTAGATCAGCCACCTTAACACTTGTTGAATGTGGTAACCATGTGAGTTTCACTTCACTCTAGATTTTGGATTTTGGACGCTTCACACTAGCAACAAGGCGATAAATAGGAGTTTGAATAATGCTCTAAAACTATTCACTCGATTGATATTTCGATCAAATCGGCGTAAGTGGACTCTGCTTTTTTCTTGTTGTTAATTACTTTTATTTTTAGTGCATTTCATTCTGAAAATGCACTATTGGTCTCGTCGTGATGGTGGCAAACATGGGTCATGTCATGTTTTTTTCATGTTTCAGAACCTCTAGAACACGAATTCAGTGGTCTCCGGAATTCATATATATATATAATATTATGGCCGTTTCCTTGTTAGCACGATAACTCTCGTAGAAGTTAATTTAGCGGAACGCGCTTTGGCACAAAAATCAGTAGTCATAAGACACCGGTCGGTATTGCATTTGGGCCAAATCGGTCAAGGTGGAGGGGGGGAAAATCGGGCTTGAAGTCGTCAAAAAATCACTAAAAATCACCAGTTGATTCTAGAAGCATCATATTCGGTACGTATACTCCATGTTAGACTAGCCTTTGATTCCCATTTTAATTTTTTGAAAAAGTCGAGGGGGAGGGGGCGATGTCCCCGGGGTGGAAGTAAGTGTGAGGCCTTGTTAGCACGATAACTCTCGTAGAAATTAATTTAGCGGAACGCGCTTTGGCACAAAAATCAGTAGTCATAAGGCCCCGGTCGGTATAGCATTTGGACCAAATCGGTCAAGGTGGAAGGGGGAAAATAGGGGTTAAAATGGTAAAAAAATCACTACAAATCACCAGTTGATTCCAGAAGCATTATATTCGGTATGATGATTCCATTTTGAAATACCTAGCCTTTGATTCCCATTAAGTTCAGCTTAAACAAACCCGGCAGCAAACAGTACGAGGGAGGGTCAAACATAAACGAAACAAATCATGGTCTCAACATTCCTACTTCTGGGACGGCTTAGGGTATCCGTATACAAAATGAAATGCACTCTTTCCGACCGCCAGCTGCCGGAGCGAAATTTAAATTTTTTTTTTATCAACCGGCTTACCTCATTGTGTAATAGTTCATGTCTTTGTGATTAGTCTTATTGTTGCTTCTTGCTGATTCATTCTCCTCCAACTCATCGCTAAAAAGGCGTGACTATAATGGCCTAATCAATGTTACTTGACAAATATTTGCCTTGTATGTTCAGTGGCTTACAGAGGCCACACGGGTGAGAGTGGGTGGACCGTCTCGGTTCCATTATTTGAAAGAGGGCCCGGAAAGCTTGAAGATGTTAAAAATGAGGATTTTTTCTTTCCATGTTAATGGATGTATGTGGAATGGATTTTTGGTATTACGGTTGTATAGCGATATTGCCTCTTTATTTCAAGGATTTTCAGTCCATCTGACCTGGAAAATGGAACGTTGGAGATGATCAAGGGAGGTGATCAGGAAAGAGTGTGACTGATAATTTGATCTGACCCCTAGAAGGGCTATTTCAGAAGGCTCAAACAACGATATATAAACCTCGATTGCTCACAGTGGTCTGGAGTGGTGTGAAGGGGGCAGGTCGTCCCCTGATAATCAATCACCCTGACCCTCTCCTTGTCTAGTTATGGCAACACGGTTATTATTTTGAAACTCCACCCCTCTCTACCACTTGGACACTTTCTGATTGCCATACTTTATCAGCAGTAGGTAATGAGCAATCCAGTTATTTTATATATTGTTGGGCTCAAATTGAGAGAAATCGCGCCTTCTGGGGGCAACTTCGCGGCTAAAATAGAAAAATTACGCTGATCCCCATATTCTTTAGGTCCTTACTTGGATAAAATTAAGAAGGCCCACCAGTATGCAGTTTTTGGGGGTAATTACGTAGCGAAAAGTTTGAAAAAGGTGCTAATAATCGTGGCTAAAACTTCGAAAAAGCGTTCATTCGTTGTTTCTCCATGCAACTTCCATACCAGAATTGATTTTAAAAAGTGTGACGTCGCCGTAGGAATTTCCAAACAAAACAAACAATTTTTTTCAAGTGATTACTACAGTTCCTTTAGCGACAAGCTGCGATGTCATCACTTTTTCAATCAATTGAAGAAAAATCGTTGAATCGCGTTGTATCACGGCTGAAATGTAGAAAAAACGCTACTGTACTGTTCTTCGGCCAGTCCTGTGGGCTCAACTAAAACGTGTCCCAGGTTTTGCCTATTTTCAAGCGCAAAAAGGCAAGAAAATGCTCTAATTCAAGACTATAAAAGTGACAAAAATCGCGGCTAAAATGTGTCTGTGGGGGAGGGTGACAGACCCCGTTAATTCGGGGTTAAAATTGAGAAAAGTGGCACATTCGCAACTGAAATTGCGAAGTATCGCCCGTTCGTGGATAAAAAAAGAGAAACCCCAGCTGGTAAATTTGCAAAAAACGCCCATTCACGGAAAAAATTGAGACAAATCACAATTAAATCGGAGCTAAAATTGAGAAAAATCTCAAACTCGCGAATGAAAAGACAAACAGCGCTAATTCGCGAACAAAATTAGCGCTAAAATACGGGCAATAATCTAATTCGCTACCAACATTGAAAATAATCGCCGTAATTAATTAATTCGCTGTTAAAATTGAGAGAAATCGTTAACCCAGGGATGAAATTGACTGGGTTGCCACAAACGGAGAACCGGGAAAAGTCAGGGAATTTTAAATTGGCCTGGGGAAACCGAGGAAAAGTCTGGGAATTTCTTAATTTTGACACCAAAGTCAGGGTAAAATGAGTGGACAGCTTCTTCATCGTAGACTTTCTCGTAATTGTGAGTTAAACGTGGAAAAAATTGAACTAATGCGAGCTCTTCTACGCTTCACGGTAGTGGTTGAAGCTCAACTGTGGCTGGAGCTTTATGTGGTAGGAAATTTGCTGTGGCTGGAGCTATACTGTGGATTGGAGCTTTGATGTTGTTGGGGTTTTGCTGTGGTTAGAGCTTTTCGTGGTTGGGCCTCTGCTGTGGTCAGAGCTTGTCTGTGGTTGGAACTTTACTGTGGTTAGAGCTTTTAATATTTGGTACTTTGGTGTGGTTTGGAGCTTCGAGAAGATTTGCTGTGGTTACGAGCTTTTATTGTGGTTTGGAGCTTTGGCTGAGTTTGAACCATTGCTGGGGTCGGAGCTTTGCAGTGGTTGATGGTCTACAGTGGTTGGAGCTCTGATGTGAATTGGAGCTTTGATGTTTGTTTGGGGTTTCGCTGTGTTTTGGAACTTTGCTGTGGTTTAGCGCTTCTCTGCAGTTGAATGGTATGCTTTTGTGCCCTAATTGGTCTATTCACCTTTTCCAGGACGCTCGCACACACGAACAACATCGACGTCATCAATCTCGAGGACCATGACTAAAGATTGGATGAAGTGCTCATGTTATACCGGTAATTTGATTTACCGTGTAGGGCTAAGCTTCACTGACTCTGGTAGAAGAAGCGGTTACCCCGCGAACTCGTTGAGATCCGCTAAATTTCCCGCTGACTGGGAAAGCCAATGGTGCATTGAATTCGAAGCAAGCAATCCTTCGTCGATTCACTTGAAAAAAGATGGAAACCCGGACTTGTGGGGAGGAGAGGGTCCTTCAGCTACCTTCACAGTGAAGTTTGTTGGAATCTCCCCCATTATTTTCGAATGGAAAGCTGATCAAAAGGCACCTACGATGACTCAGTCGTTTCCGTCTCCTACAACTTACCTAAACTTGATGACCAACAACAACAACAGTCTAATTTGCGACGTTACTATGACTATATATTCAGCGGATAAATACGCAGACTTTGTCAAAAGTTCACCATCGAACTTCATCGCTGGTTTTAAACAACTATTCGATAGTTCGTTAGGATCCGACGTTGTTGTCGTTACCAGAAACGGTCAATTGCCGGCACATTGGGCTGTTCTTGCAGCCCGGTCCCCTTATTTCTCTGCTATGTTGAAATCAGATCTTAAAGAGAAACAAGACAACGAAATTAAGCTTGATGTTAGTTAAATGAAACATCAAAAAAATTGCTGCAGTTTATTTACTCTGACCAAGTAAGTTTATTTACTATTTTCCAACTCTTATTCACAGTTTTGTAATTAATGATTCCCCCTAGGTTTTAATATGCAACGAGGAGGAAGGGCAAGAGTTGCTCAAAGCCGGTGACGTCTATCTCCTCGACCGATTGAAAGACATCGCTGAAAACTTTCTGTGCTCAAAAATCACTGGAATGAACGCCCTAGATTTACTCATTCTGAGTGATCTTCACGCGGCGAAAAAACTGAAACAGGTCGCCATCGATTTCGCTTGCAAGGATTCGAAGTCGATAACAAAAAGTGAACGATTTACTGATTTACTGAACAACAAGGACTTGGTGGCTGAACTATTTGACCATTCTTGTTCAAAGAGTCGACGAACTCGACGAAATTAAATTTTTCCGCTCGTCTTTTTTAGCAGGCTCGCCTCCGCCCCGCCAGCGCCAGCCAAACCAAAGACTCGCAGGAAAAACCTCACTTCCTCGTCTGGTTAAGTATAAATTATACTATTTCTTGACATTGTCGAAGCGTGGACATTATTTGGTTAGAATATTGACTATTGTCTGAGGGACTCATAGACCGTATTTGAGTCTTACAAACACAAAGAGTTGGAGCTTCTTCTATAATTGTAGCCGCGAATTACACCTTTTAGCCGTAAATTAGCGGATTTCTTAATGTTGATCCGAAAATTAGCGTTTTTCACCAATTTAAGCTCAGAATGACTGCCTATCTGCAGTCATTTTTTGGCTCAGAATGACTTTAGCCGTGAATTGCGTTTTTTCTCTATTGTAACTGCAAATGAGCGGTTTAACTCAATTTTTGCGTATCAATCCGCGGATTTTCTCTACTTGAACTGCGAATTAGCGTTTTTTTATTTAGCTGGAAATGAGTGCTTAACTAATTTAGCCGGGAATTAGTTGGTTTTCTCAGTTTCATAAGCTACGTTTATCGGTAGGTTTTCCCAAATGGATCTGTTAATTAACGTTTTTTCTCTATTTTAGCCGCGCATTATTTCCTAGTTTCAGTCGCGTAGTACCTCTTTTAAGCCGCCGCCTTCACATGCAAACTTTAAAAAGCTGAGCTGTGGGCTTCGTCAACCAATTAGAGAGCTCCGCGCTGTAGACTCAGAGCTCTCTGATGATTGATTGAAGCCCACATCTCAGCTTTTTAAAGCTTGCATGTGAAGGCAGCTTTACTCAATTTTAATGCCGTGGAATCAGCAGTTTTTCTGAGATGTATACATGATTTTTTTTTTTTTCATTTCATTTTAGCCGCGAATGAGTGATTTTTGTCAACCTTAGCCCCAATTTCTCCTTTGAATGTTAGTGGGTTTTTCAAACTTTCGGCCACGTACTTGCCTCAACACTAGCACATTTGCGCAGCTACTCAATTTCATCAGCCTCCTATTTTCTCTATTTGAGCAGTGAAGTTGCCGTACTGGTTGCCATGAGAATTTGTGTACTTTTCCTAATTTTGGAAGCAAATGAGCCCTTATTCTCAATATTAGCCGCGAGTAGTAAAATTTTAGTGACGAAGTTGCCTCAAGAAACCACGAATTGGCGTTTTTTCTCAGTCACAGCGATTAATCTGTTTTTTTCTGATTTTAGCCGCGAATTACAACTTTCTGTTCTTTTTAGCGGCGAAGTACTGTTTTTATCCCATGTTAGCGATGCCACTAATTGGAATTTTTCTCAATTTTTACCTTTCAATAGAGAATTAGCATTTTTTTTCACTTTTAGCTGCAAATTAGAGTTTGTCTTAAATTCAGTCGCGCTAATTTGTGATTTGTTTCAATATTGGTCGCAGATTAGCGGTGTATGAATAATTTTTTCCACGCATTATCAATGTTGTTTCCACTTTTAGCTATGGATTAGTGCTTTTTCTCAGTTTTAGACCAGAGGTTGCCTTCAGAAGCCACAGATTTTTGGTTTTCCTAAATTTTAGCGGCGAATCCAAGTTTTAACGAATGTCCTGTGACGAATTATGCTGTGATTTATCCTATTTTTGCATTTGTACCCGCGAATTAGCTTTTTTTCTAGGCTTTATTAGCGAATTAGCGTTTTCGCCAATTTGTCCATGAATTAGCGACTTTTCATCATTTTAGCAGCGAAATAATTATAGCAATGCTTTTCAGTTCTGCCCGCAAATCAGGATTGTCCCGATCTCAGCCGCTAATTAGCGCTTTTTTGGTCATTTTCATGACCGACTTAATGATTTGGCTCAATTTTAGCAGTTATTTTCTCGATAATTTTGCCGTGTATTATTTTTTTGTGGTTATTGACCTAAAAAGGCTGTCCTCTAATTTTCCCCTGACTTTTCCCCTGAGTTCCCTGACCAATTTGAAGTTCCCTGACTTCTCTCAATATTCATCCCATGTCAACGATTGATGCAATAATAACACACAAAAAATATGAACACACACATTCTAACGACGTGACGAATAAAGAATTTGGTAGCCTAATATAGCTCTCTTTAACGGTAACTATAAATTAATATTCAACACGATCAGCGAGTGACATGATGGACAAAATTTGATCAGTAAGACACTCGCTAAAACTCAAAATAATCGAAGAGAAACGTATCTTCGAATTCATCCTCGTCAATTTTTAAAAAAAATTAATTTAAAAATAACCAAATTGAATTTCGAAAAAATGGCCAGTTCATCGATGGGGAATTTTGTTGTGATCATTTTAAGCCATCATGAGAGGAAATCGGATTAAAATCCTGATAGGAGATAGGTTTGGTGCAAAAAAGAGCTGAAACGCATTCCAAACCGTAGCAACTATACCGCTCAACAAATCTTATTCAAATTTTAGCAGCGTCTTCTAGGAACCTAGATGACGATTTTGAACGATCGATCATCAAATACCATCATATTCTCTTGGAATTATAAGGATCCAACCATTTTTACATCGAGCACATTTGTTATTATCTTCCATATCGCTCAACCGATCGTTTTCAAATTTTACGGTGTACAAATAGAGATGAAGACACAACTTTTGAGTCATTACTCGTTCAGATCTGTCGAGAATAAAAGTGGACGACGGACGGACGACAGACGCCATACTGAAAATCGAGATTTAGGCCTTTTCGGGGTCCAGGAACACGAGTCTGGTGTCAGCTAAAGAAACTTTCCACCCTGGGTACACGATATACTATTTACATAACTATAGTCCAGTCAAATTAAACCAAAATTAACCAAATAGAGGAACTAAATACCACGGAAGGGTTTTTTGTGGGAAAGTGTAGGGGTAGGTCTCCTTTACATGTTGTGATAAAATCCCCCCCCCCCCCACAACAGGTGCCGCTATGGATTGGGGGTAACTTTGAAAGTTCGTTTTTCCAGTTTTTCTCTCCAAACTCGAAAACGAGGAGGTGGAGCGAAATCCTTTGGGCGTAAAAATTAAAGCTCATTAAATTTCCTACAACTTTGATGAAATCAACTGTTATTGTAAACCTCAACGTTTTTTTAGTGCATTTCATTCTGAAAATGCACTATTGGCCTCGTCGTGATGGTGGCAAACATGGGTCATGTCATGTTTTTTTCATGTTTCAGAACCTCTAGAACACGAATTCAGTGGTCTCCGGAATTTATATATATATATATAATATGGCCGTTTCCTTGTTAGCACGATAACTCTCGTAGAAGTTAATTTAGCGGAACGCGCTTTGGCACAAAAATCATTAGTCATAAGACACCGGTCGGTATTGCATTTGGGCCAAATCGGTCAAGGTGGAGGGGGGGAAAATCGGGCTTGACCTTGAAGTCGTCAAAAAATCACTAAAAATCACCAGTTGATTCTAGAAGCATGATATTCGGTACGTATACTCCATGTTAGACTAGCCTTTGATTCCCATTTTAATTTTTTGAAAAAGTCGAGGGGGAGGGGGCGATGTCCCCGGGGTGGAAATAAGTGTGAGGCCTTGTTAGCACGATAACTCTCGTAGAAATTAATTTAGCGGAAAGCGCTTTGGCACAAAAATCAGTAGTCATAAGGCCCCGGTCGGTATTGCATTTGGGCCAAATCGGTCAAGGTGGAGGGGGGAAATAGTGGTTGAAATGGTAAAAAAATCACAACAAATCACCAGTTGATTCCAGAGCATTATATTCGGTATGATGATTCCATTTTGAAATAGCCTTTGATTCCCATTAAGTTCAGCTTAAACAAACCCGGCAGCAAACAGTACGAGGGAGGGTCAAACATAAACGAAACAAATCATGGTCTCAACATTACTATTTCTGGGACGGCTTAGGGTATCCGTATACAAAATGAAATGCACTCTTTCCGACCGGCAGCTGCCGGAGCGAAATTTTGTGCTATAAGCTCTGGAACTTTGATGATTCCAAGAATACATTTTTTTTCAATTGCGATTTTCGCCAAACAATTTCTTATAATCAATGACTCGGCACTGTGGGGGAACCTTGAAACTATCTGGGGAGTCGGTACGAACGTTTAGAGCATTCAATTTCCATCAAGAAATATGAATATACAGTGTGCGGCAGATAACATACATCACCCACTTATCTCCATTATTATTGGAGATACTCCAAAAGTGCTATAGGGTAAGCCCCCTTGATTTTCAGCCAGGATCTCAAAATCTTTTGTCAAAAAAAATTCGGGGTCCCTAAATGGCTTAAAATCGGCCCCAACTTCCTTATTTTACATTACTTTTGACTCTAATTCAGAAAATGGTTTTGTAACGAGAAAAATGAAATCCTGACCAAAAACCAAGGGGGCTTGCCCCATAGCACCATTCCATTATGCCCGTTAATAACGGAGAAAATTGGGTGATCCGTGTTATGTGCTGCTCTCCGTGCAAATTAAAGTTACTAAATCCTAGAAAAGCCATCGTATCTCCGGAATTTGAAACTGGTGGAAACTGTTCGTAATCTTTTCTCGTCAATGCTAAAAAAACAAAAATTGCCCATGACTTCCATGTTCGGTAGTGTGACTGGTGAATCGTTTAAATAAATCGTTAAGCCATCAAAAAATGGTAATATTTTTGGTTGAAAATCTGTTTTTCGGGCAGAATTTAAAGAGTTTTGGGGGGTTAGCAACAACGTGAAATTTCCAAGTTAAAGTTCAAGGGCGTTTTATTGTTATTTCTGGAACGATAAATCGAGAGCGAATTGTTAGGTAAAACAACCATTTCCGTTAAAAAGCATATACCTAAAACAAAGGTCTGCAGTCATCTCATCTGGGGGGTGATTCTCTAATTTTTCCGTATCGAATTTCGAAAGTCGGGTAATTTCATAAATTTCCTTTAAAAACCAATGAAATCAAGAGGCTTTCCGATATGCGGAAAAGTACAGAATAGTCCCCCTCTCTCCCTTATATACAGGGTGATTCAGGAGGAATGTGACAAACTTGCACAGGTGATAGTGCGTACCTGGACGCACAAAAAACGTCATATGGACGCGTAGCCGAAAATGCTTTGGTTACGAGATATGAGCATTTTCCTGTTGTTTCCCAGTTTCATCAGTTTTTACGGTAATTGTCGTGTTCACGGCTCAAATGACGGTGGATTCGGAAAGAGAACGAAATCCTGTTCCTGAAACCCAGGGCCGTTTCGTGGGGCCCCTAGGCGAGAACTATCAGGGGCCCCCTAGCAGCCGGTGGAGACGCGGATTCAGGTTTTGCTTAAAAGGCAGGGGTTTCAGAAATTGCATGCTTTGCTCTACAAAAAACTGGCTTGATAGCCACTCGCATCCTTCAAATAACTAAACTAGGTATTCCCACAAAAAAAACGGATAAGCTGACTACAGCCGCACGAAAAAATGAAGATTTTCGCGCCTTAAAAATGACTAAACTTACTATTTACGACCTAAAAATAGCAAAACTGGCGATTGTTGCTCTAATAGTAGCCAAACTGACTTCTCGTGCCTTATAAATTGCTAGACGTACGACTAGGGAGCCATGAAAATACCTGAAAAGTACATGATTCGCGCCCTAAAAATGACTAGAACGACCATTAGCGCACGAAAAGTGGCCTTGGCTTTCTGGATACTTGGCGTCTGAAAAACAGCTAAATTGGCTCCACGCACTCTAACAATGGCTAAAAACTGACGATTCGCACCCTAAAAATGCCTATACAGATGACTCCCGCCATGAAAATGGCAAAAGCGCGCTAAGAATGGCCAAAACTGAGCACTCCAGACATTACTTCGCCCCCCAAAAATTGCAAAAATTTACTCTACACGCCCTAAAAATAGATTCGTGCCCTAAAAGTATCAACACCGGTTGCGTTTTATTCATTGACTCGTTTGAAAATAATGGCGTTGCCGAACCCGCGGTCACGATAGTTCAAATAAAACAAGTGGGAGAAGATTTTTCATTTCTTTGCCTTCACTATGAAAATTCTACAACCCCAAGACAGTTACAACGTACAAAAAGATCCAAAAAGCCCCCCAAAACAGACTATTTTTCAATAAAATTAATGATGTTCAAAAATGGCGGTACAGCCATGAAACTGCGGGATTTTTTTGCGATTAATAGCCGATCAAACCGAACAGTACCTATTTTGCACTTTTATGGAAAGGATATTTTGCGAGTCCGGCCAATGAAATTACCTGTCTGTTCGGCTCTGTAGCCGTCAAAAGTGCCCCAAATAAGCGGCTGAAACGAAGGACTTGGACGGGGAATGTTCACAAACTTGGACGGGACACGATCAATTTAATCGAAAGTGGAAAATTCTCGAACTGCAGAGGCAGACTGCAAGCACAGTAAGAGTGGCCTCCATTGAGACACGTCGTTTTTGGGGCCGAAGATGAATCGAATGCGACCAAAGCCAGGCCGCCTATACTTTCCGAGTTATGACCAAGTTCGTATAACAAAAAAAAAAAAAAAAAAAAAACGAAGGAGAAGAAATGACGCTTTTTAGTACAAATTGCATCATAACTCATAAGCTGTTTGTGCTAGCGACTTGTGTTTGGTCTCATTCGACTCATCGTTAACAAATAAGTGAGCAACTATACGTCAAATTCAATTCATTTCCAAAATCTCAAATTTAAGTGATTTGCCAAATGTTCTCCCACTCTGCAATTATGCCCCCCCCCCTTCAGCTTACGACTCATCGGATCTCGTATTCTACTATAATAAGGGATTCTTGAGCCAAATTTCAAAGGTGGACGAGTTTTGCCCGCTAGGAACATTTTTGGGGAGTTATTGCATTTTGACGTTCAAAACCCCTCCACACGTTCAAACTTTTCTTCAAACTTACTTGTGCAAACAGTTTTGCTCCAACTTATAATAAAGCACAAACCTACTAATTCAACCCCGTTTGCACAAGTAACTTTGAACGCGTGGACGGGGCTTAAGGGGGAGTTGTACTTGTGCTTCCTCGACCCCCATCCAATCATATCTCACCTACTCGGCGTTACCTGAATTATCGCAGTATTTCTGAACCAATCCTGGATTTCAAGGTCTCATTTAAATCTCCAGGAAATTCTGCACGCGCGTACGATCTTCTTTTTTCATATTTCACCCCTGAAATATCTGTAAAACCCTCATAAAATTTCACCTTGAAAATTCACTCTCTTTCGACGACTTAAGGTCGATTCACACACATCAGTGCCGTGACCCTTCAATTTCCATTGAGAATAATATTTTTTTTGCCGGACGGGGCACGTCCCGTGCAGAAATACGGCGAAAATTTACGTAAAGCCGAGTTGGCGAGGTATGATTGGAGGGGGTTCAAGAAATACATGTACAACTCCCCCTCATTTGCTTTGGACGCTTGCCTCTTTCCCTAATATTACCGTCAACAAGTTACACTAATAGAAACGCCTTGTTTTGTGTTAAGTGAGGTTGTTGCGTTTCTTGCATAACACAGTGTTTCGTAGATTCGACAAAAAAAAAATATGCTTAAAAAGCATCGAAAATGCTTGAATGGAAACGTGAATAACATTGAGGATGCCATTTCACGTCTGCCAGCACCACAGCAAGAAAATAATCTGGCTTTTGGAGGTTCGGGCAACCGTTCCACTACTGAACATTATTTAATGTGGGTACTTGAACATTTTTACTCCATCTAATTCGGTCGTTAAATGTACAACAAAGAAGTTCATTTCAGCGTACCCCATAATCCGTTCGAGAAACATTTTTCCCTGGATACAAGCAATATATCCAATCTGTTTCAATGGGTGGTCGTGATGCTTGAACGAGCGAGTTCTCTAATAGGTTTTGGAACAAACCTATGGCAGTTACCAATGCATGTTTCCTGCAATTAGTATTTCTGAATGTAAGAACAAAGAAAACACATCTTTCATGATACTCTTACTTCATCCAGCTGCAGCCACTGATACCTTACACCAAATAATTGACAAGTCCATATTCTTGATGGCCGAAAATTTTGTCACGTCCATCAAACTAATACTGACGAATCTAAGGAGCAACAACCGCAGAAAAAATTGGAATTTACAACTCCTACTGGCTTGTTTTTATAATGGCTGCTGCCGAAAATGTTACAACCATTTACCAAACGGCGCCTAAGCTATAGGAGACTTACGAGAATGTGTCTGCCCCAAGATCATTTAGTTTATCCAAAAAGCGGCGACCAACTTTTACAGGTAGCGTTTTGGCATATTCGCTCAACTCCGTCGTACAAAATATGAACTTGGAATGCCGACCAAACAATTATTTGAAATAAAAAAAAAACACTTCCTAATGAGTTGTTCGATGTAGAACTACACAAAACGACGAGAGGACTAGACGGTCATTTCAGTTACAGAAGCCAGATTTGTAGGTTTTCGTATTCATAGGTATTCGTATTTCGTACAAAATTGCCTTTAGGTCGGTAAATTAATGTATTGAATAAATAATTATTTATTATTGATTTGATCCAATCACACAACAGTGGCGGATCTAGGATTTCATCTTGGGAGGGATTCTACCATGAATCTCTCTCTTTTTTTCTTGAGTTTCAGACGCAAACTTGTCTCTACAGGAAACGTGAATCGGTGTTTACTCAATTTTAGCCGTGAATTAGAGGATTTATCGTTTTTCTAAATTTCAGCAGCGAATGAGCGCTTTATCTAAATTTTATACGGAAATTAGTGGTTTGCCTCAGTTTTAGCAGCGAGTTAAAGTTCCCCCCTCACTATTTTAGCGTTTTTCTTCACTTCTTAGTCATCCGAATTAGCGTTTTTTATTTTTGCTGAGAATTATTTCTGAATTTTAGCTGTGAATTATTCCTCAATTTCACCCCTGAATCACCGCTTTTAATCAATTTCAGCTCCGAGTTGGAGGAATTTCCACATTATCCGTGAATTGGCGTTTTTCTTCCATTTAGCTTCGAATGAGCGCTTTATTGTACTATTAGCCGCGAATTAACGCATTTTCTCTATTACAACCGGGAATTAGCGGTCAGATGATCAGTTGTAGTCGTGAACAAGCGGGATTTCCGAATACATCCGTGAATTAGCGTTTTTTTTCAATTTTAGCTTCACATGCCGTGAATTAGCGCTATATCTCATTTTAGCCGCGAATTATATTCCCAATGTTAGCGTTGGATTATTTCTTAATTTTAGCCGCGAATCACCGCATTCCTCAATCTTAGCTGTAAATTAGCGCATTTTCTCGAATTGGTCCGCGAATTAGCATCTTTCTCCGTTCAAGCTGATGATAAGCGCTTTTTGCCAAAATTAGACAGGAGTTTAAGATTTCATTATCATTATTTTAGCTGCAAATGAGCGTTCTACAACAATTTTCGGCGAGAATTAGCGGTTTGTCTCAGTTTTAGCAGTGAATAAGCGGGTTTTTTATGACATTAAGTCCGTGAATTAGCTTTTTTCTTAATTTTTGCCGCGATGCAAGCGCTTTATCCCAATTTTAGTCGATAATTATTTCTCAAAGTCTCCTGCGAATTATCGCGTTCCCTTAATTTTGGTTTATCCGCGGATTTCACGTCCAGCCATCAGGGGCGGATAGACGCCGCTAAAGAGGCTTAATTAGCCCTGAGCTCAAGATCCCCGCCCCCCTCTATCAGTAAGTTACTTTTGAAATATTAATTTGTAATCGTTCTATTCTTACAAATTCACTGACAATTATTCCTTCAATATCAATATTTTTGTATATAAAATCTGTATACTACATTTCAAACCCTATTTTATGCCTAGGTACTGTACCCGAAAATAGCGTTTTACGCTAGGTACCTGCTGGTACTTCGTATTATTATCGTTGAATTTTCAGCCACGCTTATAGTTGATGATTTATTTTACGGCTTAGGATGCGTTTATCAATGCACTTATTCTACAGACAAAGCTGGGATAAATATGGTTGCTATGGGCCTTTTTGTAAACATTAATGGAAAGTTATTCGAGAGATAACTATTCCATGAAGATATCCAGTGATTGATAAACCCACCCTTTATAGGCTGATATTTTCTTCTTCTACTTCTTCTTTTTCCGTTGTTAGTTGTCCTTGGGCGATGTTGGTTTTGCACTGAACAATGTTGATTTTGAGAAAAACGGCTGATTTGTTGAAAAGTGCCAAAGTCAGATGATTCTTTAAAAAATGTCTGGTTTTGACGAAATAAATAAACATTTTGATTTTGCAGGAAATGCAGCTATTTCGTGAAAAATGTTTAATGTTTGGAAAATCAGCTGTTTTATTAAAAATTGCTGATTTGTAGGATGATTTTATTTAGAAAGTGGCTGATTTTGCAAAAAAATCAAAATTAACCTGCAAAAACATTAAAATTTTACCTCGAATTAGCGCTTTTTCATAATTCATATCGCCATATGTTATGATTTCGTCAGGGCAGAAAAGTCATGTTTCTACGCCTAATATTCCTGTTTAAACTTGGCTGACGAAGTGATTTAGTATGACGAAAGCTAGGCATAAAAACTTTTTGGTTTATTTATTTATTTCTTTGCCGTGACACCAGTTTTCCTCGTTTTACATGGTTCTTAGAGGAAGAGTTCAAGTACCCATGTGAATTGAATTATTCTAGAAAACGCGTCTCGACAAATAGTTAGCTTCATTTAATGTTTTCTCTAGATCAGCCACCTTAACACTTGTTGAATGTGGTAACCATGTGAGTTTCACTTCACTCTAGATTTTGGACGCTTCACACTAGCAACAAGGCGATAAATAGGAGTTGAATAATGCTCTAAAACTATTGTAGTTATACCGTTTTCTTTGCACGCTGATGTTCCGTGACGCCTCCACAATATCTCGATCAAATCGGCGTAAGTGGACTCTGCTTTTTTCTTGTTGTTAATTACTTTTATTTTAAATTGTTTTTTTTATCAACCGGCTTACATACCTCATTCATCATTGTGTAATAGTGCATGTCCTTGTGAATAACCTTATTGTTGCTTCTTGCTGGTTCATTCTCCTCCAACTCATCGCTAAAAAGGCGTGACTATAATGGCCTAATCAATGTTACTTGACAAAATTTGCCTTGTATGTTCAGTGGCTTACCGAGGCAACACGGGTGAGAGTGAGCGGACCGTCTCTGTATCCGTGGCGGACCGTATCTGTGGGCAGGGGCGTAGGTAAGGGGGGGATATGGGTGATTGATCCCCCCCCCCCACCCGAAGCTACAAGTATACGAACGAAGGAGCACTAGTACCAATGTCTAAAGAGCCTCATAAAATCTCCAAAAATGAACGTTTCTCGCTGAAGTTACGTGTAGCAGATTTTCTCGACTTCAAGCAGCCCGAAAAGGTCTGCGTGCCTTCATGCTTCCTTGGACTTCGGACCCCACGAAGTAGCGTGGCGAGGGGGGGGGGCGCCCGTGGAGCTTAAATACGGGAAAATGAGGATTTTTAGGTTACCCATGGATGTGGGTATGTGAAGAGGTCGGACGGTAGGACAGCGATTTGGCTACTTTTTACAAATTCCTGTTTATCCGACCTGGGGCCTTATTCTGAACAGTCGGGAAAAAATGCCGCAAGCGGGATCCAAGGACTCCGAATAAGAAATAACATTATCCCGCCATAGCAACCACACTTGCGGCATTTTTCCCGACGTTTCTGAATAGGGCCCCTGGAGAATTTAACGTTGCAAGTGATATCGGCACAGACTGTGGGCCGAATATTCGATTGAGCCGCCGAAAGCGCTATTCTGGTGGCTCAAATTGAGAAAATTCACGATATCTTGAGGAAAATTCGCGGCTAAAAAGAGAAAATACACCGTGTCCCCAGTTTCATTAGGTCCTTAAAGCCCAGTAAAGTGCTAATCGGCAATTTGCAACTTTCTGACGCGGCAAATAAATGAAGAAATCGCTAATATTCGTGTCTATACCTGCGAAAAAGCGCTTAATCATGGTCTCGCGAAGCCACTTCCAGATTAAAATTGAGGAAAAATCGCTGATTCGCGGTGCAAGGAGGCCATTCCACGAATAAATTATGGAAATCAACGCAACAGTGTTGTTTTTGGGCCAACCCCGCGGTTAAAATTGAGAAAACACGCTTTAATATTGACAAAAAAAAAAAAAAAAAAACGCTTTCAGGTTAAAATTGGACAAAAATGGCAAATTCACAACTGAAATTGCAAAAAATCGCCCTTTCGCGTATAAAAAGGGAATAGATGCTAAATCGCCGCAAAATTAGCGTAAAACGCTATTCCACAGCTGAAATTGGGAAAAATCGCTAATTTGCATTTGGCGGATATAGGTAAAGAAAGACGTTAATTCGCGGATGCAAATGAATAAAATCACTAATTCGCGGCTGAAATTGAAAAAAATCACTAATAAGCGCAGCTAAATTTGAGAAAAACGCTAATTTTCAGTTCAAATTGGGGAAAAGTGCTAATTCTCAGCTTAAATTGGAAAAAACGCCAATTCTTGGCAAATATTGAGAAAAACTGGTAATGCACGGGTTGGAAACGCCGCGGCAGCTAAACTTTAGAAAAAGCGCCTATTCACTTCAAAAATTCAGGAACATCACTAATTCTCGTATGAAGTGTGGTGAAATTTTCAATTTAAATACGCGCCTTAATCTGAAGGCAACTTTGTGGCTAAAATTCAGAAAAACCGCAAATTCATGCACGGTTATAAGTAAAAACAATGCTGATTCATGGGCTAGAACTGAGAAGAAGCAATAAGCTATACCTAAAAGTAGTATAAAATTGCTAATGCGATGCTAAAATGTGAAAAAAACCGCTAATTTGCGGGTAATCTTTAGAAAATAAATAATTAGTCTGGCAAAAATTAAGAGATTTTAAAAGTTAATTTTAAGCCTGAATTGATAAAAAGTGCTAATTCGCGGCTAAAATTGAGAAACATTCTAATTTGCGTCAAAACTGAATAAATACGCCATTCGCGGCTTCTGAATGCGACTTTTAAGGCAGAAATTGAGAAAAAGCGCGAATTCATGGCAATGGGTGAAAAAACTGCTAATGGGCGGGTAAAACTAAGAAAAATCGCTCATGCATAGCATATGGTGAACCAAAAAAATCCTAATTTGGGAAAAGCCCTCTATTTCGCGGCTAATATTGAGGAAAACACTTAGGAAAAACTCTAATTTTCAGCTAAAACTGAGAAAAGTGCTAATCCCCTGCTAGGAAAATGGAAAAAATCGCTAATTTGCGGCTAAAATTGAGGAAAGCTCCAAAACTCGTGGAAAATTAAGAAACTCGCTCACGGGATAAAAACGCTACTTTGCTACTAAAGTTGGGAAAGTGCGAAAATTCATGGTTATGGAAGGGGGGGACAAAACTGCTAATTCGTGGCTGAAATTAAGAAGAACGATAAACGCGGCCAAAATTGAGAAAATAAGCGCTGATTTGCGGGTAAAGTTGACAAAAAGCACTCATTCATGGCTAAAATTGATAAATTCTCGGCTTAAACTGGTCGAAAAGCGCTAATTGGCGGATAGAAAATGTGAAATAGCAGTAATTCGTGGCTAAAATAAGGTAAAGGCTAAGTTAAAATTATATGTCTTGTTCATACAGAGACTTAGGGGCCTCTTGGAGATTTCCGCGATCGGGCCCCAATAGGTGTAGGTCCGCGAGTGACCCCACGATACGCGGTTTCATCCATTTCTAAATTTTGGCCGTTTCCACTAAAAATCGCCCAACTGAGAGATTTTTAGGGTAATTTTTTCTGGTTATTTCGATTTGAGCTGAAAGTATGAGTCCCGTGGAGATATGCTCACGGCAACACGGTTATTATTTTGAAACTCCACCCCTCTCATCCACTTGGGCACTTTCTGATTCCCATACTTCATCAACACTTCAGCTAAGGAACCTTTAAAGACGAGTAGACGCATACGGCGCCATGTTGGTTCTTATCAGTTTAATAAGAATGGTTGGGGGTGGTTTGTTGACATCCACAAAACATGATCAAAAGGCAAGGCTACTAGAACTAACAAGGTTGGCCATTACGCCGTTTGTTTACGTTTTTCTATATATATAGGCGAGGGGTGGAGGCCCACGTCACAATATGCTCCCTTCCACCACACTTTATTCATGTAGTATTCCAACTCCTTTGAAACTGAGTTATTCAGGTGAATCAAATCTTATTATCGAATTTTTTACTGCTGTTACGCACATTGCTTGGCCCCTAAGGCTAGAAAAAAGATACCAATGTTTACTACATAGTATTTTATTTATACAAAAAATATTATGTTGAAGCTGAACAAAACACTCACCCTTCCTTCAAGAACATTAGCCAGCCATACACTTGCGTTCTTATTTCCTCTCAAAAATCGTGGTGCATCCAAAGCGTAAAGAGATAAAATGGGGTAGGAAAATTTTGCTTCAAAAAACACTTTCCCATGGTGAATTGTGGCGCATGGAACAGGAGAGGAGAGAACATTTTGTATACAAATCAAATTTGTGTATAGAGAGTATTTCACAAATATTGTTGTCATTTGAAGAGATAAAACGTTAGTGCATGGTCTCGTATCGTGTCATTTGGCGTGGCGCGTTGTCATGTTCAAAATTTCAAGAGGATAAAGAGGGTAGAACAGAACACGATTTTTGAGAGTGATTTTCAAAGGAAATCACAACAGCGCGCACAAAGCAAGAGCTACAATAAGAGCAATAAGCTTCTCAAAGAAATAAGCTCCTGGAATGTGGTGAGGGTGATTTGATCGAGTGGTGGGGTGGAGATATTGCGAACTAAACCGAATTTCGTTCGCCCTTTATGACAATCACATATTTAACTGACTTTTAATTTTTATGCTAAGTATTATTAATTGTTTATTTAGAAGCAGTGAGAAGGTAACTTAATTCCAGCTAAGATGGCTTGGAAATAATGTAAGGAAAATCAATTCAAGTTCTTTGAAAGCACAAACCGCTGAATGTGTCTTCTTCATTTAAACACGAATTTTCTACAATCGTTGGGGAATCTTTGGTTGAAAATACTTGTAAGCGTCCAATAAGCGAGACCGGGCCCAAGAAATATGATTTTTTTCTTGGTTTTCGTGGGGATGACGCGAAAAACATCGAAGTTAGGAAGATTCATGGGTCAGAACTTACTTATAACTCTATTTTCTAATGTAATTATTTATGCTAAAATAGAACATAAATCGGGATCAGTTGTAAAATAACCAAGTTTTAGGTATTTTCAAACACGCCAGCTAAGCATGTTTTCGTCATGAAACGCATTCCGAAAAAAGTGGGGAGCGGTTTGTTGTGTTTCTACTTGAGCCCTTGAATAATAAAATAATAAAGGATAAATCAATTAGCCATTTAGAGGTATGAAAAGGGCAGAGAATGCAGCGTATGTTACGTTGCGGAAAATGTTCGATTTGGCGGGATTGAAAATATGCCAACTTTAAATAAGAAAAAAATTTCCAAAGGGTTTAATTTTTTTCATTTACATAGAAGGGCTGGTATACCTCATCGAAAAAAAATATTTTCGAAAAATGTGAGACTTCCTCATTATTAAAATGAGAAGAAACGCCGGGGCTAGGAGGGCTGCGAAGGAAATGGGAAGTTTTCTTGGTCCGAAATATCTTTCTATACAAGAATATTGCCACCTGAAGATACCATGGTGAAGGTACGAAGCCCGAAATTCTGGTTGAATTAAATAAAACAATAGTTTGGGCCGTTTGGGCTTTCAAAAAACACGAATTCTACATAACTACTATAGACTATAAACAATGGGGCGGGAAGAGGAGCATATTTCTACGTCACAATCGGTCTCGACCAATCAAAACACTGAGGCAACTTTTTCGTCTTGTTTACATTGTAATGGCCAACCTTGTTAGTTCTAGTAGCCTTGATCAAAAGGTGGATTTTACAAGACTGATAATTGATAAGAGCGAACATGGCGTCTGTGATTTTACCTGTCTGATTGTAGGTTCTCTACTTCAGCTAGAGAACCTATAGTTACACACAGGTACTGACATTACCCGCCATATGTGGTCCTTTGGAAAGGGAAGGGCTTGTGATTGGCTGGTGAGCGTAACCCAAGGACTGTAATCAAGGAGGTCCGCTCACGCGAGTTGGTTCTGCGGGGGCAGAGGGGAGCGTATGACGTATCTCAGGACCCTCCTAGCAATCCACTCCTATGATTTCTGCTTGGTTTCCTGGTAGGTACATACTGTGATTTGATGACTGACAAGGGTAAAAAATAGGGAACGCATACTTCATTTTTATGCTGTTAAAAAGAATGAAACTGTATATTTTTTTTTTTTTTTTTTTTAATGTAATTACGTAGGTTCCATCTTATTACAAAAAAAATAACAAAAAACCCTTTTTTTTCACCACCAAGCTTTTCTCGTTTTAATACATAGTAAAATTTCAGTTTCTCCGGAGAAAACATAGAGGTACAATAATTTTATTCGCCCCCCTCCCTTCAACAGTCAAAAATTTGTTACAAAAATTATTTTACGATTTTTCTTCATTTTCTTTTTCAAGGACTGCTGGTGACGTCAGTCTCCACCCCTCCCGTCCGTTGGGCAGGAGGAAATCTGCGGCACCTATAATTAAGTTTAGTCACCTTGTGGGCCCCTTTAAAGGTTCTCTACACGGCAGTTTCCAAACAAAACAAACAATTTTCTTCAAGTGATTACTACAGTTCCTTTAGCGACGAGCTGAGGTTTGCTTAGAATCAGAGTGATATGACGTCATCACTTTTTCAATCAATTGAAGAAAAATCGTTGATTCGCGTTGTATACAAACCACTTTACGGCTGAAATGTAGAGAAAACGCTAATGTACTGTTCGTCGGCCAGTCCTGCGGGCTCAAACTGAAACGTGTCCCGGTTTTTGCCTATTATCTATCGAGCGCAAAAAGGCAAGAAAATGCTCAAACTCAAGACTATGACAAAAGTCTGTGGGGGAGGGGGACAGACCCCCGTTAATTCGGGATTAAACTTGAGAAAAGTGGCACATTCGCAACTGAAATTGCGAAGTATCGCCCGTTCGTGGATAAAAAAGAGAAACACCAGCTGGTAAATTTGAAAAAAACCCCATTCACGGAAAAAATTGAGACAAATCACCAATTAAATCGGAGCTAAAATTGAGTAAAATCTCTAATTCGCGAATGAAATGACAAATAGCGCTAATTCGCGATTGAAATTATTGACATAAAACGCTAATTCGCGAACGAAATTAGCGCTAAAATACGGGCAATAATCTAATTCGCCACCAACATGGAAAATAATCGCCGTAATTAATTAATTCGCTGTTAAAATTGAGAGAAATCGTTAACCCAGGGATGAAATTGACTGGGTTGCCACAGACGGAGATCCGGGAAAAGTCAGGGAATTTTAAATTGGCCTGGGAAAACCGAGGAAAAGTCTGGGAATTTCTTAATTTTGACACCAAATTCAGGGGAAAATGAGTGGACAGCTTCTTCATCGTAGACTTCCTCGTAATTGTGAGTTAAACGTGGAAAAAATTGAACTAATGCGAGCTCCTCTACGCTTCACGGTGGTGGTTGAAGCTCAAATGTGGCTGGAGCTTTGTGTGGTAGGAAATTTGCTGTGGCTGGAGCTATACTGTGGATTGGAGCTTTGATGTTGTTGGGGTTTTGCTGTGGTTAGAGCTTTTTGTGGTTGGGCCTCTGCTGTGGTCAGAGCTTGTCTGTGGTTAGCACTTTACTGTGGTTAGAGCTTATAAAATTTGCTACTTTGGTGTGGTTTGGAGCTTTGAGAAGATTTGCTGTGGTTACGAGCTTTTATTGTGGTTTGGAGCTTTGGCCGAGTTTGAACCATTGCTCTGGTTGGAGCTTTGCGGTGGTTGGAACTCTGCTGTGGATTGGAGCTTTGATGTTGTTTGTGGTGCTGTGTTTTGGAACTTTGCTGTGGTTTAGCGATTCTCTGCAGTTGAATGGTATGCTGTTGTGATCTAATTGGTCTATTCACCTTTTTCAGGACGCTCGCACACACAAACAACATCGACGACATCAATCTCGAGAACCATGACTAATGATTGGATGAAGTGCTCATGTTTTCCCGGTAATTTGGTTTACCGTGTAGGGCTAAGCTTCACTGACTCTGGTAGAACACGCGGTTACGCCGCGAACTCATTGAGATCCGCTAAATTTCCCGCTGACTGGGAAAACCAATGGTGCATTGAATTCGAAGCAAGCAATCCTTCGTCGATTCACTTGAAAAAAGATGGAAACCCGGACTTGTGGGGAGGAGAGGGCCCTTCAGCTATGTTCAAAGTGAAGTTCGTTGGAATCTCGCCCATTATTTTCGAATGGAAAGCTGATCAAAAGGCACCTACGATGACTCAGTCGTTTCCGTCTCCTACAACTTACTTAAACTTGATGACCAACAACAACAACAGTCTAATTTGCGACGTTACTATGACTATATATTCAGCGGATAAATGCGCAGACTTTGTCAAAAGTTCACCATCGAACTTCATCGCTGGTTTTAAACAACTATTCGATAGTTCGTTAGGATCCGACGTTGTTGTCGTTACCAGAAACGGTCAATTGCCGGCACATTGGGCTGTTCTTGCAGCCCGGACCCCTTATTTCTCTGCTATGTTGAAATCAAATCTTAAAGAGAAACAAGACAACGAAATTAAGCTTGATGTTAGTTATGAAACATCAAAAAAAATGCTGCAGTTTATTTACTCTGACCAAGTAAGTTTATTTACTATTTTCCAACTCTTATTCACCGTTTTGTAATGAATAATTCCCCCTAGGTTTCAATATGCAACGAGGAGGAAGGGCAAGAGTTGCTCAAAGCCGGTGACGTCTATCTCCTCGACCGATTGAAAGACATCGCTGAAAACTTTCTGTGCTCAAAAATCACTGGAATGAACGCCCTAGATTTACTCATTCTGAGTGATCTTCACGCGGCGAAAAAACTGAAAGAGGTCGCCATCGATTTCGTTTGCAAGAATTCGAAGGCAATAACAAAAAGTGAACGATTTACTGATTTACTGAACAACAAGGACTTGGTGGCTGAACTATTTGACCATGCTTGTTCGCCAGGTAGGGCCATCGTAAAAGCCTCGTCATTTATAGCTGCCTCTTCTACTTCTCCTTCATTATTCTCATTCACAATGCCACGTAACCAGTAACAAACAACGTGTAGTGTGGACTGTATTGGTTCCGATCTGATGCATGTAAACATTTTTGAATAATTAGGGGTATTCATGAAAAATGTTAAACCTTGTATTTGTTATTTGCTAAATTCCGAACAGATGGGTAAGGCCATTGAAACGGAGAAACGGAACACAAAAAATACGAAATAACAGGGTTTACGTTGATAACATATGTTAAACTTCAGAGCATGAATCCTCTAATTATCTGTTTTTCTTTAACATAAATGTGTTACAATAATTAACACGCTTGTTATTAATATTACCAGTTTTATAAGCCATACTTGATTAATAGTTTACTTTTAGGGTTTTGGCTTGTTTGTGTTTTTTCTACTTCTAAAGAACTAAATAGAAGAAAAAAAAAAAAACAAAGCGAGGAGTAATTTCCACGAGTAATTCCGCGCTTCGTGTGAGCGTTGACATAGACACAGCGGCGAAGTGTGAAGTGCGTGAGTGAAGGCGTATGAGCCTATCGTAGCCCCGGGCCCCCCGCCACCGCAAACAAAGGCCCCCGACACTTGTCTGATTCGCGGTTTCTGGATGCATTTCGCGGCTTGAATTAAGAAAAAGAGCCACTATGTGATCTATAGAGCACCATGGCTAATGTAGTCTAGCTCTGAATAGTTGTCAAAAACTGACACTTTTTTAAATATCCTGATATTTTCCCAGTTTACTCAAAGAAGCTTTCGCTATCGTTAGACAAAATGTCTTTACTCACACAAAAAAAAAGAGTGCTCTTTTCAGTGGACGCTTACTTCCCATGTTACAGATGTTTTTGTTGCGAAAACCGTGATGTGCTAAAAAACAACAAATTGATTATCTGGAACTCGGAATGGAAATCTGACCTTAGGTCATAGGAAATTTTTTGTTGCATTTTGGGAGTACAATCACCCCTCTCATTTTGTTCACCCAAGTACCAATCACCGTGTATTTGAGTGCTACGGGTCTTGAAAAATTACCCTACCATTAAAATCTCGCTTATTGGCGAAATTAGGTATTTTGTTGATTTACTGTATTTCCTGAACTAACAGACCCAGGATGCTCGGGCATGGCTTAAATTATAGCAAACTTAGTTGGCTTTAACAATGTATTCTGTGGTCATGCTCGAAAAACTCTTTCTTCTGGTACTTTTGTTTAAAAAACCAGAAAAAGTGAAGAAATTTCTTAATTTTTCGAGTGCCATGAGTTAAGCACAAGGTTTTGAGGGTTGCAAACTTGAGTAATAACTGCTCTCATTGGTCCTAACAACACGCAACAAAAAAATCAATTACATGCATGTTTGCGATTTACCCCGATTTTTGTGTCCATATTGACTGGTCTAATTTTACTTACAAATAGTCTGTTTTGGGGGCTTTTCAGATCTTTTTGTAGGTTGTGACTATCTTGGGGTTGCAGCTTTTTATGAAGGCAAAGAAAAGAAAGGAAGGTCTTCTCCCACTTGTTTGATTTGAACTATCATGACCTCGGTTTCGGCAACACCATTGTTCTCAAACATTTCAACGAATAAAACACAACCGGTGTTGATACTTTCCGGGCACGAATCCGTTATTTTAGTCGTTTGCATTTTCAGGACGCGAATCGTCAGTTTTTAGCCATTATTAGAGTGCGCGGAGTCAATTTAGCTGTTTTTAGGAAGCCAAGGCCACGTTTGGTGCGCGAATGGTCGATTTAGTCATTTTTAGGGCGGGAATCGTGAACTTTGAAGGCACTTTCATGGCGCGCTAATCGTGCGTCTAGCAATTTATAGGGCGCGAGGAGTCAGTTTGGCTATTTTCAGAACTGCAATCGCCAGTTTCACTATTTTTAGGTCGTAAATAGTACAATCATTTTTAAGGCGCGAAAATCGTCAGTTGTTGACATTTTTTTGCGACTGTGGTCATACTTATAGATTTGAAGGATTCGAGTGGCTATAAGCCAGTTTTAGTAGAGCAAAGCATACAATTTCTGAAGCCCCTCCTTTTTGAACAAAACCCGACTCCACGTCTGTGTTTAGTATACATTTAAATTATCCACCGGCTGTTAGGGGGCCCCCTGATAGTTAGTTCTCGCCTGTACGGGCCCCGCGAGGGCTAGAAACGGCCATCGGTGTTGTCAGATTATTAATTAATTTTTTACTCTATTCATGGTAATCCTCGACACGACCCGAATATCGAGGTAAATAAGTTTGTGTGCTTGTGTCCTGATCTCAATTTCGAGCACGCAGGGCTTACTAGCCCATTTAAAGGAAAAATTAGACGAAGTTGAATACATCCTGACAAAATTAGCGTTAGCGAAAAATCGCAAATTGTTGTTTTAGAGATATAAGCCTTGTTCGAAATCCAGCATGTATTCCTTCTTAACGAGAAATTGTGGAAAATGCTAAATGGAAAATGGGGAATGGCTAGCGCAAAGGAGCAGTCGATCGTTTTCTTCCTGTAGAGGTCTATGGATGACGTCAATTCCCAACCTCGTCATAGTAGGGCAAGAGGGGAGCTGCGCCACCTCGATAGTAAATAGCGGGTTCATCCCAGTTTCATTCGACCCTAGCGCCCCTAAGCTCTATTCGCTCCCAAAAATACACAAAGAAATGGAGGACGGGTTTCCCCCGTTGAGACCGGTTGTTTCCTTTATAAGTTGTCAGAAGGCTTAGAAGTTGTCATGGAGGCGTTCGAGAGAGAACACGTTATGAGTGATAGAAACCCATATAGAGACAAGTTAATTTATTGGGGGAGGTACGTCGATGACGTCATGGCCATATGGAAGGGGCCAGAGATTGAAGTCACTGCCTTTTTGGGATACCTCAATTCATGTTTTGGTTGGCTTCAATTCACGTTGGAAAAAGAAGAGGATAGAAGGCTTAACTTTTTGGACCTCACGATAGAACGCGAAGAATCAGGAGTGATCGAGGTTCAAGGTGTTCAGGAAACCGACAGCGACGGACATCGTCATCCCGACGGACTCAAGCCACCACCCGCGCCATAAGATGGCGGCGTTTCATTATATGGCGAATCGTTTACTCTCGGTTCCAATGAGTCAGGGAGACTTCATGGAGGAGGTTGACAACATAGAGGAGATAGCTGTGGCCAACGGGTTTGATCCTTCAACTGTACTCGGCATAACAAGAAGCAGAGAAGAAAAGAAATTGAGAGGAGACATTTATCCTTCAGTTAACACGCCATTAGAAAAGAAAGAATGGGTGACTCTACCATACCTTGGGAAGATCTCTCTAGGCGTTGAAAAAGTGCTGAAGAGAAACGGAGTGGCGGTAGCCTTTAAAAACAGCAGGACACTTAAGTCGATTCTCTCGAAAGGGAAGGACAGGACAGAAGTGGCGGACTGCAGCGGAGTGTATAGGCTAGAATGTGGGGCGTGCAATGGCGGGGCGTGCTATATTGGTAAGACAGGCCGCCAACTCCGTACTCGAGTTAAGGAACATCTACGGAGGAGCGACTCGAGGTTCTTCGAACACATTTCGACGTGTGGGTTACAAGCGGACCACCAAATACAGCTGCTCGCGAAAGAAGGAACAGGCCGTCAATTGGATGGGTTGGAGAGTTTTTACATCGCGAAGGAGCTTTCCACCAATACCTCACTTAACGAGAGAGCCGAGGCTGTTAATTCCCCACTTTTATCGGTTGTAAGGCACATCCCACCAATCAATCCCTCCCCTCCTCTCCTCATTAGTTCCATGCTACAAGGAAGGTAAGGCAGGATTGGTCACGGTAGACTAGTATAGATTTAAAATCGCTTTTTGATGGGGTAGGCTTTAACCCTACTGATTTTTTACCAAAGGTACGTGTCTAGTCAAGTCTTTGTTTTTGTTTTATTTTATTTATTTTTATTTTATTTTCGTCTTAAGTCGTTATTATGTTTTTATATTGTTTGTGTACATTTAATGTGTTTTACGAATAGGGTGACGATGAGTTACGCATTGATAATGGCCGAGAACCTATAGGCCGAAAACTATAGTTTTGCTATAATAAAACGAAAGTGGAGAGACAAATAATACTGCGTTCTTTCAATCACCTTAGTCTCCACGATATCGCCTACAGATAATGGATCTCACAACAATCTTCATTCGTAGATTCAGGAACGTCATCTATTTGAACATTGTTCTGGATGCCTACTGGATCTTTGAACGAAATAGACGATTTCAAGGCCACAGTTGGCACATGCGCGCGACAGCTGACCAGTAACGATAAGAGGTGATACCAAAAGTGTCGAACCACATTCGTGACGGAACGTTAAAACTACCTCGGAAGTTCGCTAATATTTTCCTCATTTTTGTTCCGTTATTAATTAAGTTGTACATGTCAACCTCTGTAGACTTTGTAGCTTCGTAGTAGAGTGTTTTTTACTAGGCAAATATAGTTTCGAATGAATGAGTGGGGCAAATACACGATCAACTCAGTTGTCAACTTGGGGCCGCCGTATTCACCAACTTTTTTAACCACGGTCAACAACTAATCATGAATTCTTCTAATGAATGAATTCATATTGGTCGCTATGGAAACAAATGTATATCAATTTTAACCACGATCAATTTCGCTGGTGAAAGTGGGCCATACACGAACAACGTGGGTTGTAAACTGTGTTGTTGAACATTGCGTGTTTACAACTAAGTTGACTGTTTGTAGGCAAGTGAATTCGAAATTTCAACCATCAACTTCCATACAGACAATTAACTTGGTTTTCAACACGAATGTTATTAACTAAGTTGATAACTAGGTTGATCATGTATGGACCTCTTTAGTTTACAAACTAGCTCTTTTCGGGCGGCCCTTCAAACCTAAAAAAGTTCGAAGTTTTGCAGGTTGTGAAGATTTTAAACCAGTTCAGCTCATGTTGCTATATAAACTTCCTACAAATTTGTAACTTTTGTAAGTCACCCGTGTGTTGACAACCCCCCACGCAGACAGTCAACTTGGTTGTCAACTCGCAAATTTGTAAACTAAGTTGACATACAGATTGATTGTGTACGGGTCCCTTGAAATATGGCACGAATGGAATGAATGAACAAATGTTTGACACTTCGATTTGTTAGCAACAAACCCGTCAATCGTCCGTGTGTCTAAACATAGGAGATGGCAGCTCGAGTACCGTTCAGAAGTGTTGAAGTCACATGTATTTTAAAATATTTGACTATACAATAATAAAATTACAACATTTGACCAATAAAATTACAAAAATTGAAAAAACTGAGAAATCACCACTGTAAACTAGTGTTGGGCTCTGGTCAATTGACCGCGGTCAATTGACAATTTTGACCGGTCAATTGACAGGAAAGATTTTGACCGGATTTTGACACGGTCAAAATCTACACTACTAAAATGAAGAAAAAGAGCTAATTCCCACCTAAAATTGAAACAAAGCGCTAATGTATACGGCAAAAATTAAGAAAAAAACGAGAACTACACAAAAGACGTGGCAGACAACATATTCAATTTCAAGCTTTTTGTGTCGAAATATAAAGTTATTTCGGACTTGTATTAAACAACAGTGACATGGTGCTTTGTCCGGTACCTACGGGAAATCGGGACCGAGCAAACAAAACGTGGTGTTGTCGTGAGGGAGAGAGATAGCCCGGAGTTGAGTAGTTCCTGGTCGCCGCGGTGTCTCGGTGGTCTGAGAGCCGTACCGGAGCGATACCGATATACGGAGGTACCGGATATACGGTGTCCGGGTTCGATTCCCGCTCCGTGGCGGTTTCTTTTTCTCACGTCATACAAAGCACCATGACACTGTTGATATTCAATTTCGTTAATTTTCAGTCCACAGCTCCCTTGTTGAGAGGTTAGCGTACCCAAAGTTTTTGGAACTGTAATGGGAGCGGGTAAACAGGTAGGTACTCGTACCATCGAGTCATATTTCAGTTTTTCCTCATTATCCCGGTCCCCACATTAAGCAGTGAGTCAACGCAGTGAGTAGGACCGCGTAACCAGGGGCATACCTAGAAATACTTCCGGAGGGGGCGATTCCGGCAGTCCGCAGCCTACTAAGGACTGGCGGGGGACGGGTATTGTAATGAATGCCCTTCGTATTGCTGGGATTTCGCAAAAACTTGGCTAAAAATGGCCTCCCGGAGGGGGCGATCCACCTATCGCCCCCCTTCTGAGTACGCCACTGCGCGTAACAATAAGTATCCCGAGTATCTGATAAAATTTGCCACCGCTTTTTCTCTCAAAAAAATGTTTGTGTCATAAATCGTTTAGTTTCCTTTATAGGTGGCACGGAAAAATTGGTAAAAAGACCAATATCAAAAAACTTTTTTTTCTTTGGCAGATTGATTGCTTTTAATTTGTGTAGTTTTCATCCTGGATGAGTTTGACAGTGATTGATGCACAAACGCACCTTGCTTATCCCGAAATGTATCCTAATTTGGTGTGAAAAAGATTTTGACCGGAATTTGACCGGTCAAAATTGTCAAATTCTGGTCAATTGACCGGTCAAATGCCCAACACTACTGTAAACAATGCACTAAACGACAGAAATGGTTCGACAAAGATAATACGATAACGGCCGACCTCGGAAACGCTCGGAAAACTTCGGGTATCACCGACCGTGAAATCGTCTATTACCCTGTTTTTGCATTATAAAGAAAAAATCATAAACCAGGAATGGCTCGAGATAGGACACCTCCGGAGGTGGCATTGTACTCGGCTTTAGACGTTGTTTCACCCAAAATTGTGTATCAGAGTAATACGGATCGACCTTGTGTATATGACCTAGGCCAAAGGAAGCCTATTATCCCTTAAAAAGTAGCGCCCCTTGTGAAGAAGGGGGAGGTTGTTGTCCCTTGAAGAGCATATTACTATCATTCTACAGTCCACCGAAATTGCAATTTGATTTTACAAAAGAAAATCGTGCAATCAAAAAAAAGTTTCCTTATGCCAGGTTTTTCGACAAAAAACGACGAAATACGAAAAATGTTTACTACTACACCCGCCGTAACTCTCAAACCGTTCTCTCAAGTAAGATTATCTCGGGGATCATTTTTGTGGGCAATTTGATGAAGATTAGTTTTGTAAATGCTCATTTTCACGCTAAACCTCATAGATTTCGAAATATTTGAGAAATACCTCCAAACCCATAGCTCCAAATGGTAGAACTTTTTACCAATCAATAAGTGGGTTGTGACGAACAATTTGGCGTTGAAGGGAAACTTTCACTTTTGATGTTGGGGTTTAGGTCTAATTGCACTGTACTAAATATTTTCTTTAATATAAAAGATGAAAAAATTTTGCCTCTTTTATTCTCACCTCAGGGGCCAAATAATGTCTGTAATAATATTAAAATGTTCAATAATAGGTTTTGATTCATCGAAATAACTCAGTTCCAAAGGTGTTGGATTGCTAAATGAATGTTCAGTGGTGGGAGGGAGCATATTGTGACGTAGGGGGACGTACTAATTTGCGGATTCCAATAAAAGCTTGCGGATTCCATATGTGAAATGACGATAGAGAGCTGCAAATTGACACGTATACTGCTGTACCATACCAGTAACTTTTAATGACACTTTAGGTGATAGTTACTCAAAAGTACTAGTACTTGTCCCCACAGGTCAAGTTGCGGATTCCTATAAAAGCTTGCGGATTCCATATGTGAAATGACGATAGAGAGCTGCAAATTGACACGTATACTGCTGTACCACACCAGTAACTTTTAATGGCACTTTAGGTGAAAGTTACTCAAAAGTACTAGTACTTGTCCCCACAGGTCAACTTGCGGATTCCTATGAAAGCTTGGGGATTCCATATGTGAAATGACGATAGAGAGCTGCAAATTGACACGTATACTGCTTTACCATACCAGTAACATTTAATGGCACTTTAGGTGATAGTTACTAAAAAGTACTAGTACTTGTCACCACAGGTCAACCTGCGGATTCCTATAAAAGCTTGCGGATTCCATATGTGAAATGACGATAGAGAGCTGCAAATTGACACGTATACTGCTGTACCATACCAGTAACTTATAATGGCACTTTAGGTGATAGTTACTCAAAAGTACTAGTACTTGTCACCACAGGTCAAGTTGCGGATTCCTATAAAAGCTTGCGGATTCCATATGTGAAATGACGATAGAGAGCTGCAAATTGACACGTATACTGCTGTACCATACCAGTAACTTTTAATGGCACTTTAGGTGAAAGTTACTCAAAAGTACTAGTACTTGTCCCCACAGGTCAAGTTGCGGATTCCTATAAAAGCTTGCGGATTCCATATGTGAAATGACGATAGAGAGCTGCAAATTGACACGTATACTGCTGTACTATACCAGTAACTTTTAATGGCACTTTAGGTGATAGTTACTCAAAAGTACTAGTACTTGTCCCCACAGGTCAAGTTGCGGATTCCTATGAAAGCTTGCGGATTCCATATGTGAAATGACGATATAGAGCTGCAAATTGACACGTATACTGCTGTACCATACCAGTAACATTTAATGGCACTTTAGGTGATAGTCACTCAAAAGTACTAGTACTTGTCCCCACAGGACAACTTGCGGATTCCTATGAAAGCTTGCGGATTCCATATGTGAAATGACGATAGAGAGCTGTAAATTGACACGTATACTGCTGTACCATACCAGTAACTTTTAATGGCACTTTAGGTTATAGTTACTCAAAAGTACTAGTACTTGTCCCCACAGGTCAAGTTGCGGATTCCTATAAAAGCTTGCGGATTCCATATGTGAAATGACGATAGAGAGCTGCAAATTGACACGTATACTGCTTTACCATACCAGTAACATTTAATGGCACTTTAGGTGATAGTTACTCAAAAGTACTAGTACTTGTCACCACAGGTCAACTTGCGGATTCCATATGTGAAATGACGATAGAGAGCTGCAAATTGACACGTATACTGCTGTACCATACCAGTAACTTTTAATGGCACTTTAGGTGAAAGTTACTCAAAAGTACTAGTACTTGTCCCCACAGGTCAAGTTGCGGATTCCTATAAAAGCTTGCGGATTCCATATGTGAAATGACGATAGAGAGCTGCAAATTGACACGTATACTGCTGTACTATACCAGTAACTTTTAATGGCACTTTAGGTGATAGTCACTCAAAAGTACTAGTACTTGTCACCACAGGTCAAGTTGCGGATTCCTATGAAAGCTTGCGGATTCCATATGTGAAATGACGATAGAGAGCTGCAAATTGACACGTATACTGCTGTACCATACCAGTAACATTTAATGGCACTTTAGGTGATAGTTACTCAAAAGTACTAGTACTTGTCCCCACAGGACAACTTGCGGATTCCTATGAAAGCTTGCGGATTCCGTATGTGAAATGACGATAGAGAGCTGCAAATTGACACGTATACTTCTGTACCATACCAGTAACTTTTAATGGCACTTTAGGTGATAGTCACTCAAAAGTACTAGTACTTGTCCCCACAGGACAACTTGCGGATTCCTATGAAAGCTTGCGGATTCCATATGTGAAATGACGATAGAGAGCTGTAAATTGACACGTAAACTGCTGTACCATACCAGTAACTTTTAATGGCACTTTAGGTGATAGTTACTCAAAAGTACTAGTACTTGTCCCCACAGGTCAAGTTGCGGATTCCTATGAAAGCTTGCGGATTCCATATGTGAAATGACGATAGAGAGCTGCAAATTGACACGTATACTGCTGTACCATACCAGTAACTTTTAATGGCACCTTAGGTGATAGTTACTCAAAAGTACTAGTACTTGTCACCACAGGTCAAGTTGCGGATTCCTATAAAAACTTGCGGATTCCATATGTGAAATGACGATAGAGAGCTGCAAACTGACACGTATACTGCTGTACCATACCAGTAACTTTTAATGGCACTTTAGGTGATAGTTACTCAAAAGTACTAGTACTTGTCCCCACAGGTCAAGTTGCGGATTCCTATGAAAGCTTGCGGATTCCATATGTGAAATGACGATAGAGAGCTGCAAATTGACACGTATACTGCTGTACCATACCAGTAACTTTTAATGGCACCTTAGGTGATAGTTACTCAAAAGTACTAGTACTTGTCACCACAGGTCAAGTTGCGGATTCCTATAAAAACTTGCGGATTCCATATGTGAAATGACGATAGAGAGCTGCAAACTGACACGTATACTGCTGTACCATACCAGTAACTTTTAATGGCACTTTAGGTGATAGTTACTCAAAAGTACTAGTACTTGTCCCCACAGGTCAAGTTGCGGATTCCTATGAAAGCTTGCGGATTCCATATGTGAAATGACGATAGAGAGCTGCAAATTGACACGTATACTGCTGTACCATACCAGTAACTTTTAATGGCACCTTAGGTGATAGTTACTCAAAAGTACTAGTACTTGTCACCACAGGTCAAGTTGCGGATTCCTATAAAAACTTGCGGATTCCATATGTGAAATGACGATAGAGAGCTGCAAACTGACACGTATACTGCTGTACCATACCAGTAACTTTTAATGGCACTTTAGGTGATAGTTACTCAAAAGTACTAGTACTAGTTACTGGTATGGTACAGCAGTATACGTGTCAATTTGCAGCTCTCTATCGTCATTTCACATATGGAATCCGCAAGCTTTTATAGGAATCCGCAACTTGACCTCTGGGGACAAGTACTAGTACTTTTGAGTAACTATCACTTAAAGTGCCATTAAAAGTTACTGGTATGGTACAGCAGTATACGTGTCAATTTGCAGCTCTCTATCGTCATTTCACATATGGAATCCGCAAGCTTTTATAGGAATCCGCAACTTGACCTGTGGGGACAAGTACTAGTACTTTTGAGTAACTATCACCTAAAGTGCCATTAAAAGTTACTGGTATGGTACAGCAGTATACGTGTCAATTTGCAGTTCTCTATCGTCATTTAACATATGGAATCCGCAAGCTTTTGTGGAATCCGCAACTTGACCTGTGTGGACAAGTACTAGTACTTTTGAGTAACTATCACTTAAAGTGCCATTAAAAGTTACTGGTATGGTACAGCAGTATACGTGTCAGTTTGCAGCTCTCTATCGTCATTTCACATATGGAATCCGCAAGCTTTTATAGGAATCCGCAACTTGACCTGTGGTGACAAGTACTAGTACTTTTGAGTAACTATCACCTAAAGTGCCATTAAAAGTTACTGGTATGGTACAGCAGTATACGTGTCAGTTTGCAGCTCTCTATCGTCATTTCACATATGGAATCCCCAAGCTTTCATAGGAATCCGCAAGTTGACCTGTGGGGACAAGTACTAGTACTTTTGAGTAACTATCACTTAAAGTGCCATTAAAAGTTACTGGTAGGGTACAGCAGTATACGTGTCAATTTGCAGCTCTCTATCGTCATTTCACATGTGGAATCCGCAAGCTTTTATAGGAATCCGCAAGCTTTTATAGGAATCCGCAACTTGACCTGTGGGGACAAGTACTAGTACTTTTGAGTAACTATCACCTAAAGTGCCATTAAAAGTTACTGGTATGGTACAGCAGTATACGTGTCAATTTGCAGTTCTCTATCGTCATTTAACATATGGAATCCGCAAGCTTTTGTGGAATCCGCAACTTGACCTGTGTGGACAAGTACTAGTACTTTTGAGTAACTATCACTTAAAGTGCCATTAAAAGTTACTGGTATGGTACAGCAGTATACGTGTCAGTTTGCAGCTCTCTATCGTCATTTCACATATGGAATCCGCAAGCTTTTATAGGAATCCGCAACTTGACCTGTGGGGACAAGTACTAGTACTTTTGAGTAACTATCACCTAAAGTGCCATTAAAAGTTACTGGTATGGTACAGCAGTATACGTGTCAATTTGCAGTTCTCTATCGTCATTTAACATATGGAATCCGCAAGCTTTTGTGGAATCCGCAACTTGACCTGTGTGGACAAGTACTAGTACTTTTGAGTAACTATCACTTAAAGTGCCATTAAAAGTTACTGGTATGGTACAGCAGTATACGTGTCAGTTTGCAGCTCTCTATCGTCATTTCACATATGGAATCCGCAAGCTTTTATAGGAATCCGCAACTTGACCTGTGGTGACAAGTACTAGTACTTTTGAGTAACTATCATCTAAAGTGCCATTAAAAGTTACTGGTATGGTACAGCAGTATACGTGTCAATTTGCAGCTCTCTATCGTCATTTCACATATGGAATCCGCAAGCTTTTATAGGAATCCGCAACTTGACCTGTGGTGACAAGTACTAGTACTTTTGAGTAACTATCACATAAAGTGCCATTAAAAGTTACTGGTAGGGTACAGCAGTATACGTGTCAATTTGCAGCTCTCTATCGTCATTTCACATGTGGAATCCGCAAGCTTTTATAGGAATCCGCAACTTGACCTGTGGTGACAAGTACTAGTACTTTTGAGTAACTATCACCTAAGGTGCCATTAAAAGTTACTGGTATGGTACAGCAGTATACGTGTCAATTTGCAGCTCTCTATCGTCATTTCACATATGGAATCCGCAAGCTTTTATAGGAATCCGCAACTTGACCTGTGGGGACAAGTACTAGTACTTTTGAGTAACTATCACCTAAAGTGCCATTAAAAGTTACTGGTATGGTACAGCAGTATACGTGTCAATTTGCAGTTCTCTATCGTCATTTAACATATGGAATCCGCAAGCTTTTGTGGAATCCGCAACTTGACCTGTGTGGACAAGTACTAGTACTTTTGAGTAACTATCACTTAAAGTGCCATTAAAAGTTACTGGTATGGTACAGCAGTATACGTGTCAGTTTGCAGCTCTCTATCGTCATTTCACATATGGAATCCGCAAGCTTTTATAGGAATCCGCAACTTGACCTGTGGTGACAAGTACTAGTACTTTTGAGTAACTATCATCTAAAGTGCCATTAAAAGTTACTGGTATGGTACAGCAGTATACGTGTCAATTTGCAGCTCTCTATCGTCATTTCACATATGGAATCCGCAAGCTTTTATAGGAATCCGCAACTTGACCTGTGGTGACAAGTACTAGTACTTTTGAGTAACTATCACTTAAAGTGCCATTAAAAGTTACTGGTAGGGTACAGCAGTATACGTGTCAATTTGCAGCTCTCTATCGTCATTTCACACATATGGAATCCGCAAGCTTTTATAGGAATCCGCAACTTGACCTGTGGGGACAAGTACTAGTACTTTTGAGTAACTATCACCTAAAGTGCCATTAAAAGTTACTGGTATGGTACAGCAGTATACGTGTCAATTTGCAGCTCTCTATCGTCATTTAACATATGGAATCCGCAAGCTTTTGTGGAATCCGCAACTTGACCTGTGTGGACAAGTACTAGTACTTTTGAGTAACTATCACTTAAAGTGCCATTAAAAGTTACTGGTATGGTACAGCAGTATACGTGTCAGTTTGCAGCTCTCTATCGTCATTTCACATATGGAATCCGCAAGCTTTTATAGGAATCCGCAACTTGACCTGTGGTGACAAGTACTAGTACTTTTGAGTAACTATCACCTAAAGTGCCATTAAAAGTTACTGGTATGGTACAGCAGTATACGTGTCAATTTGCAGCTCTCTATCGTCATTTCACATATGGAATCCGCAAGCTTTCATAGGAATCCGCAAGTTGACCTGTGGGGACAAGTACTAGTACTTTTGAGTAACTATCACTTAAAGTGCCATTAAAAGTTACTGGTAGGGTACAGCAGTATACGTGTCAATTTGCAGCTCTCTATCGTCATTTCACATGTGGAATCCGCAAGCTTTTATAGGAATCCGCAAGCTTTTATAGGAATCCGCAACTTGACCTGTGGGGACAAGTACTAGTACTTTTGAGTAACTATCACCTCAAGTGCCATTAAAAGTTACTGGTATGGTACAGCAGTATACGTGTCAATTTGCAGTTCTCTATCGTCATTTAACATATGGAATCCGCAAGCTTTTGTGGAATCCGCAACTTGACCTGTGTGGACAAGTACTAGTACTTTTGAGTAACTATCACTTAAAGTGCCATTAAAAGTTACTGGTATGGTACAGCAGTATACGTGTCAGTTTGCAGCTCTCTATCGTCATTTCACATATGGAATCCGCAAGCTTTTATAGGAATCCGCAACTTGACCTGTGGGGACAAGTACTAGTACTTTTGAGTAACTATCACCTAAAGTGCCATTAAAAGTTACTGGTATGGTACAGCAGTATACGTGTCAATTTGCAGCTCTCTATCGTCATTTAACATATGGAATCCGCAAGCTTTTGTGGAATCCGCAACTTGACCTGTGTGGACAAGTACTAGTACTTTTGAGTAACTATCACTAAAGTGCCATTAAAAGTTACTGGTATGGTACAGCAGTATACGTGTCAGTTTGCAGCTCTCTATCGTCATTTCACATATGGAATCCGCAAGCTTTTATAGGAATCCGCAACTTGACCTGTGGTGACAAGTACTAGTACTTTTGAGTAACTATCATCTAAAGTGCCATTAAAAGTTACTGGTATGGTACAGCAGTATACGTGTCAATTTGCAGCTCTCTATCGTCATTTCACATATGGAATCCGCAAGCTTTTATAGGAATCCGCAACTTGACCTGTGGTGACAAGTACTAGTACTTTTGAGTAACTATCAGCTAAAGTGCCATTAAAAGTTACTGGTATGGTACAGCAGTATACGTGTCAATTTGCAGCTCTCTATCGTCATTTCACATATGGAATCCGCAAGCTTTTATTGGAATCCGCAACTTGACCTGTGGTGACAAGTACTAGTACTTTTGAGTAACTATCACCTAAGGGCCATTAAAAGTTACTGGTATGGTACAGCAGTATACGTGTCAATTTGCAGCTCTCTATCGTCATTTCACATATGGAATCCGCAAGCTTTTATTGGAATCCGCAACTTGACCTGTGGGGACAAGTACTAGTACTTTTGAGTAACTATCAGCTAAAGTGCCATTAAAAGTTACTGGTATGGTACAGCAGTATACGTGTCAATTTGCAGCTCTCTATCGTCATTTCACATATGGAATCCGCAAGCTTTTGTGGAATCCGCAACTTGACCTGTGTGGACAAGTACTAGTACTTTTGAGTAACTATCAGCTAAAGTGCCATTAAAAGTTACTGGTATGGTACAGCAGTATACGTGTCAATTTGCAGCTCTCTATCGTCATTTCACATATGGAATCCGCAAGCTTTTATTGGAATCCGCAACTTGACCTGTGGTGACAAGTACTAGTACTTTTGAGTAACTATCAGCTAAAGTGCCATTAAAAGTTACTGGTATGGTATAGCAGTATACGTGTCAATTTGCAGCTCTCTATCGTCATTTCACATATGGAATCCGCAAGCTTTTATTGGAATCCGCAACTTGACCTGTGGTGACAAGTACTAGTACTTTTGAGTAACTATCAGCTAAAGTGCCATTAAAAGTTACTGGTATGGTATAGCAGTATACGTGTCAATTTGCAGCTCTCTATCGTCATTTCACATATGGAATCCGCAAGCTTTTATTGGAATCCGCAACTTGACCTGTGGTGACAAGTACTAGTACTTTTGAGTAACTATCAGCTAAAAGGCCATTAAAAGTTACTGGTACGGTACAGCAGTATACGTGTCAATTTGCAGCTCTCTATCGTCATTTCACATATGGAATCCGCAAGCTTTTATTTGAATCCGCAACTTGACCTGTGGGGACAAGTACTAGTACTTTTGAGTAACTATCAGCTAGTGGGCCATTAAAAGTTACTGGTATGGTATAGCAGTAAACGTGTATATTTGCAGCTCTCTATCGTCATATCACATATGGAATCCGCAAGCTTTTGTGGAATCCGCAACTTGACCTGTGTGGACAAGTACTAGTACTTTTGAGTAACTATCAGCTAAAGTGCCATTAAAAGTTACTGGTATGGTACAGCAGTATACGTGTCAATTTGCAGCTCTCTATCGTCATTTCACATATGGAATCCGCAAGCTTTTATTGGAATCCGCAACTTGACCTGTGGTGACAAGTACTAGTACTTTTGAGTAACTATCAGCTAAAGGGCCATTAAAAGTTACTGGTATGGTATAGCAGTATACGTGTCAATTTGCAGCTCTCTATCGTCATTTCACATATGGAATCCGCAAGCTTTTATTGGAATCCGCAACTTGACCTGTGGGGACAAGTACTAGTACTTTTGAGTAACTATCAGCTAAAGTGCCATTAAAAGTTACTGGTATGGTACAGCAGTATACGTGTCAATTTGCAGCTCTCTATCGTCATTTCACATATGGAATCCGCAAGCTTTTGTGGAATCCGCAACTTGACCTGTGTGGACAAGTACTAGTACTTTTGAGTAACTATCACTAAAGTGCCATTAAAAGTTACTGGTATGGTACAGCAGTATACGTGTCAATTTGCAGCTCTCTATCGTCATTTCACATATGGAATCCGCAAGCTTTTATTGGAATCCGCAACTTGACCTGTGGTGACAAGTACTAGTACTTTTGAGTAACTATCAGCTAAAGTGCCATTAAAAGTTACTGGTATGGTATAGCAGTATACGTGTCAATTTGCAGCTCTCTATCGTCATTTCACATATGGAATCCGCAAGCTTTTATTGGAATCCGCAACTTGACCTGTGGTGACAAGTACTAGTACTTTTGAGTAACTATCAGCTAAAGGGCCATTAAAAGTTACTGGTATGGTATAGCAGTATACGTGTCAATTTGCAGCTCTCTATCGTCATTTCACATATGGAATCCGCAAGCTTTTATTGGAATCCGCAACTTGACCTGTGGTGACAAGTACTAGTACTTTTGAGTAACTATCAGCTAAAGTGCCATTAAAAGTTACTGGTATGGTATAGCAGTATACGTGTCAATTTGCAGCTCTCTATCGTCATTTCACATATGGAATCCGCAAGCTTTTATTGGAATCCGCAACTTGACCTGTGGGGACAAGTACTAGTACTTTTGAGTAACTATCAGCTAAAGGGCCAATATAAGTTACTGGTATGGTATAGCAGTATACGTGTCAATTTGCAGCTCTCTATCGTCATTTCACATATGGAATCCGCAAGCTTTTGTGGAATCCGCAACTTGACCTGTGGGGACAAGTATTAGTACTTTTGAGTAACTATCAGCTAAAAGGCCATTAAAAGTTACTGGTATGGTACAGCAGTATACGTGTCAATTTGCAGCTCTCTATCGTCATTTCACATATGGAATCCGCAAGCTTTTATTGGAATCCGCAACTTGACGTGTGGTGACAAGTACTAGTACTTTTGAGTAACTATCAGCTAAAGGGCCATTAAAAGTTACTGGTATGGTATAGCAGTATACGTGTCAATTTGCAGCTCTCTATCGTCATTTCACATATGGAATCCGCAAGCTTTTATTGGAATCCGCAACTTGACCTGTGGGGACAAGTACTAGTACTTTTGAGTAACTATCACCTAAAGTGCCAATAAAAGTTACTGGTATGGTATAACAGTATACGTGTCAATTTGCAGCTCTCTATCGTCATTTCACATATGGAATCCGCAAGCTTTTATTGGAATCCGCAACTTGACCTGTGGGGACAAGTACTAGTACTTTTGAGTAACTATCAGCTAAAGTGCCATTAAAAGTTACTGGTATGGTATAGCAGTATACGTGTCAATTTGCAGCTCTCTATCGTCATTTCACATATGGAATCCGCAAGCTTTTGTGGAATCCGCAACTTGACCTGTGTGGACAAGTACTAGTACTTTTGAGTAACTATCAGCTAAAGTGCCATTAAAAGTTACTGGTATGGTACAGCAGTATACGTGTCAATTTGCAGCTCTCTATCGTCATTTCACATATGGAATCCGCAAGCTTCTATTGGAATCCGCAACTTGACCTGTGGGGACAAGTACTAGTACTTTTGGGTAACTACAAGCTAAAGGGCCATTAAAAGTTACTGGTATGGTATAGCAGTATACGCGTCAATTTGCAGCTCTCTATCGTCATTTCACATATGGAATCCGCAAGCTTTTGTGGAATCCGCAACTTGACCTGTGTGGACAAGTACTAGTACTTTTGAGTAACTATCAGCTAAAGTGCCATTAAAAGTTACTGGTATGGTACAGCAGTATACGTGTCAATTTGCAGCTCTCTATCGTCATTTCACATATGGAATCCGCAAGCTTTTATTGGAATCCGCAACTTGACCTGTGGTGACAAGTACTAGTACTTTTGAGTAACTATCAGCTAAAGTGCCATTAAAAGTTACTGGTATGGTACAGCAGTATACGTGTCAATTTGCAGCTCTCTATCGTCATTCCACATATGGAATCCGCAAGCTTTTATTGGAATCCGCAACTTGACCTGTGGTTGACTAGTACTAGTACTTTTGAGTAACTATCAGCTAAAGTGCCATCAAACGTTACTGGTATGGTATAGCAGTATACGTGTCAATTTGCAGCTCTCTATCGTCATTTCACATATGGAATCCGCAAGCTTTTATTGGAATCCGCAACTTGACCTGTGGTGACAAGTACTAGTACTTTTGAGTAACTATCAGCTAAAGGGCCATTAAAAGTTACTGGTATGGTACAGCAGTATACGTGTCAATTTGCAGCTCTCTATCGTCATTTCACATATGGAATCCGCAAGCTTTTATTGGAATCCGCAACTTGACCTGTGGGGACAAGTACTAGTACTTTTGAGTAACTATCAGCTAAAGTGCCATCAAAAGTTACTGGTATGGTATAGCAGTATACGTATCAATTTGTGGCTCTCTATCGTCATTTCACATATGGAATCCGCAAGCTTTTGTGGAATCCGCAACTTGACCTGTGGTGACAAGTACTAGTACTTTTGAGTAACTATCAGCTAAAGTGCCATTAAAAGTTACTGGTATGGTATAGCAGTATACGTGTCAATTTGCAGCTCTCTATCGTCATTTCACATATGGAATCCGCAAGCTTTTATTGGAATCCGCAACTTGACCTGTGGTGACAAGTACTAGTACTTTTGAGTAACTATCAGCTAAAGGGCCATTAAAAGTTACTGGTATGGTATAGCAGTATACGTGTCAATTTGCAGCTCTCTATCGTCATTTCACATATGGAATCCGCAAGCTTTTATTGGAATCCGCAACTTGACCTGTGGTGACAAGTACTAGTACTTTTGAGTAACTATCAGCTAAAGGGCCATTAAAAGTTACTGGTATGGTATAGCAGTATACGTGTCAATTTGCAGCTCTCTATCGTCATTTCACATATGGAATCCGCAAGCTTTTATTGGAATCCGCAACTTGACCTGTGGTGACAAGTACTAGTACTTTTGAGTAACTATCAGCTAAAGGGCCATTAAAAGTTACTGGTATGGTACAGCAGTATACGTGTCAATTTGCAGCTCTCTATCGTCATTTCACATATGGAATCCGCAAGCTTTTTTAGAATCCGCAACTTGACCTGTGGGGACAAGTACTAGTACTTTTGAGTAACTATCAGCTAAAGGGCCATTAAAAGTTACTGGTATGGTATAGCAGTATACGTGTCAATTTGCAGCTCTCTATCGTCATTTCACATATGGAATCCGCAAGCTTTTGTGGAATCCGCAACTTGACCTGTGGTGACAAGTATTAGTACTTTTGAGTAACTATCAGCTAAAAGGCCATTAAAAGTTACTGGTATGGTACAGCAGTATACGTGTCAATTTGCAGCTCTCTATCGTCATTTCACATATGGAATCCGCAAGCTTTTATAGGAATCCGCAACTTGACCTGTGGTGACAAGTACTAGTACTTTTGAGTAACTATCAGCTAAAGGGCCATTAAAAGTTACTGGTATGGTATAGCAGTATACGTGTCAATTTGCAGCTCTCTATCGTCATTTCACATATGGAATCCGCAAGCTTTTATTGGAATCCGCAACTTGACCTGTGGGGACAAGTACTAGTACTTTTGAGTAACTATCAGCTAAAGGGCCATTAAAAATTACTGGTATGGTATAGCAGTATACGTGTCAATTTGCAGCTCTCTATCGTAATTTCACATATGGAATCCGCAAGCTTTTGTGGAATCCGCAATTTGACCTGTGGGGACAAGTACTAGTACTTTTGAGTAACTATCAGCTAAAGGGCCATTAAAAGTTACTGGTATGGTATAGCAGTATACGTGTCAATTTGCAGCTCTCTATCGTCATTTCACATATGGAATCCGCAAGCTTTTATTGGAATCCGCAACTTGACCTGTGGTGACAAGTACTAGTACTTTTGAGTAACTATCAGCTAAAGGGCCATTAAAAGTTACTGGTATGGTATAGCAGTATACGTGTCAATTTGCAGCTCTCTATCGTCATTTCACATATGGAATCCGCAAGCTTTTATTGGAATCCGCAACTTGACCTGTGGGGACAAGTATTAGTACTTTTGAGTAACTATCAGCTAGTGGGCCATTAAAAGTTACTGGTATGGTATAGCAGTATACGTATCAATTTGCAGCTCTCTATCGTCATTTCACATATGGAATCCGCAAGCTTTTGTGGAATCCGCAACTTGACCTGTGGTGACAAGTACTAGTACTTTTGAGTAACTATCAGCTAAAGGGCCATTAAAAGTTACTGGTATGGTATAGCAGTATACGCGTCAATTTGCAGCTCTCTATCGTCATTCCACATATGGAATCCGCAAGCTTTTATTGGAATCCGCAACTTGACCTGTGGTGACAAGTACTAGTACTTTTGAGTAACTATCAGCTAAAGGGCCATTAAAAGTTACTGGTATGGTATAGCAGTATACGTGTCAATTTGCAGCTCTCTATCGTCATTTCACATATGGAATCCGCAAGCTTTTATTGGAATCCGCAACTTGACCTGTGGTGACAAGTACTAGTACTTTTGAGTAACTATCAGCTAAAGGGCCATTAAAAGTTACTGGTATGGTATAGCAGTATACGTGTCAATTTGCAGCTCTCTATCGTCATTTCACATATGGAATCCGCAAGCTTTATTGGAATCCGCAACTTGACCTGTGGTGACAAGTACTAGTACTTTTGAGTAACTATCAGCTAAAGGGCCATTAAAAGTTACTGGTATGGTATAGCAGTATACGTGTCAATTTGCAGCTCTCTATCGTCATTTCACATATGGAATCCGCAAGCTTTTATAGGAATCCGCAACTTGACCTGTGGTGACAAGTACTAGTACTTTTGAGTAACTATCACTTAAAGTGCCATTAAAAGTTACTGGTAGGGTACAGCAGTATACGTGTCAATTTGCAGCTCTCTATCGTCATTTCACATGTGGAATCCGCAAGCTTTTATAGGAATCCGCAACTTGACCTGTGGTGACAAGTACTAGTACTTTTGAGTAACTATCACCTAAAGTGCCATTAAAAGTTACTGGTATGGTACAGCAGTATACGTGTCAATTTGCAGCTCTCTATCGTCATTTCACATATGGAATCCGCAAGCTTTTGTGGAATCCGCAAGTTAGAAACTCCTGACGTAGGTATATGTAGAAGAACGTAAACAAACGGCGAAATGGCCAACCTTATTTTACTAACCTTGAATTAAAAAGGCCTTTCTCTCTCACCACTTGTTCCTACCTCCATGGTGGTAACCACGTGAGTTCCACTCTAGATTTTGGACGCTTCACACTAGCAACAAGGCGATAAATAGGAGTTTGAATAATGCTCTAGAATCTAGAACTATTGTAGTTATACCGTTTTCTTTGCACGCTGATGTTCCGTGACGCCTCCACAATATCTCGATCAAATCGGCGTAAGTGGACTCTGCTTTTTTCTTGTTGTTAATTACTTTTATTTTAAATTGTTTTTTTTATCAACCGATTCACCTCATCCTGTAATAGTTCATGTCCTTGTGAATAGTCTTATTGTTGCTTCTTGCTGGTTCATTCTCCTCCAACTCATCGCTAAAAAGGCGTGACCATAATGGCCTAATCAATGTTACTTGACAAATATTTGCCTTGTATGTTCAGTGGCGTACCGAGGCAACACGGGTGTGAGTGGGCGGGCCGTCACGGTTCCAGTATCTGAGGGGGGGGGGGGCGAAAAGCTTAGTTTAGTTTGAAAGTTTTATATTGCGGATACAGGGGATGGGCGATTGGGCTGAGCCCGAATGGCCGGCGGGCCAGTGCGGCCGGAGGGCCAATGCCTGCTCCCCCCCCCCCAACTCTTTGACGGATCCCAGCCCTCCTGAGAAATCTGGTAACTACAGATTAATTTTTCTCGGTAATGGTCCTTACTATTAGAAACTTTGTCAAGAGCAGAGCGACTTTTTGGTATTATTTATATTTTTGTATTCAGTAAAACATAAACAAAAAAAAAAAGTTTTGTTAAATTAGCAGATGATGCCGTCACCCCCACTCGGCAATATCTGTTCCAACCCCATCTTTGGGCGGGAGCCTTCGAATTTTAGCCGAGGAATTGGCTTCGTCATCGCGTCAGCAACCATTTTTTCACCTTCGCAGTACTCAAACCGGAGTATTCCCTTCGACACTAGGTCTCTTAAGTGATGGCATTTCACATCAATGTGTTTTGTACGAGCATTTATCTTCTCCGTGTTGGCGAGCTTAATACAACTTTGGTTGTCTTCGTGAATGACCGTTGCTTCCGTACATTCGTAACCGAAATCCGCAAGTATTTGTCTTAGCCAGAGGACTTCTTGACTTGCAAAAGACGCTGACACATATTCGGCTTCTGTCGATGATAATGCCACTGTGGTTTGCTTTTTGGAAACCAAACTTATCGGGTTGTTCCCAAGAAAGCAAATGAATTCGCTTGTGAATTTCCTGTCGCTATGGTTTCCTGCCCAGTCAGCATCGACATAGCAGTTGAGAGTCAGATCAGTTTGAGCCTTAATCACGAGCTTCAACCCCATAGTCCTCTTCAAATATTTCATGATTCGCTTCATGGCTGACCAGTCGACGTTTCGAGGATTACTCGTTCTTCTGCATAGTAGTCCAATAGCATTGGAAATATCTGGGCGAGAGATAGTGGTGATGTAGAGCAATGCCCCCACTGCTTCCTGGTACTTTTTATTGTCTTTCAACAGACCTTCTTCTCCACCAAAATTAATGTATGCAGGGTCCATGGGAGTAGCACATCCAGCTGCGTCCGTCATTCCGAATTCTGCCAGGACGTTTTCAATTTTTGCCTTTTGGTCAATAACAAAACTTCCATCACTCATTCTTTCAATGTGAATTCCAAGAAAGTGGGAAATTTCTCCGAGATGATTAATTTCAAAATTTTCTTTGAGTTGTTCTCCGACAGTCTTAACTTCAATTTCGTTTTCATGTGCAATGAGTAAATCATCAACATAGGTGAGAACGTACATGAATTTTCCATCAACTAATTTGGAATAAAGACAGGGGTCGGCTAGGCTTCTTTTGAACGATAAATTCACTAAAGCTTCATCAAGTTTTTCGTTCCATGCTCGAGCAGATTGTTTTAAACCGTAAAGCGACTTATTCAATTTCAAAACTGTATTTCTTTTGTTGGTTTTAGTTATGAATCCTTCAGGAATTTTCATATAAATATTTTCGCGAAGATCGCCGTTAAGAAAGGCCGTTTTAACGTCGTATTGATGAATAAACATTTTACGGTTAGCGGCGAAACTCAACAAAATTCTGAAAGTACTTTGCTTCATAACTGGAGCAAAAGGCATGTCATAATCCTCCCCGAATTTTTGAGTGAAGACTTTCGCAACTAGACGTGCTTTGTATTTTGTTAAGCCCTGTACACACGGAGACTTTTCTGTCTTGTCATGAAATTTTTAAGATTTTTAGGAATGTTCGTTTGTCGTGATGTCAAAAAGTATAAAAACCATATGTTTCTATGAAAACAAACAAGAAAAAACGGAGAAATTTTGGAAAAATCCCTCCTTCCTCCCTACCACGGAAACCTAGCTTAAAAATACCGCGTCTACATTAGCCCTGATGTAAACTGTGAACAAAGGACAACAGGACATAAAAAATGGGAGTAACTTTTGGGGCTTGAAAATAAACAATTTCTGTCGGAATAATGTACATACGGTAACGGAGGGACGGATTTTGAGATTTTTATGCTGGGGGGGGGGGGTCTTAAGCACTTTTGCATCTGAGCTAGGATAATATCGAGCACAACTCCTGATCATGGAGGAGTATAGACTATAGAGTCTCATCGTCGCAGCAAGCGTTACTTTATTTGTAGCCATTTCCCTTAGGCCGGTCGTTCTCTGGAAGCGTTTTCGAGCGGCGCTACAATAACGCGCTAGAACGAGCGTACATTCCATAGCCTTGAATTTAATGTGACAAACAGGGAAAAGAGCCGGGGAAGCATTATTTTTCATGAATCCGTCAAAAGAAACTCAAATCGAGAGTTCAAAACAATGTTTGAAGAAACAAGGTATTGTTGAACTCACAGTCTATTGAAACCAAGGAGCCTCGCGTTACTCAGCGGATGAAGAATCGACCGGATCCGCAGACTGAGAATGTTGAAGATTTCTTTGAATCACAATATTCGCACCATTTATGAAGGAGAGATTCAGTCCTCAAGTCACGAGTTCGAGCTCTTCGTGCTCTTTCCGCAGAACATAATAAAATTCGACTTGACGGAACTGGAACATCAGCTTCTTTGCATGTAGAGTTTATTGAGTCAAATTCAATATGCTTAACTACTGAACAATTAAGACTCTTTCAATGACTGATCAAGTTGAGGGTCCAGAAGGCCAGACCCTCAACCTTGTGGCCATCAGATGGCGCAGGCTCTGCCTATCATGACAGAAAATACAGCCCTTTACACTGCTGCGGACCTCTTTAAGATGTGGCCAGTACCTAGGCCGTTGCCGGCCCTTACCTGGCCTGTACCCCATCTTTGGCCCGGACTCGGTCCCATCACTCAGCTCGACCCGTTAGCCGCGACTGGTGGTCAGCCAGTCGCGCCCGAGAGGCACCACGTGGAGGTGGGTCTTTCAGAGCTGAGGATGCTGGCTAGTGCTATGGACCGAAACCGGACAGGGAGGGTGGCCCTGTATTCTGAATAGTAGCCAAGACTCAAGAGTCGTCCTCGCCAGTTGCCAATCTGGGCCCCCATTCTTTGCCCAATATTCTGTGCAGGAGGCACACGACGCTTATTTTTAATGTTTGACCCTTTTAAAAAATCTCCTGTCCCCCACGCACATTAATGGCCACATTTTAATTAAATACGTAATTTAATAAATGCCGAATAATTAAGAAGAGAAAAGAAGACGAGGGGTGACAGGACGGGGGTCGAGGTATCATCTGTTCAGTTCCCCAAACCCCTAGAAGGTAGAATATTGCCTGAAAAAAAGGTCTTGAAACAAATCTGGGAAAAAGTCGGACATTTCTTGCTCAAGTACTTGTCTGCCCATATGGCAATATATTTCAGTGTTCAAACTTGGTTCAAACGAAGCATTTTGGTTTTTTGTTTCACTTCAGTAGAGGGATTTAAGAGAGGGGGTAATAAAAATGCTTCAAATATGTGCGAATAATTTCATACTAAGCCCCTCCGTGGGCTTCAAAATGGGGATAATAAAAAAGAAATAATCAATTTCTTGTACTAGCATTCAACCAAACAAACCTAAAACTTCACTTTTAATGTTTTTAACTACTTTGAACACCAGCTACAGTAGAAGACAGGACAGAAAAGTCTCCGTGTGTACAGGGCTTTATGTTTCCAATAGCATCGAATTTCTTTTTGAATACCCATTTTGAAGATATAGGCTTCTTTCCATGTGGTAACTCGACTTCATTCCACGTCCCTTTCTCTCTGATCGACGATAGTTCATCTTGCACGGCGTGCAACCAGCGTTCACGCTCTTCTTTAGGTAGCCGAAGCATGCCTCCCCATGAACTTGGCTCCGTTGTTGAATTAGCACGGTCTGATTCTGAAGACAAATAGGCCCATCTTTTCGGAGGAATCCCTTTATTTTGTCTACTGGATGTTCGTCGTGTTTCCACGATTTCGCCTTGAACAGTGTCTGTGTTTATTTCTTGTTCTTGAAGTGCGTTTTCTTCCGGACGTGTATATTCATCTTGTTCAATTCGTCGTGTTTCCACGATTTCTCTTTGACCAGTGTCTGTGTTTACTTCTTCAAGTGTGTTTTCTTCTGGGCGTGTATGTCCATCTTGTTCGTCCCGTTCTCTGCATGAATTGATTTGTTTCTTATCGTCAAGCCTTCTTGTTATGATGATGTTTTCCGAGTTAATGTATTCTCCTTTGTCGTTTGACGCTTGTGTTGCCGTGATGGGAGACTCGTTATGACGTGTGGGGTGTGATGTTCTGATGCATTGTTCTGGGGATTCAAAAAATTCTACTGTTCTACTTATTGTTATTTTGTCAGTGGTGGGATCCAAAATTCGATAAGCTGTACGATTCGTAGAATAACCGACCATGATACCTCTGCGTGCTCTTGCGTCCCACTTTGTTCGTTTTTCTTTCGGTATATAAAAGTAGGCTTCGCATCCGAATATTTTCAAGTTGTCATAATTTGGCTTGTATCCTTCCCAGAATTCAAAAGGTGTTTTTAAAGTAGATTTTGTGGGCGAAAAATTCAACAAATAATTTGAAGTCATGATGGCTTCTCCCCAGTACTTGTTCGGCAAGTTGGCGTCAAAAAGCATTGTCCGGGCCATTTCACAGAGTGTTCTGTTCTTTCTTTCAGAAACTCCATTCTGTGATGGGCAGTATGGGACAGTAGGTTGAAAGGTGATGCCATTATCTTTGTGGATCCTCTGAGTCTTTTCGGAAATATATTCCCCTCCGTTGTCCGATCTAAACGCTTTTGGGATCTTGTCGAATTTATTTGTCACGAGAGCTATGAAGTCTTCAAGTTTTTCCGGGACTTCACTCTTATCACGAAGTAGATAAATAGTCGTGAATCTGGAGTAGTCGTCAGTGAAAGTAAAAAAATATCGTTTTCTTCCTGGGGTTTCAGTTTTCATCGGGCCGCATAAATCCGAATGAATCAAATCCAAGAGGGAGGCCGCTCTATATTCAGAGGATTTGGGGAACGATTTTTCTTTTAGCTTTCCTTTAATACAACTGACGCATCTTTTAATTTGGTTGCATTGCCTTATATTGATGCCCGAGACTAATTTGTCCTTTTCAGCTCTTTTGAGAGCTGCTGGATCTCGATGTCCAAGCCTTCTGTGCCAAGTATGAATGCAATTGTAACATGAACGAAGAACTGAATTTATTGTTTCATTGTGAATACGTAATTTGTACAAAGTGCCGTCAGTGTGGGCCTTCGCAACGACTTTGGTTCCGTGTTTTACCAAACAGTAGTTACGATTAAATATAACTTGACAGCCGGCGTCTGTCATCTTTTTCACTGATACTAAGTTATTCTCCAATTCCGGGACAAAATAAACATTTTTCAATAATATTTTTAGTGATTTGAATTTTGAAATTTTGATTTTTAAGTTTGCATCACCTATTCCCTCGTAATTTATGAATTGGCCGTTTGCTACTGTGATTATATCAGGCGAGATTGTTCGGTAATTCGTTAAGTTATTTTTATCATTCGTCATATGACTCGTAGCTCCTGAGTCAACGAACCAGTCTTTCGAATGCCGTCTTATGGTTGAAAAACAAAACTCTTCAGAGTCGGAAGATTCATTTTGTTTTGCTGCAGTTCTTGCTTCTTGTCGCGGATTATTATGCATATCCGTACCACGTTTCCAGAGATAGCATTGGGACTTAACGTGGCCTCGTTTCTTGCAGAAGAAGCATTCTTTCGAATCGGTCATTCGTGGTCTTTCTTTTGTCATTTGGTTCCTCCGTAAGTTCAAAGCGGTTTCTGGTTCATCAAACCTGTCATTGTCTTTCACTCGTCGTCTTTTGAATTCGTCTATTAATTTGCCACTAACGTATTCCAGAGTAAGTTCGTCGTCAGGGCGAGCATCAAGAGCAGTTACCAGAGCACTAAATTCATCGGGTAACCCTCCTAACAAGAGTGCGGCTACGTGGAAATCTTTAATTTCTTCCCCTATTCCGCGAAGTTTCTCAACGAGTTCCAGAGTAGAATGAAGGTATTCTGTCATCGTCTGATGGTCAGTCAAACGTGACTGGTACAATTTTCTTAACAAGTACATCTTGTTCGATAAATTAGCTCGTTCATGAATTTTCTGTAAGGCCTGCCACATTTCTTTAGCTGTTTTGCAATTGCAGATGTGGATTATTTGACTATCTTCGATATTAAGGGAAATAGTTGTCTGAGCCAATTCGTCTTTTTTCTTCCATAAAGAATCGGAGCTTACTGGAGGTTGACCTTCAATGACTTGCCATGTGTCTTCACGTGTCATGAGCATCCTTATCTTGAATTTCCATGGTTGATAATTGTGGTTATTGAGCTTCGCAACGGTCGCTTTTGATTCAAAAGAGTCCATTTTACTTGTTGTTAGCAAGTGATGGCGCCCATAACCTATTAGAAGCTTTGTCAAGAGCAGAGCGACTTTTTGGTATTATTTATATTTTTGTATTCAGTAAAACATAAACAAAAAAAAAAACATTTTGTTAAATTAACAGATGATGCCGTCATCCAACACTTACAGAATCCCGGAACTGGCCTATTATAGCATAGACAATGAGACAAATGAGAACAAAACTATCAAGTAGGGGTTTCTTGAAACCGGGACACCCTTTTTAACCCATGACTCAAGACACAAGGCTATTTTATAGCGTATAGCTTAGCAGTGGTTCAAAATTCACTCATTGAGAACACCCAGAACACACGTACTCTAAAGGCCTGCCGCAGCATTTTGTACCTCAGCCATCAAGCTGCATAAAATTTTCCCCTACTTTGCTGTCTTGAGCCCGCCACTCACGTGCAGTTTTAACTGACAGTTTGAACTGTACAGTTCAAACTGACAGTCTAAACTGCACGTGAGTGGGCATTTCGTCTCAGTTAAGGTGAACTGCACAGTTAAACTGTACAGTTCTCAGTTCAATTGCGACTATCCGAAGATTGTTTCCGCCGTTTCAACCATTCCTTGCACCACTGCCTACGTCTTTTAGGTTGGTTACTTTCCTGATGAATAACTGCACAAATTAAACCGAGAACGGCAATACGGTCCTGCTCATTCGAATCCATTATGTTAACTGAAGAATTGAACTGTACGTGTGTTGGGGACTGAACTGAACAGTCCAAACTGACAGTTTAAACTGTGCAGTTTGAACTGACAGTTCAAACTGCACGTGAGTGGCCGGCTTTATATCTGCACCGATACCGATTGTATGGTCTCGTTGCAATCTTCAGGGCACTGGGCGTTAGGACTTGATAGGGGACTTATGCATTCTACCTCGTTAGATTCAGCCCAGCCAAGCCGATTGTGATCTTTGTATGTAGTTTTTCTCTCCGACTTGGTTGAGATCAACCATCAGTGCCGGCTTTAAGGAGGGGCGAACCGGGCAACCGCCCTGGGGCGCCGCGCCGTGTCTTTAGGGGCGCGTCTAGCAAAATGACGGGGGGGGGGGAAGGTGGGCGAATAAAAATGACCTAAGAAGCGCATTTGATTTATGAATATTTCAAAACAATAAAATAGCCGTAAAATTGAAGTTTTTTCAATTTTAGCCGTGAATTACAGAGCTTTTCCTCTACCATTTGTCCGCGAATAGGTGATTTTCCTCAATTTTAGCTGTGAAGAAGCGTTTTTATCCCATGTTAGCGATTTTTCTCAATTTTTGCCATGAATTGAAGTTTGCCTCGATTTTTGCAGCAAATTAGCTTTTTTTTAACTTTTTCAGCAGTGAATTAGCACTTTGAGCTGCAAGTATAACGTTTTTCGTTAATTTCAGCCGCGCTAATTAATTAGCGATTTTTCTCAATATTGACCGCAAATTAGCGGTGTACCAACTATTTTTGTCCCGCATATACAATTTTGTTTTCAACTTTTAGCTATGGACTAGCGCGTTTTTTCAGGTTTAGGCACGAAGTTGCCTTCAGAAGCAACAGATTATTGTCTTTTGCTGAATTTTAGCCCGAGTCAGCGTTTTTACTAAAGTTTAGCCGTGAATTGGCGTTTTCTCCAATACAGCTGTGAATTAGCCGATTTTTTTCATTAGAATCCGCGAATGAACGTTTTTTCTAGACTTGATCCGCAAATTATCGGATTTTTTTTTACAATTTTAGCTGCGAATTAATTATCTATTCTTTTCAATTAAATCCGTGAAATAGGATTGTTCCAAGTTTAGCCGCTAATAAATAGCGCTTTTTGTCAATTTCATTAGCGAATTAGCTATTTTTCTCAATGTTTGCCGTGGATTAGCTCATGTCCGAATTTTAGCAGCTAATTTAGCCATTCTTCTCAATTTCAGTCGTGAATTAGCATTTTTCGAAAATTACCTGTGAATTAGTGACTTTTCACTTTTTATCCGCGAATGGGCGATTTTTTGCAATTTCAGTTGGGAACTTGTCATTTTTCTCAATTTTAGCCCCGAATTAGCGTGTTTTTTTTTCTATTTTACAGCCTTAGCGGGTTCTCTTGCCTTTTAGCGCTTGCAGAAAAGCAAAAACTGGGCCACGCCTCAATCTTACCAACAGCAAATTAGCGTTTTTTCTTCATTTCAGACATAAGGTGGCATCTATACACCGTGAATCAGCGATTTTTTCTCAATTTCGATCTGGATGTTTCATCGTGGTACCGCGAATGAAAGCTTCTGAACAGTTTTGGCCACGAATACTATCGATCTGTCCCAACTTTTTGCTGCGTTGGTACTTTCCTGCAAGAATAGCATATTAGTACGCTTCCTCATCTTTATCCGCTTACGGACCTAAAGAATATTGGGGAGCAGCGTATTCTCTCTATTTTTGCCGCGAAGTTACCCGTCAATTCTCTCAAATTGAGCCTTCAGAATAGCGCTTTTGTGGGCTAAATCGATTATTCAGTTATACTATTTGCTGATCACCTGCAAGCACTTCTTTCCTGGGTCGGATGGATTAAAAATCGTCGAAAGGAGCCAATATCGCTGTCCAACTGCATGTCAAAAACTCGGCCAAAAAATCCGGCCCCCTCGCCCCTATCTCTCGGTCTCGGTACGCTACTCACAGACAGAAGTGAGAAAAAGCGCTACTTCGTGGCTCAAGTTTCCTTGAAGCTTCCGCGGATAAAGTACAGAAAAAGCGCTAATTCATGAATGAAATTGAGAAAAATGGCTCATTAGCGGTTAAAATCAAGAAAAATACGAAATCACCGAAAAAAATAAAAAAAAAAAAAAAAACGCTAATTCACCGCTAAAATGGCGAAAAATCGTTAATCCGCGGCTAATTCACCGATAAAATTGAGAAGCGCAGAAGTGAGGAAAAACGCTAATTTGCGATTTGAATGGACAAAACGTCAAATTCGCGGCTTCTAAAGGTAGCTTTGTGCCAGAAAGTGAAAAACTCGCTTAATCCACTGCCTAAAGCCAAAGGCTTAACGTAATTCGCGGCTTCTAAAGGTAGCTTTGTGCCAGAAAGTGAAAAACTCGCTTAATCCACAGCCTAAAGCCAAAGGCTTGACCTAATTCGCGACGAAAATTGGGGAAAAACTCTAATTCGTTGGTGAAATGTACAAAAATCTATAATTTTAGCAGCTAAAATGAGGAAAAAGGCTAATGAGTGGTTATAATCATGATAAATTGCTAATTGGGGGTTAAATTGAGAAAATTTGCTAATTCACAAAAAAATGAGAAAATGGCCAGCCGAGGCTTCCGGAGGCAACTTTGCAGCCAACTAGCAAAAAGCGCTAATTTATGGTAAAAATTGAGACAAATCGCTAACTCACGGCAAAAAATGAGAAAAATCGCGAATTTGCGGCTAAAGTGGAGACTTCGCCTATCACCACATGCAAGTTTGTCACATTCCTCCTGAATCACTCTGTATGCAGGTGTACACAAAGCGACTGGACAGAGAAAAACCATGAAGGGGTAACTCATTTCTGATCGAAATGACCATTTGAACTTTTCCGAAATTCCGCTTTGTTAGCGAGATATCCTCCTTTTTTTTTTTTTTTTTTTTTTTTTCAGAAACAGCTTGTTGCACGCGCTATAATTGTTGCAATAGTAAAAATGATGAGCACAATGGAAAGAGCACAAAATTTTCTATTTAAAGAGCCTATTTTTATACAGATCAGACGACATCTACTACGTTTTTGAGCTTATTAGCAAGGAAACATAATTCCGGAAGTATTGGTGATAGAGTTAGAAAATCAAATTTCCATGGGCTCATCATTTTTGCTATTGCAACAATTATTGCGTGCGCAACAAGCTGTTTCTGAAAAAAGAAAAAAAAATGGATGATATCTTGGAAACAAAGCGGAATTTTGGAAAAGTGCAAATGGTCATTTCGATCAGAAATGAGATGCCCCTCCACTGGGTTTTCTCTGTCCAGTCGTTTTTTTTACACGCTGTATATGTCTATTGGGCCGATATTTTTCCAGTACCCCGGGCCGGTCAAATCTGTGTATCCGCCCCTGAACAAAACTGAGGTGAGGGGGAATGAATAACTGAGAATTTTACGACAAATACGACGGAATGAAAGCGACATTGACCGTCCTCATTTAGTGCCCAAGGTGTCACTCATGACACCGTGGAAAAACGTATGTCATGGCATGGCCCAAGGTCACGGCCTACCGCCCGAGGTGTCACCACTGACACTAAGGAACCTTTAAAGACGAGTAGACGCATACGACGCCATGTTCGGTCTTATCAGTTTAATAAGAAGGGTTGGGGTTGGGGGTGGTTTGTTGTCAACAAACCACCCCCCAACCATTCTTATTAAACTGATAAGAACGAACTTGGCGCCGTATGCGTCTACTCGTCTTGAAAGGTTCCTTACTGACACCGGTGATAAAATGAAATAACAGGAGAAGCGGGGAAATATTTTGAATATATTTTATGGTAAACGGACGCTTTAGAACTTGATCTAAAAGCTCCAAAATTTTCAGAGCGTAAATTACAGCCATGATAATGAAAAAAAACACGATGCAACTTACCCCTCTGTTCTCTGAAGACTTGATGTCGCTCTCCTCCAACGAGGAAGTTTCACATTTTTCAAAAGTATTTTTTTCTGGTCGAACACACAAATATAAAAACGCGTAAAAAAAATTAAATCGCGCTAGAAACATTTTTTTTAATTAATAAAAATAGGAAATTTGGGTTCCCGCTTGACGCCAACCAATGCGTACTCTGTCCTTGTCTTGTTATATTTCGCGTCAATCGACATGAGGCACAGTTACCTGCCTCACTTCATTGGACGGTGCAATATGATTATTAGTTAAGTTAGTTTATCATTAAAAAGAAAAAAAGTTTGATTTTTTCAGAGTCCATTCCCCAATTTTTCAGTTTCATAATATTTGATTAAAGTTGGAGGTTCTCTTCGTTCGTTCTTATTTTCTCACGTCAAAAGTTTTGTGTATTAGGTATTCTATTTAAAAACGTAAACTGAGGTCGAATGACCTAGTGCGAGTGCTAATTTTCATCCAAACGTAACATGTTTGGCTGAACCGCAAGGGCGTGTTGCAGGAAATGCTGTACTGCGGTTGGTTCTTGTCTATGCCTACTGTGAAGCGACCTGCGACGGCGTCCTAGCGTGCTACGATGACGGGGCAACGATGGGGATGATTGATATCATTGGAGAGAATAGACAAAAATCAAGGTGTGGGAATTATTAGGAAGATATGGGCAGGGAAAAGGATAAAACATAATTGTATAACCACAACAAACATTAGGATCTAAACAAAGGAATGGCATCGGCTAACCGAGAAAAACTAATAGTTGAAAAATAATTCAAAAATTGCAATTGTGAGTGAAAGGTTTCCCTCCAAACATGAACAACGTGGCGCTCAAACGAGAAGCCGCCGAAGTTACCATTTCAAAAGGGTTACCGTTCAAGAAATACATATGTATTTAAGACGTGATTTACCTTGAATTCACGGTTTTTTTAAATTTAAAAGTCTTTCTTTTTTCCCCTTGAGTCTTATAATAAGTCCCGGGTCAATAAAATATACTGAATATAATCGAAATAATTGCAACCGAGCCGCCTTTATGGTGGTGAAGTGGGGAGCAGCATTGATGACGTAGTTTGTGGGCGAGAGGGCCGGGGGAGCAGCCCGTAACTGCAAACGTTTTGACGAACGGAAAACGATGTACTAAGCTCTATTTTAGCATACTTCATCATGAAAAAAAAAAAATATTTTCCCCAAAGTCTCGACCTGTGAAACTTCCTCAGTGAAAAACTAACTTGATTGATAAAGAAAGTAAAAAGCCGGGAATCGGTCTACAAATAGTTCCAGTCTTCCACAACGATATCCCTTTCTGACTTAACTCTAATCTCCACTTGAAATAACCACCATATTTTTAAAAAATACCTCAATTCAGGGTGTCACAGGTGACACCGTGGGCCGAAAAGGGTTAAAAATGAGGATTTTTACTTTCCATGTTCATGGATGTACGTGAATAGGATTTTTGGTATTGCGGTTGTATTGCGATATTGCCTCTTTATTTCCACGATTTTCAGTCCATCCGACCTGGAAAATGGAATGTTTGGAGGTGATCAGGAAAGAGTGTGACTGATAATTCGACCTAACCCTTACAAGGGCTATTCAGAAGGCTCAAACAACGATATATAAACCTGGATTGCTCACAGCGAACTGGAGGGGCGTGGAGGGGGGCAGGTCGTCCCCTGATAATCAATCACCCTGACCCTCTCCTTGTGTAGTTATGGCAACACGGTTATTATTTTGAAACTCCACCCCTCTCTACCACTTGGACACTTTCTGATTACCATACTTTATCAGCAGTAGGTAATGAGCAATCCAGTTATTTTATATATCGTTGGGCTCAAATTGAGAGAAATCGCGCCTTCTGGGGGCAACTTCGCGGCTAAAATAGAAAAATTACGCTGATCCCCATATTCTTTAGGTCCTTACTTGGATAAAGTTAAGAAGGCCCACCAGTATGCAGTTTTTGGGGGTAATTACGTAGCGAAAAGTTTGAAAAAAGTGCTAATAATCGTGGCTAAAACTTCGAAAAAGCGTTCATTCGTTGTTTCTCGATACCAAAAATGATTTTAAAAAGTGTGACGTCGCCGTAGGCAGTTTCCAAACAAAACAAACAATTTTTTTCAAGTGATTACTACAGTTCCTTTAGCGACAAGCTGTGATGTCATCACTTTTTCAATCAATTGAAGAAAAATCGTTGATTCGCGTTGTATACAAACCACTTTACGGCTGAAATCTAGAAAAAACGCTAATGTACTGTTCGTCGGCCAGTCCTGCGGGCTCAAACTGAAACGTGTCCCGGGTTTTGCCTATTTTCAAGCGCACAAAGGCAAGAAAATGCTCTAATTCAAGACTATAAAAGTGACAAAAATTGCGGCTAAAATGTGTCTGTGGGGGAGGGGGACAGACCCCGTTAATTCGGGGTTAAAATTGAGAAAAGTGGCACATTCGCAACTGAAATTGCGAAGTATCACCCGTTCGTGGATAAAAAAAGAGAAACCCCAGCTGGTAAATTTGCAAAAAACGCCCATTCACGGAAAAAATTGAGACAAATCACCAATTAAATCGGAGCTAAAATTGAGAAAAATCTCTAACTCGCGAATGAAATGACAAACAGCGCTAATTCGCGATTGAAATTATTGACAAAAAAACGCTAATTCGCGAACGAAATTAGCGCTAAAATACGGGCAATAATCTAATTCGCCACCAACATTGAAAATAATCGCCGTAATTGATTAATTCGCTGTTAAAATTGAGAGAAATCGTTAACCCATGGATGAAATTGACTGGGTTGCCACAGACGGAGAACCGGGAAAAGTCATGTATTTTTAAATTGACCAGAGGAAACCGGGGAAAAGTCTGGGAATTTCTTAATTTTGACACCAAAGTCAGGGGAAAATGAGTGGACAGCTTCTTCATCGTAGACTTCCTCCTAATGGTGAGTTAAACGTGGAAAAAATTGAACTAATGCGAGCTCCTCTACGCTTCACGGTGGTGGTTGAAGCTCAAATGTGGCTGGAGCTTTGTGTGGTAGGAAATTTGCTGTGGCTGGAGCTATACTGTGGATTGGAGCTTTGATGGTGTTGGGGTTTTGCTGTGGTTAAAGCTTTTTGTGGTTGGGCCTCTGCTGTGGTCAGAGCTTGTCTGTGGTTAGCACTTTACTGTGGTTAGAGCTTTTAATATTTTTGGTACTTACGTGTGGTTTGGAGCTTCGAGTAGATTTGCTGTGGTTACGAGTTTTTATAATGGTTTGGAGCTTTGGCCGAGTTTGAACCATTGCTGGGGCCAGAGCTTTGTATTGGTTGGAACTATGCTGTGGATTGGAGCTTTGATGTTGTTTGGGGCGCTGTGTTTTGGAACTTTAGTGGTTTAGCGCTTCTCTGCAGTTGAATGGTATGCTGTTGTGCCCTAATTGGTCTATTCACCTTTTTCAGGACGCTCGCACACACAAACAACATCGACGTCATCACTCTTGAGAACCATGACTAATGATTGGATGAAGTGCTCATGTTTTCCCGGTAATTTGGTTTACCGTGTAGGGCTAAGCTTCACTGATTCTGGTAGAACACACGGTTACCCCGCGAACTCATTGATATCCTCCAGATTTCCCGCTGACTGGGAAAGCCAATGGTGCATTGAATTCGAAGCAAGCAATCCTTCGTCGATTCACTTGAAAAAAGATGGAAACCCGGACTTGTGGGGAGGAGAGGGTCCTTCAGCTACCTTCACAGTGAAGTTTGTTGGAATCTCCCACATTATTTTCGAATGGAAAGCTGATCAAAAGGCACCTACGATGACTCAGTCGTTTCCGTCTCCTACAACTTACCTAAACTTGATGACCAACAACAACAGCAGCCTAATTTGTGACGTTACTATGACTATATATTCAGCGGATAAACGCTCAGACTTTGTCAAAAGTTCATCATCGAACTTCATCACTGGTTTTAAACAACTATTCGATAGTTCGTTAGGATCCGACGTTGTTGTCGTTTCCAGAAACGGTCAATTGCCGGCACATTGGGCTGTTCTTGCAGCCCGGACCCCTTATTTCTCTGCTATGTTGAAATCGGATCTTAAAGAGAAACAAGACAACGAAATTAAGCTTGATGTTAGTTATGAGACATCAAAAAAAATGCTGCAGTTTATTTACTCTGACCAAGTAAGTTTATTTACTATTTTCCAACTCTTATTCACAGTTTTGTAATTAATAATTCCCCCTAGGTTTCAATATGCAACGAGGAGGAAGGGCAAGAGTTGCTCAAAGCCGGTGACGTCTATCTCCTCGACCGATTGAAAGACATAGCTGAAAACTTTCTGTGCTCAAAAATCACGGGAATGAACGCCCTAGATTTACTCATTCTGAGTGATCTTCACGCGGCGAAAAAACTGAAACAGGTCGCCATCGATTTCGTTTGCAAGGATTCGAAGGCGATAACAAAAAGTGAACGATTCACTGATTTACTGAACAACAAGGACTTGGTGGCTGAACTATTTGACCATTCTTGTTCAAAGAGTAGCTCGACAGGTAGGGCCATCATAAAAGCCTCGTCATTTAGAGCTGCTCCTTCTAATTCTCTTTCATCATTCTTATTCACAATGCCACGTAACCAGTAACAAACAACGTGTAGTGTGGACTGTATTGGTTCCGATCTGATGCATGTAAACATTTTTGAATAATTATCTTTTTTTCCTTTTTTTTTCTTGATTAATAATTTACTTTTGGGGTTTTGGCTTGTTTGTATTTCTTCTACTTCTAAAGAACTAAATAGAAGAAACAAAAAACGAGTAATTTCCACGAGTAACTCAGCGCTTCGTGTGAGCGTTGACATAGACACAGTGGCGAAGTGTGAAGTGCGCGGGTTAAGGCGTATGGGCCCCCCGCCTCTGCAAACAATTAAGGCCCCTGACACTTGTCTGATTCGCGGTTTCTGGATGCATTTCGCTGCTTAAATTAAGAATAAGAGCCATACATCCCGTGATCCCTGAAGGCTATACTTCACGACTAAAATTGACAAAAGATGCTGTTTCCCGGTTTCTCGACAATATTTCACGGCTAAAATGGAGTCAAAGTGCTAATGTGACACGCGGCTAAAATTCTGAAAATGTCTAATAATCGGTTTCAGGAGGCATTTTGCGAATGATCCCACAAAAAATACCTTGAAATTTGAAATTTATTTAATGTGCTGCAAATGCTTGACCAGAAACTTGCAATTTCCAATTTTGTGGATATTGAGCCAGGTAGGAAACTTCCTTTTTCGCATAAATGAATGGACAAAACTTTCTACTTCGCAGCAATTCAGCCGTGAAACTCCCCATTTTTGCGAATATTAATCGAGGAAACTTCCTTTTTCTCTTAAATTTCAGCTTGATGACGCAAAGAAACCATCAATGTGGCCCAGAATTTGAATTTGTTGCCTTTAAACCAGTAATCCTGACATAGAACCAAATTTCTGGGCTGTTGCGACTATAACTTTTGCCTCGATAAATTAGTATTGTGGTCGCGACTGTCCAACATTCTGAGGAGTGACCGAGTCTTTTTGGTTAGTGCTTATGGCTCGAGCGTTTTTGTGCTAGGAGCTTTCTGTGGTTTGAGTATTTTGTGAAAGGAGCTTTCCGTGGTGAGTAGAGCTTAAACAGCCTGACAAAAAACTGAAAATAACGGACTTTTTCGATGTGAACAGACACACCAGGGGTAACAGTGGGGGAAAATGAAAGGGAGGGTTTTCGACGGGGCAACCTTAGTGGCTGAAATTGAGAAGAAGCGCAAAATTGACAAGAAGCGTCAATTCACCGCTAAAAGTGGAGGAAAAACCTCCATGGGGAACTTGCACATTTTTCAAGCACTGGTATTTACTGAAGAGGGCTCTTCCACAATGCTATTGCTCACATTAAACATTGAAATCAATCAAGGATTTTTTTAGAGCGAATTTTTAAAAATTTTGAGTGGGGATTTGATAACGTCACACCCTATTTAATGAAATGGATGGTGTGAGGACTGTACGACACATTTTCAGGGGAACAATAAAATTTTTCTTGGTATTTTGTAAACAAAAAATGTTAGAGTGCCCTAATCACATGCTTCAAAATTAGGGATTGACGTAATTTCCCCTCGTACCATCTATCCCCTCTTGAAGAACTTTGAAATTTATTTAAAAATCACCAAATGCACCAATCGGGCTGCAACTACCATTGATATCCTTCTGTCCATGTGCCAATTCACCGGTATACTTTTCTCCCAAATCGGACATTATGCAAGTTCCCCAATCGTGGCTAAAATAGAGAAATAGCGATAATTTGGTGCTAAAATGAAGAAAGTAGGCGCTATTTCGCCGCTAAAATTGAGGAAAAGTGCAAATTCTCGGCTAGATGTGAAAAATCGCTTATTCGGAACCAAAATTAAGAAAAAAGAGCTAACAATTCCAAAATTGAGAAAATTCCAATTATTAGCTGTATGCGACTCTACATCTCACACGCCCAGCTAAAATAAAGAAAAATCTCTAATTCGCTGCTAAAATGGAAAATTCAATGCATGAAATTGGGGAAAAGCGCTAATTCATGGTGAATTCGTCATGGAGGCGAGAAGCGTCAGTTCACGGCTAACATGGAGGAAAAAGCTCAATTCGCGGCTCAAATAGAGAACAGGCGCTGATTTGGTGCTAAAATGAAGAAATCAAGCGCTATTTCGCCGCAAAAATTGAGGAAAATCGCTTATTCGCAATCAAAAATAAGAAAAAAGTTGTACAAATTTCAAAATTAGATAATCCACTGGTAACATTAAAAAAAAACACGAATACACAGCATCTGAAGACAATTTTGTGGCTAGTATCGAGAAAAAGCATTAATTTGCGGCGAATAAAATTGAGAAAATGTGCTAATTTGTGGGTTCAAAATGATGAAAATAGCTAATTCGCTAATGAATTTAAGAAAAACGCTTATTCGCTGCTAAATTAAAGCTAAAATGCTTTCGCATTCGTAAATAAAATTGTGAGATAACGCCAATTCACGATTTCTGGCGCTAACTGCATGCCCAAAATTGAGAAAAATCCATAATTTAATGCTGAACGTAAAAATTATATTCTATAATTAATAAATTAATTAAACTGATGTTATCCGGACGACGATGGAAGGGCATAGCCCAACACGAATCGAGTTTCGAGAAAAAATGGCTCCCCGGTGGGATTTGAACCCGCAACCTCTGGATTACCAGTCCAGCTGGTACCAGGAGTACCAGTTTAATTAATTTATTAATTAAAAAATACTGGCGACAGAATTATTCATCATATCCATCTAACAACATCTAGATAAGATAAAATTCGGCGTGGTTTACCGATGAGGAGAAACGCCTAGAGTTTCGAGAAACAATGGACCTGGGTGGGGTTCGGCTTAGCTTATCCCTCGGAGTACGACTCCCAAAGGCGTCTCCGTGGCGCAATTGGCAGCGTGCTGGACTGGTAATCCAGAGGTTGCGGATTCAAACCCCGCCGGGGAGCCATTTTTTCTCGAAACTTGATTCGTGCTGGGCTATGCCCTTCCATCGTCGTCCGGATAACATCAGTTTAATAATTACCTAATTTATTAATTAAAAAATACCGGCGACAGAATTATTCATCATATCCATCTAAAATTATATTCCTTGTTTGTTTAGAGACCGAGGGGCCTCACAGAGATTTCCGTCCGAGGCCCTGATAGGTGCAATTCCGCCAGTGTTAACATTACCCAAAGCCTTGGATCAATCAATTGGGCGATTACATGCGGCCAACTAACCAATTTCTGTGGTTACTTGACAGTTTTCGGCGACATTTTGGGTTATTGAGCAGTATGAATAAAAAAGAGCATGACCTTATGGTTGCATTATTTCCTCCATGACCATCAATTATGAATAAAAATCGTCATTTTCATTCATGAACAGCTATGAGCATAATTGAAGAATAAGGTCATGCTCTTTATTCATATGGCTCATTTGGGAAGCAACATTCGGTCAAGTGTCTTGATATTAATAGGCCAGTCAACTAATCATTCTAGAAGAAATGAGCGAAAGCAGAAAGTTTGACTCCGGAATCATGTTAGGATTAGTTAGGAGCTAAACATACTAAAAGTTCCCACCCCTAGGAGGTAAGCCCTAAGTGGGGGGGGGGGCAAAAATATAGTACCATTTTTTGGGTTTTCACTAATATTTCGAGAACGGTGCGTGCGGTAGCTGAATATTTTGACATAGCCATTGAAAGCTCCTAAAATTCCCAACAACTTACTAATTCCTAACCGTTTTCGAGATAAAAGTCCCGAAAAAGTGAAAATTTCCGAAAAAAGTTCTTTTTACCTCGCGTTTTTCGTTAAACATACTTTTCTTTTACATCTTCAGAGGCGACGCTTTTTGTGGCTGGTTCGGAAGAAGGGGGAGGAACCGGAAGCCGCCAGGGCGAGTGCTCTGCAGATGGTGGAGAAGAGGAAGAAGGGGAGAGCCTCTGCAGAGACGACTCCGGAGGGAGCCGTGAAAAAGAAGCGAAGGACGACCGCACAGGGTCCTTCGTACACCGGAGCGCTCAAGGGAAGGAAGCTTGGTGTGGTTCATAGAGACTACCCAGCAGTCCTCCTCTTGGACGACCAGCTTGAGGCCCTGGAAAGGAGCATTGAAGCTGCTATTGTTGGAACCTAAAGCTGGGGAGGTAGTGCCCCAGTTTGATGGTCTGGTGCGAAGGAGGGCATGGCTATCCATCACCTGCGAGGACGACGGGACGGCTGTTTGGTTAAAGTCGCTCGTTGAAAGTATCGTACCCTGGAAGGGGGCAAGGTTGAAGGGGGTTGAGGGGAGTGACCTGCCCAAGCCCAGGGTGGCGGTTGCATTTCTCCCGAAGTGCGCGGATCTGGGGAATGAGCAAGTCCTTCAGTTCCTCGTGCGCCAAAATCGGGGGTTAAATGTGGTACAGTGGAAGGTACTGTCGAGGAGTGTGCCTCAAGGCACGCCGGCTTTGATGATGACCCTGCTCATCGATGAAGAGTCGGCGCAGACCCTGGAAAGGAATAACGTACTCCACATCAGGTTCGGCAACGGGACCATCCGGCCTAGGCTCGGAAGGGGGAAGGATCATCCTCCGGCCCCCGGCAGCAGCCGATGGAGGTGGATCAGGTAGCTGCTGCTGTGCGGGGTACCACACCCGCACCGCGGCAGAAAGTGCTATCTGTGGGAACAGCAGTTGGCGCCACGGCATCCGGGCAGTCAACGCAGGTAGCTCCCTCATACGCTAGGCCATCTAATAGCAAGGCGGGGGAGAGAGGTGATAGTGTCGGACCAGCGGGGCATGAAAGAGTCCCGAAGGCAGCAGGTCGGGCGTGGAAACCCTCCCTACTCCAAGTAAAGCGATGCTGAAGAAGCGATCGCGGAGTGGGGTACATAAGGTGAATAAGTGACCGCTACGGGGTTGCGTTTCCTCCAGGTGAATCTGCATCGTGCGGCAGCGGCGTCGGCCGTCTTGAGCAGGGTGTTCACTGGGGGAAGCTATGACGTCGCCATGGTTCAGGAGCCATGGGCATGGGAGAGGCAGGTCAAGGGCCTCTCTGCGACAGCAGGTAAGCTGGTTTACTGTAGGGATGAGGAGCGGCCACGAACTGCGCTGCTTCTAAGTCCCGCAGTGAAATTTCTAACTATGCCAGAATTTCTGTGCAGAGATTTGACAGCAGTCATCCTGGAAGCCAAGGACGAGGACCGGACCCGGAGGTGTGTGGTAGCTTCCGCGTACTTCCCGGGGGACGCTGAGGTGACGCCGCCGGAGGAGCTTCAGCGTTTGGTCCTGTACTGCAGCGCGAGGAACCTGCAGCTGATTGTGGGTTGTGATGCGAATGCTCACCATACCATCTGGGGAAGTACAGATGTCAACGCCAGGGGTGAGTCACTCTTTCAATTTTTGATGACGCATGACCTGGTGGTGGTAAATCAGGGCTCGATCCCTACTTTCGTGACAAGTGCGAGGAGTGAGGTCCTGGATGTTACTCTGGCTAGCCAGTTTTTGGCCAATAGTGTCAGAGATTGGAAAGTCATGTCAGAAACATCAATGTCTGACCATAGGCTGATTTCGTTTGAGGTCGAGTTTCCTAGGGTTAGAAGTACAGAGTATCGGAATCCCAAGAACGCGGATTGGGAGGTCTTTAAGGGGCATCTTGAACAGGAGTTGTCTGAGATGGACCTGGACATTCAGTGCCACGCCGATCTCGATAGGGCGGTGGAGGCGATCAATTCAGCGGTCCTCAGTACGTATGAGGAAAGCTGTCCTGTTAAGGTGAAGAAGGGGAACAGGGAAGTCCCTTGGTGGAACAACGAGCTGGAGATGCTCAGAAGAGAAACGAGGAGGCTTTACAATAGGGCCAGATCACGTGGGGAGTGGGAGGCTTATAGGCATTCCCTCACGGAGTATAACAAGGCCCTTAGGAAAGCAAAGCAGGCCACGTGGAGGACCTTCTGTGAGGGGATGGAGAATGTGTCCGTTATGGGCAGACTACAGAGGGTCCTGTCCAAAGAGAGCCCGGGCCAAATTGGTCTAATAAAAAAGGCAGATGGGGCGTATACCGAGAGCGCTAAAGAGACCCTGGAGGTCCTCCTGCGAAGTCATTTTCCTGATTCCAGGGATGCAGGGGCCTCAGATGTTCAGAGCGAAGTGGTGGCTGACTGCCAGCCAGCAAATAATGCAATATGGAGCGCATCGGGGAAATTGTTTACGCCCGCGAAAATTGAATGGGCTATCGGCTCATTTAAGCCCTATAAATCCCCTGGGCCGGACGGGATATTCCCGGTCATGTTACAGCGTGGCCTGGAGGTCCTGCATGGAGCCGCGTCTCAGAAGGATATTTAGGGCAAGTTATGCATTATCGTATATACCGAAGGCATGGAGGGAGGTCAGGGTTGTGTTCATTCCTAAGTCGGGAGCAAACTCCTCGGCCCAGGCAAAGGCGTACCGACCCATAAGCCTCATGTCCTTCCTTCTTAAAACAATGGAAAAGGTAATTGGCCTGGATATCAAGGACGGTTGCCTTAAAATTAAACCAATCCAGAGGGGGCAGCATGCCTACCAGGCGGGCAAGTCTACTGAGACCGCCCTAAACGAACTGGTGGGTAAGGTTGAGAAATCTCTGGAGGCGAAAGAAACTGCGCTGGGCTGCTTCCTGGACATAGGTGGTGCTTTTGATAACACCACCTATGACTCTATGGAGGCTGCAGTAAGGAGCAGAGGTGTTGATCCATCTTCAGTGAAATGGATCAAGGGGATGCTGGAATGCCGCGTCGTGACTTCGGTGCTGGGAGGGAAGACTGTTTCCGTGTTGCCCTCAAGGGGGTGTCCCCAGGGGGGTGTGCTAGGAAAAGAAGTCAAGTACCTTGGAGTTACCCTGGATCAGGGGCTCAAATGGACCTCGCATATCAAGAGGGTGCTGAATAAGGCCACGTTCGCAATGTGGGCTGGTCGGAAAATGTTTGGCAAAACATGGGGTCTAAAGCCAAAAATGGTGTTGTGGCTGTACACAGCCATTGTTAGGCCTATCGTCACCTATGGCTCACTCCTATGGTGGCAGAAGACGAAACAAGGGACAGTCCAGGCCTTGCTGAGTAAGTTGCAGCGCCAGGCCTGTCTTGGAGTAACGGGTGCTATGCATTCGTGCCCGACGGCAGCCATGGAGGTGTTACTGGGCATGCCTCCCCGGCACTTTCATGTGCAGGCGACCGGATATATGGCGGCGGTGAGACTGCTGCGGGCGGAGTACGTGAAGCGGGGTGTCCAGGTTGGGCACTTGCGTGTTCTGGAGGAAGTTGCATGTAGTGAGGCGGCTGAAGTCGTTACGGATCTCATGCATGTGAGGATAGATTTTGAGGAACCCTTTAAGGTTGACATAGGCAACCGCGACCTTTGGGATAAGGGTCTGCCGAGGTTTAAGCCCGGCACGCAAGTATGGTATACTGATGGATCTGTGAAGGATGGGGGTGCTGGCATTGGGGTCTTTGGCCCCAGGCTTCAGCATTGCGAGTCCCTTGGGACGACCGCCACCATCTTTCAGGCGGAGATCTACGCTATAGAACTAATCTTCCGCGCCTGTGCGCGGAAGATTAGTGAGAGGGGTCTCCGGAAAGCGAAGATCTTTATCCTGTCTGACAGCCAGGCGGCTCTTAAAGCCCTAGGCTCAAGCGTCGTGAATTCGAAGCTAGTTTGGGGATGTCTTGAAGCCCTCAGGCCTGTGGCAACGGCAAACAGCCTTACTTTGATGTGGGTGCCGGGTCACAAGGGGTTTGAGGGGAATGAAATGGCTGATCAACTCGCGAAGAGAGGATCAGAGATGCCTTACGTGGGCCCGGAGCCAAGTCTCGGGGTCACGAAGTCCTTCACGAAGAGGCAGGTGCAGGCGTGGTTGGACGAGAGGCATCGTGAACACTGGGTTAGACAACCAGGTCTCAGGCAGGCCAAGCTCTTTGTCACTCCAAAGGGACGATCGGAGAAGGGCCTGATCTCTCTGAGCCGAGGAGACCTTAGAATCTTGGTGGGACTGCTAACGGGACATTGTGCCCTTCGATATACACTCAGACTAATGGAGAAGTCTGACACGGACATTTGCAGATTTTGCGACTTGGCCGTGGAAACAGCAGAGCACGTACTGTGCGAGTGCGAGGCTCTGGGGCGGTTACGCTTTCACCATCTTGGAAATGATGTGCTTCAACCGGAGGACATCTCCAGGATGGCTACGGGAAATATCCTCAACTTCGTTAAGGAGTGGTGGTGGAGGACGCTTGAAAGCTAGCGTCTTTCTTGGCAGGGCAACCTGAGGGGACACCACAATAGATCTTATAGGTCGAGTTTGGTAGGAGATAGTTTCTTCTGGGCTTCCCTTCCCGTTTAATAATAATAAAAAAAAAAAAGGGGTTGTACAATAAAATTGAACGTTTGTGGGTTCTACTGATGGGTTGCAAAATATAATATACAACTCATTTTTATTCTGTAAACATCTGGAAACAAAATATTGCGCAAACTAGTTTGTGCAATAATGTTGTACGTGTGTGGACCCCTTTAGCCCCGAATTTACGCCTTTTCTCCTTTCTGTACATGTGAATTACCGGGTTTTCTCAAATATATCCACGAATTATCATATTATCTGAATGTATAGCCGCGAATTGGCGATTTTCCACTATTTCAGACATAAATGTTAGTGCTTTTCTAAAACTTTTGGCCACGTAACTTGCCTCAAGACTAGCATATTTGCGCAGCTACTCAATTTCAGCCTCATATTTTCTCTATTTTCGTATTTTCTCTATTCGAGCAGCGAAGTTGCCGTACTGGTTGCCTTGATAATTTGTGTATTTTTCCTAATTTTGGAGGCAAATGAGCTCTTATTCTCAATATTAAGCGCCCCATACACTGTCACTTTAACTGAAGGCAATCGTGAGGCCGTCGATCGGGGTTACCCACACATTTATCAATTAATCTGAAGGCCATGGACTGCAGTCCGTGAAAACTGAAGGTGTGTGGCCGTAGGACTGGCTAAGGATCGGACGTGAGATCGTTGACTGACAGTGTATGATGCTCGGCGATTTTGGTCTGACGTTCGCCTCTTGAGGCGACGGCCTGCAGGCAATTGCATAGTGTACGGGGCGCTAAATTTTAGTGACGAAGTTGTCTCAAGAAACCACGAATTGGCGTTTTCTTCTCAGTCACAGCGATTAATCGTCGGTTATTCTCAATTTTATCGCCGCAAATTAAAGATTTTTCTCAATTTTAGCCCTGATTTATAGGTGTATTTCTCTGATTTAGCAGCCGATTACCATTTTCCCTCAATTTTAACCGTGAATCAACGTTTCTGGCAAATTTAGCCATGAATTAATGTTTTTTTCTTAATTTTTGCTGCGGACCTAAAATGCGCATTGAATTCGAAACAAATTAGTGGAGCGCTGGGATTGTCCAAGATCTACATTTGATTTTTTCTTATTTTAGCCGTGAATTACAACTTTCTGTTATTTTTAGCGGCAAAGTACCGTTTTTATCCCATGTTAGCGACGTCACTAATTGGAATTTTTCTCAATTTTTACTGCAAATTAGCAATTTTTTACCTTTTCAGTCGAGAATTAACATTTTTTTTTTTCACTTTGAGCTGCAAATTAGAGTTTGTCTTAAATTCAGTCGCGCTAATTTGTGATTTGTTTCAATATTGGTCACAGATTAGCGGTGTATGAACTATTTTTTCCCCGCGTTAGAGAGTTTTAGCAATCTCTTCCGCTAACGCTAAAGGTAACGCTTTCATTACCGTGTTGGACTTAGCGTGTGAGCTCGCTGATCAGTTTTAGATATTTCTACGCTAAATCAAGAACTACACGTTATATTTATGTTTACCAGTGAGGTTATCCTTACCTAAAGTTTTGTTTTTGCGCTGTTCCCACGAAGAGATTAAAGTTGGTTTAAATTTTCGATTTTGCGTTAAATTATCTGTGATGAAAATCTCGGGGTAAACTAGAAAAACACGCCCTGAGCACGGCTTCAAAGTAAGCTTCACAGGTTATAACAGCCCGATAGCTATTCCTTTCCATTTAGCGTGCCCCGCTATTCAATTAACGTAAACGTTATTTCTGAGCATGCGCAATTACGATTATTTAGCGTTACCGTATACGGTAAGTCTGTGCTAAAACTCTCAATTATCAATGTTGTTTCCACTTTTAGCTATGGATTAGTGCTTTTTCTCAGTTTTAGACCGGAGGTTGCCTTCAGAAGCCACAGATTTTTGGTTTTCCTACATTTTAGCGGCGAATCCAAGTTTTAATGAATGCCCTATGATGAATTATGCTATTGCTATGCTATGCTATGAATTATGCTGTGATTTATCCTATTTTTGCATTTGTACCCGCGAATTAGCGTTTTTTCTAGGCTTTATTAGTGAATTAGCGTTTTCGCCAATTTGTCCATGAATTAGCGACTTTTCATCATTTTAGCAGCGAAATAATTATAGCAATGCTTTTCAGTTTTGCCCGCAAATCAGGATTGTCCCGATTTCAGCCGCTAATTAGCGCTTTTTTGGTCATTTTCATGACCGAATTAATGATTTTGCTCAATTTTAGCAGTTATTTTCTCGATAATTTTGCCGTGGATTATTTTTTTTGTGGTTGTTGACCTAAAAAGGCTGTCTCTAATTTTCCCCTGACTTTTCCCCGGAGTTCCCTGACCAATTTGAAGTTCCCTGACTTCTCTCAATATTCATCCCATGTCAACGATTGATGCAATAATAACACACAAAAAATATGAACACACACATTCTAACGTCGTGACGAATAAAGAATTTGGTAGCCTAATATAGTTCTCTTTAACGGTAACTATAAATTAATATTCAACACGATCAACGAATGACATAATGGACATAATTTGATCAGTAAGACACTCGCTAAAACTCAAAATAATCGAAGAGAAACGTATCTTCGCATTCATCCTCGTCAATTTTTAAAAAAATTAATTTAAAAATAACCAAATTGAATTTCGAAAAAATGGCCAGTTCATCGATGGGGAATTTTGTTGTGGTCATTTTAAGCCATCATGATAGGAAATCGGACTAAAATCCTGATAGGAGATAGGTTTGGTGCAAAAAAAGAGCTGAAACGCATTCCAAACCGTAGCAACTGTACGGCTCAACAAATCTTATTCAAATTTTAGCAGCGTCTTCTAGGAACCTAGATGACGATTTTGAACGATCGATAATCAAATTTTATAATATTCTCTTGGAATTATAAGGATCCAACCATTTTTACATTCGAGCACATTTGTTATAATATCTTCCATATCGCTCAACCAATCGTTTTCAAATTTTACGGTGTACAAATAGAGACGAAGACACAACTTTTGAGCCATTACTCGTCCAGATCTGTCGAGAATAAAAGTGGACGACGGACGGACGACAGACGCCATACTGAAAATCGAGGTTATTAGGCCTTTTCGGGGTCCAGGAACACGAATCGGGTGTCAGCTGAACATTTTTTTTTTTGCCTTTACCAAACTTCCTTCCCTACGGGAACATGGAAGTAAAAATGGGTCAAAATCCTAAAAATTACCCTCTTGACGTCTGGACGGTGTTTATTCCATTGGAGCCCGGGGGCGGCCCCCATGGGTCGAGGCACGTAGGCGGTCGCCTACCCTGCCTACCCCTAAAAATTGCCCTGATCCTGGTTGCGGATTGTTTTTCCTGACTTTTCATTTAAAAAGACACGTTCACTGAGGGTAAATAACCGTAGCATATTTTGGGCTTTTGATCGATTGGACTGTGAAGTCGCTGGTTATAGCGGCGGGGAGTGCATAGCAACTGGTTTGCTGTCCAGAGAACAAGCCGCCACTCAACAGAAACTCCCCCACCCCACCTCATCATCCAGTCACCCCCAATCAAAATCGTCTGATAACATAGAACTCCCGCTTCTTGCTCACGCAAGTTTTATCTTAGCGAATTCGGTTGATTCAGCATTTCGGTTGAATTTCCCTAGTCCCTACTCGAGTCCTCAACTTTATGTACTTTGTGCCCGCACGACTCAAGTTTATGCACGCCAAGACAGAAGGATGGGGCTGTGCGTTATTGCGGATAATTTTGAGTCTCTCGATCAAGCTTGCAACTACCTAGAACAGTACGGTAGTTTGACAACTTACGAAAAGTTAAGCCGGCCTGCGATTCGCGTTCGAATTTTCCTCGTGAGTAGTTATTTACTTCGTATTCGTTCAATATAATAATCGAAGGGGTTCAATTTCAGGGTCAAACAATCAGGATGTGTGATCTTTCTTCTGACAATCACAGACTCGTTATTTTTATGAAACAGGGTAAGAAGAACTAAAATACGTTTTCCAAGTAAGGCGATCTGACTCCAAATTTTTTGTTTGTCTTCAGTAACCCGCCAAGGCCTAGGCGATGAAGAGTTCAGAGCAGTTATCGCTGGCCCATTGGCTAAAGCAATCGCCGAGGGAAACGATGGACCAAATTTCCTGGTTGCGCTCGTCAATCCGTTGCCTTTCCGTTGTCCAGACTACAGATGTTTGAGCGTTGCTCCTGAGATGAACGTCGCTTGGATTTTTACAAATCCCAGGCTGGTAAGTTCGCAACACTCTTGTTTTTGAGCTACGCATAATATCAGCTACCGTGTTCTCTTCATCCACGAAAGGTGACTCAGTTGGGCTCGGTCGTCACAGACGATTGTGTGCTCGCCGCGCCGGGAACGTCGGAAAAATGCGGCGATGACTCTTTCATAACAGTGAGAAGGTGTAGTTTTCTGTCTTAAATACCGAATTTTGTTTAGAAGACTTTAACCTTGTCTTTTTCAGTTGTCAAAATCTTACGGACGAACTGGGTGCGACACCACCAGCGTCGCAAGCACAAGTGACGAGTCAACCACCCCGTGGTTCTTCGTGCAAGTAAGTGACTTATAATCAGGAAGGTTTTTCGCTCTAGTATGTTGTATGTTCGCCATATCAGAACATCAGAACAGGGGCGGATACACAGATTTGACCGGCCCGGGGCACTGGGAAAATATCGGCTCAATATACATATATACAGGGTGATTCAGGAGGAATATGAGAAACTTGCACTGGTGATAGTGCGTACCTGAACGCACAAAAACGTCACGCCGGCGTAGACGCATAGCCGAAAATGCTTTGGTTCCGAGCTATGAGCATTTTCCTAATTTTTACTAGTTTCATTACTTTTTACGGTATTTTGTCGTGTTCACGGCTCACCGTCGGTGGTTATAGACAAAGTGGATTCGGAAAGAAGACAAAATCCTGTTCCTGAAACCACCTCAAAATGTCGCTTGCGCGTGGCTATTTCAGCCATGTGAAAAAGTGTGGATTAAAAAAAAAAAACTGATAAATTTCACATCAGTATCAATCTAGCTGCTAGCGCACGCATCGACGGGTAAAATTGTGTAAAACTACCCCGTTCTGTGTACTTTCGAACGGTGTCCTGATAGTTGAAGTTTGTAACCCTCTGACAAAAAATGAAAACTTGCTTTATTAAAACAAGCCGATTAGGTCAGGGTAAATGCCTTTTTCTTAGGGTAATGTGTTCCTCCCAGCATTATATGCTTCCCTCAATGCTTGAAGTAAGGATTCAATTCACAACGAGCCTCAGAGTTAGCGATTTTTCTCAATTTTTGCCGCGAGTTATCGATTTTTCTCAATTTTTGCCGCGAGTTACCCAATTTTTCTCAATTTTTTCCGAAAATTAGCGCTTTTTGCTAATTGGCTGCAAAGTTGCTTCCGGAAGCCTCGGCTTGCCACTTTCTCAATTTTCTGTGAATTAGCAAATTTTCTCAACTTAACCCCCAATTAGCCATTTATCCTGATTACAACCACACATTAGCGTTTTTCCTCATTTTAGCCGCTAAAATTATAGATTTTCATTCATTTCAGCCACGAATTAGAGGTTTTCCCCAATTTTCGTCGCGAACTACGTAAAGTTTTTTCTGAATGCAGTTGGACAGCGTTTTTTATGAGTTTTTGCGGTGATTTCGTATTTTTCTTGATTTTTCTCAATTTCATTCATGAATTAACTCTTTTTCTGTACTTTATCCGTGGAAGCTTTAAAGAAACTAGAGCCGCGAAATAGCGCTTTTTCTCACTTCTGTCCGTGAATTAGTAGCGTACCGAGACAGTGGCGAAGGGGCCGGATCGCCCCGGGCTTCCTACGTGGGCCTAAAAATTTGGATATTAAGGATCTATGTTCATGTTTGTATACATGAAAACGAGTTTTTGGAATGCAGTTGGACAGCGATATTGTCTTCTTTCGACGATTTTCAATCCATCCGACCCAGGATGGAGTGTTTGCAGATGATTAGCAAAGAGTGTAGCTGAATAATCGATTAATCCCACAAAAGCGCTATTCTGAAGGCTCAAATCGAGAGAAAACGCGGCCTTCTAGGGGTAGCTTCGCGGCTGAAATAGAGAGAATACGCTGCTCCCGTACTGCTGCGTAATATGCTATTCTTGCAGGCAAGTACCAACGCGCTGTAAAAAGTTGGGAAAAATCGCTAGTATTCGTGGCCAAAACTGTTCGAAAGCCTTCATTCGGGGTATCTCGATCCGCGTCATCCACATCCAGACCGAAATTGAGAAAAAATCGCTGATTCGCAGTATGTAAATGTCACTTTATGCATGAAGTGAAGAAAAAACGCTAATTTGCTGTTGGTAAAATTGAGACGTGGCCCAATTTTTGTATTTCTGCAAGCGCTAAAATCGGGAAGTACACTAAACCACGGCAAAAATTGAGAAAAATAGCTAATTCGCTAATGAAATTAACAAAAAGCGCTACTTAGCGGCTAAACTTGGAACAATCCTATTTCGTGGGGTTGTTAATTGAAAAGAATAGATACAGCTAAAATTGTAAAAAATCCGGTAATTTGCGGATAAATTCGAGAAAAAACGTTAATTCGCGGATTCAAATGAAAAAAATCGGCTAATTCACGGCTATATTAGAGAAAACGCCAACTCACGACTAGAATTTAGTAATAACGCTGACTCAGGGCTAAAATTCATCAAAAGACAATGATCTGTTGCTTCGAAAGGCAACTTGGGGCCTAAACCTTAAAAAAAAAGCGCTGGTCCATAGCTAAAAGTTGAAAAAAAATGTAAAGATACAGGCTGCTTGGCGCACGTTCGCAAGACCATCGGCCTACAGGGCCCCGACTTGATCCACGAGCTCCTGAATATTCCCTTGAGGTTCTCGCGTGTCGGCTTCGGTGAGCCAGAGGTCTCTGTCGGGTCAAAGAGAGGCCACCGCTCCAGCTGAGACCGATGCATGTGCATCATCATCACGCTCGCCTCAATGGTCTCGTTTACGAGAGGCCTGAACCGGCAAATAGCTGAGGCGCTCTACAGGGGAAACAGAGACCAGACCGCACTCTAGGTAAATTTCGCGACCAATTTAAGGCGAAAGGGGATGCGAAGCGTACGCGCGCGAAACATTCGCGGATGCGGCGGCACTCCTCACGGCTTCAAAAATGGTCCGATTTTCATTTTGAAAAATGGATTTTACTTGGGTACTTAATCTACAATTCGCATCGTTAACCTTTTTTTAGATTTCACCTTGTATCCCAAAAATAAGACACACAAAATCTCATGAAAAATCATGTACAGCCCAGTTGTAGGATAAGTCACTGGTTCCAAAACATTTTTTAGATTCACGATCGGATAATAATTAGCGCCCGAAACAGAAAAATCGTGAATACAATAGAACACCCCCGCGCGCCGTCAACAATGGTTGGATGTTGGAAAGAGAGACTCCTACTTCAACACTGCACTTCCGGCCAAGGTCACTTGTCACATTATGCGGTGTTGCCACGTCTATTTCAGGAAATTTCAGCTTATCATTGTTGAAGTTCCGGAGGTTGGATGATGAGATTGAAATGTTCCCTTTAAATAGTGTATTATGGAATTAGGCAAGACAGTGTCGTTTCTTCTCGAGGTATCAATGGGACCTAAAAATCTGTGTAAACCATGTACAAAAAAAGGAAATAACTTTAGGTCTGTTCCATTGTTTTGCTAGTGCTGCACTAGTGTAGAAAGTCATGTGATGTCATTGACTTATTTTGAAAGATTGAATGAAACCAGATGATTTTCTTCAAAGTATAGCACTCGCCAAACAATGGAACGGACCTATATTGTTTCGGGTGTGCTACACTTTTGAAGAAAGTCATCTCGTTTCATTAAATTTTTCTAAATAATTCAACGAGATCACATGTCTCTCTACATATACTAGTGCAGTACTAGCAAATCAATGGAAGGACCTTTTGATTTTGACTGTAGAGTTTCCCTGTTTTCTCTCGTTCCGCGTTTTTATTTCATTGTGAATAAATCCAATTTTATTATTTAACCGTTGTTTAGTTCCTCTATAACATGACATGAAGTTCTCGGCCGCGTTGCTTGTTTTATTCGAGATGAGTTGGGGAGCTTTTTTGACCAGAGGGTTGAGCGACCTTTCTACATCCGCTAGGGTACTGGTGAGCACATTATCAGGTTGAGCGCCGTCGCCCTCTTGGCATTTGAAGTAAGGTGGGCAGTCATCGTGACGTCCAAAAACGTGTTTAGGCCCAAGTCGAAGATCGGTTTTCAAATTTGTAACATTCATATTGAGCGCGTGGTGTGCAATAGAACGCCTTGCAATCGTCTTCAAACGAGCTATTTTCCCTTTATTAGAAGGCACATCCATGCGAAACTTGTTTCATTTCCAAGAAAATCAGTCCTCGTTTTAAATAGCAAACACAGCGGCAATACAAAAAATACACATTTTTAACCCCATGATGTTTGAAACCCAGCAGGAAAAAGGACATCACGGGCTATATATAAAATGCGAGGTGAAAAATCGCATAACCTCTTGTCCTCACGCAGTAGTGCTGTTATGATCAGCTACTTATTCACCAAAATGTTTGGAAAAATTGAGGAGCTCTATACGTACCATTGGTCAAAACCTTTTTCAGTCTTGCTTCTTTCTGAAGCTTGAATAAAGACTTCGTGTAATTTTTAATTGCATGATTCGAGCATTCCGTCTTTTCGATGCTCCTTCCGTACGGAACTTTCTCTTTCAAGTTCTTGAAGACACTTGAATCACCGTCTGCAATGATTGTGGTATACTGAAGCCCGTGAATCTCTTCACTCGATTTGAAAGCCTGAATTGTAAAATTTCATATCGCATTAACCGACTTGTCTTCACGCATCGCCTCTAAAAATATTTATGAATGACTAGGACCTGAACGAGAATGTCGGTTTCCATAGCAGTAGAAGGTCCATCCCAGTTTTTGTAGCAGGTGTGCTCGATTGACTTCTGCTTCTTCTCGTTCAACTCACAAAATGAGCAATATTTATTTCTCACGTCTAAGTGAAGAAGTTTGTTTGATCTAAGGCCTATAACGCAAGCGACTCCTGACTTCGCAGAGAATCGGTGCCCATAGCTCCTTTGGGACCACCCGCCGTCCACAACCACACTGATTTGAGGAGTACCCGTTGGGGAAACATCACCGTTCTCGATCGCCATTCGTTTTTCCTCTTCCCCTGCACTGACCATTGCCTCTGCTAGTTTCTCTTTCCAGACCTGTATGTTTGAATAATTGTTAATTGCTTGACTATCTGTGGAAAATACGTAGCACATATTCTGGAGTTAATTGAGGGGTGTCAGTTAGTACCCGGAGTAACGTAAACGAGTTCTGGGGATGTCAGTTAATAAAATAACCTTGAACATGAGTTGTCAATGAAGAAAACAAAAGTGAGATTTTGAATGAAGTAAAAACATGAACGTCTTTGTTAACGACCGACGGTTGCTAGGATACGGAACAGATGATTGGTGGAAGTTCGAAAAGACGTGAACGTTTTTCTTTTTTATGTCTTTCAAAAAATAATAGGGGTATTCATGAAAAATAGGGGTATTCATGCTCTGAAGTTTAACATATGTTATCGACGTAAACCCTGTTATTTCGTCTTTTTTGTGTTCAGTTTCTCCGTTTCTATGGCCTTACCCATCTGTTTGGAATTTAGCATATCGTCGGTCCCACTGCAACACTGGCTAACTGATTATAAACAACTTTTCAGGAGAGGCAAAAAACTTATTTTCAATAATTATTCTTCCTCCAAACGTTCACTTTACCTTTTGAACAAGCTCGAAAATCAATACCATTATGCGTATTCAGTTTTAATCATTAAAAAAGTGGCCGTAATGAAAAAATTGTCAAATTGCTGCTGTTGTTTCAGGCTTAGGTAGATAACTTAATAACAGAAATAACTTCAGTAGATAAATAATAAAAAATAAATTAATGATTGGAAAACCGAGCTCACCATTCGATCCAGCACGAAAATTAGAATCTAAATTCATCACAACCCCAAAACCGACAAAATGTTAGTTAGCCGGTGTTGCAGTGGGACCGACGATATAACAAATACAAGGCTTAACATTTTCCATGAATACCCCTAATGTTAAACCTTGTATTTGTTATTTGCTAAATTCCGAACAGATGGGTAAGGCCGTAGAAACGGAGAAACTGAACACAAAAAATACGAAATATGTAACAGGGTTTACGTCGATAACATATGTTAAACTTCAGAGCATGAATACCCCTAATATCATTCGCATTTTTTTTTTATGTCTCATGACTCCGTGAACTTTTTGACCTCCCTAAAGGCTCGGCTAAACTATCAAGCTCAAAAGCATGAACGTGATGACTTGATCATGTAAGCTTGAACGATAGACTGGGAATAAAGCTTGCCCAGCCGAACTATCTGATTGGGAAACTTGAATGTGTAGCCGGCCCTAATACAAAAATTGTCTTCTTCATAGATACCTTTCCTAATTTTGCTTCTGTTTGCTGGAAGGTTTTTTTGTCGATGCATTTGATGCCGATTGTGGAAAACACCTCCTCCATGTGGTTGTGCCCACTACCTGTGGCCATGAAACCCCAAACCGAATCGTCAACAATGGAAAGACTGGGTTCTAGCATTTTGTTTGGTTCTTCGCTCGTAACTATTTTAGTCATTTTGCAAAAAGGGCACGCAAATTTGAGGGTCCAAACAAGCAGTTTTTGGCTTGACCCGACAAGTTTGAAGTGCCCTTTACAGCTCACGGCGCAGTTGCCTCTATGAGCTTCCTAGGAGCGCAAGGCCTTTAAAAAAAATTTCCCGTCCACGATGAAACGTCCTGTTATATCGTCGAGGACGGAATTTTCTGAGTCAGAGGTTTCGACGTGATCGACATCACTAAGGAAAGAATTGAGATAAAAATGCTTGATAAGGAACTATGGACTTGAAAAGGACATCGCAACGTACATGCTGTCATAACGAAAATCCGGAATATCTTCTTCGTAAGAAAAATCGAATACTGTCCCATTGTTATTAGTTTGGCCTACATTATGATTGTTTTGACTGGAAACGAAGCATTAATTGGAAAAGTAAAAAAGGCATAAGTGATGAAATACAGACCAGAATGGAGAAGTGCCATGAAAATGTTCAATGTCCAATATTTGGGATTCATGGGCCAACTGATGGACCAGACGTTGTGGTGTCGACATGGGGGGATCGGGTTCCCCATCTTGGGGTATCTCCTCTCTTCCGGAAGAATTTCTGGCACATTGAATTGATGAACATAATTATGTAATTACCTTTTCGCAATCAAACATTAGACCGGGATTCCTGTCTACCTTCGCTGGGATCTCCATTTCACGACACCCACGTTACATATTTTTTTTTTTCCGCTTCATGCTCGGATGGAGTTTTTTGCGAGTTCTTTCCTGTGAAGTAGACGCCATATCGCAAACGTTATCGACCGAAGGGTCCTCTTCCATCATTGTTGCGTCCTGAGAAGCATTACTCCCATCAATTAGCCCAGATTCAGGGCGAGCAGCAGAGGCGCTTTCATTTGCTGTATCACGCCTGAAATTCGAGAAAAGGTCTTGCGTGGTTTTTGAATGATTCACGTTTTGCTGCCTCGTTTGGCAGTCCCACAGCTCGAGAATGGTCTGAAAGACTGAAACCGCGGTTGCTGTTGATAATTGAAAGGTGTTTTCGAACAATCGTTGACTCGAGTACAGTATTTTGGCCACACCCATCAAAAAGTAACTCGTGAGATAGAAAATGCTTGCCTTCAGATATACACGTACCTACACAGCAACTATTTCATGCGCTTTATTATGAAAGAATGAATTGTCTTACCAGGGGTGATTTTATGAGGGGGGGATGGGGGTCGCTACTCCCGTCAGCTCAGCCACCCTCAGAAAAACGAGGGGCGAATAAAAAAAGGAAGGGAAACTGAAGAGATACAAATGTGAGGGAAAGCAAGTCAGATATCTAGATCCTAGAACTAGGAAGTTGGAAAATGGCTTACTTTTGTATTAATTGGTATACATACTACCAATTTGCGGGAAAATGAGTGTAATTGGCTTTTGAAGGAGTCAAATCCGAGACCTTTGGTTATGGAAGAGCGAAGATCGGGTGAAATTATGGTTCGAAAGAGCCAAACCCACGAAATGTTGCTGTTGAAAGACCATATCCCAAAGAACTTGGGGTTTAAAACATCAAAATTACCCGAAATTCGGATTTGAAGGACACTAATGCGGAGGTTTTCCGTTTGGAAAAACTGGCGTTTTTAATACTCAAAATAACAAAATTTGGCTTTTAGAGCTATCAAAATCCATAAATTTGGTTTTTGAATAAGATCATTATTTAATAAAGGTCCTGATGATGGCCTAGACAGGCTGAAAATCGATTAGACAAAGAAATAAATGAGAACAATTATTGTTTTATTGTGGAGAGACAACAACATATACCACCTGGAAGATAAATTAGCTTTCGAATTAGTCAAAATTAGTCAATTTGGACAAAATGTATTCAAAAAATAATTAGTCAAAGCTGCGAACCCGATTAGAGCTAAAGCCACGATGTTTTATTTTTGAAAGAGGAAAAACACGCGTAATCAGTGTTTGAAATTACATGAATTCTGTTTTGAAGAAGCCAAGCCCACAACATTTGGTTATGGGAGAGCGAATTTCCTGGGTGAAATTGGGGAGAAATTAGCGGGTCGGCCAGACCCTGTTTTTTTCCAGAGACTTTGCAAATTCGGACTGGTAGTATGAATCTACAAAAAATTGGCGATCTCAAGTGAGATTACAGTGAAAATGTACTTAGTTATCCCCCCTCCCCAAGCTCTCACCTGACCATTGAGCCTCCTTTTTTTTTCCTTTTTGCACTCAGCGTCAGTGTTTTCTTCCCCTTTCTCGTGGTCCTCATTACAGATGGCAAGAAGAAGCAAAAAGACAAGGAAACAATACACGCAGCGACACCGCACAAAACTATAAAAAGTACAATCTGAAAAGTGGCAACAAGTTTTCACACCGCGGTAGACGAAGGCGGTAGTAAAGGCAAAAGCGATGAATCAGAAGTTTGAGGCTTTGGGAGCATGAGCATTTGTGTAGCTTGAAAAAACCTCTTCTCCTGTCACCACCACTCATTTTTTACTAGCAGTGGAAGGTCTCCGAGTAGGATATTCCTGCCAGCGTAAGCTGTTTTGGGCGAGAAAGAAATTTGTTAGCGCACCCGCAACACGAGGCCAAAGCATTGCTTTATTTTTACTAGGTATTGATACTGATGTTACATTGTTACAGCAAGATTTTACAAGATCATTTTCTCTTTCGTCTACTAACATTTTATTTCTTTTCAACTTCAATTACGGTAACGGAGCGATTACAGGAGTGGCTTTTCGTAGGAGAATTTTTATACGACGACCAACTCCCCAGAAACTGTTGTCCTGGTTGGTAATGTTTATGAAGACTGTATTCATAGTGAACTTCTTTCTGTTTGCAAGCGGTCACACGGAAGTAAAACACAGCAACGTTGCAAGGCAACGTTGCTCTGTTTTACTTCCGTCTTCTTCTTCCACTCTTTTCTCTTTCTCAAACAGATATAACGAAGAATCGAGAATGTTCCCAAAAATACAACACTTACGCATTGCCGGAACCGCATTGGTCTTATTGTCAGGTTTACCATTTACCTGTGCTCTTGTAATGAAAAATGTCAGTCCTCATGAAAAAATGTACAATATGTATTACATAGGAATTTTTCAACATTTAGCTGCATCGCACATTTTATATGAATGCGCTGATAGGTGAGCTCCACCCTATGCACTGAATCAATCAGGACAGGATTCCAGTGAAATTTTCACGAGAAAAAACCCTAATGAAGGAGGTTGTTATTATTAAAATTATAAACAAAAAACACGACCTGCGAAGTGAATGAGACATGTGACCTTGAATAGAAGTGCAATGTCGAAGTAAGAGTCCCTCTGTCCTATACCCACCCATGGTAGGTCTCGCGCGGGGGTGTTCTATTGTATTCACGATTCTTCTGTTTCGGGCGCTAATAATTATCCGATCGTGAATCTAAAAAATGTTTTGGAACCAGTGACTTATCCTACAACTGGGCTGTACATGATTTTTCCAAATTTATGAAAAATCGAGATTTTGTGTGTCTGATTTTTGGGTTGCGAGGTGAAATATAAAAAAAGGTTAACGATGCGAATTGTAGATTTAGTACCCGGGTAAAATCCATTTTTCAAAATGAAAATCGGACCATTTTTGGAGCCGTGAGGAGTGCCGCCGCAGCGCCTATATTCCCTCTCACTTGCACACTTGTCATCCCCTTTCGCCTTAACCTTTTTAGATTTGTAAATCAGGTTTACTCTCTACTTTGTCACCATCCCAAACGTTTTTAACCCGTTGAATTCTTTACTAGTTATTAGAGGGCAATTGACAGCCCTCTAGTCCAAGGAAGACAGACCGATTGCATGAGGGGGCGGGGGGTTGAATACGAACTTCAAATTTGGGTCATTGGCATGAAGCAGGCGTCTCTTGTTTTCGTCTGGTTTTCTCGTGAGAAAAACCAGCAAAATGTTTTATTTTAGTGACCGAAATTCCGGAAATTGCTTTTTAGTGAGCACTGGTTTTTTAGCGATCGAAAAGTCTCGAAATTCGGTTTTTAGTGACCAAACCAACGAAATTTATTTTCTCGTGAAAAAAATCAGCGAAATTTTTTTCTTTGTGACCAAAATTCCGGAAATTTCTTCTTAGTGAGCACTGTTTTCTAGCTACCGAAAATGAGGACTTACACATTTTCCAAAATCATGCCGTCGTGATAGCTTGGTTACCAAAACTCATGAAAACACGATCCGTTCAAATAAAATCAGGCGCTATATTGCTTCCGAGCTACGGAAGCATTGTTTTCACTTTTAGGAAATATTTTTTTCTTCTTCTTTAAAATCGAAATTTCCACTTGCATTTCACGTTATATACCTTCCTGAACAATTTCGGTTTCGTGTCTGTCTGTCCGCAAATCCTTGTAACAAGCATATCTTCCATAGTTTTTATCCGAATTTGATGAAATTTTCAGGGAATATATGTGTTGGCTAGCAGAGGGTCCCTTATCAATTTCGTCAAAATCGTACAAGGGGGAGGGGGTGAAAAGCGAGGAAGCACTGTGCTATAATCATTAGCAGACTTTTTTTTTATTAATTTTTAAAACTATTGGGTTGCGGGACCTATTTGAAATAGGCTAGATAGACTGATGACGCAATAACAGCATTCGCATAACATTCACAATAGCTTCCCACAAATCAAACAACTCGACTTGGGAAGCCGACATCGGGGCTAAAGAGGTTATATTCAGATGGACTGTTATCTACCCAGCCCTGCCATAGGCGAGATTTTCTTTTCTCCCCTCGTGGTGGTGGAGGAGTGTTAGTCGCTCTGAGCTGCCCGCAAAACTGGGTGCACGGCTTATTAGGTTTTTAGGTGGGAGAACAAACGCCGAGATTTTCTTTTCTCGTTGTGTTCATCCCCCTCCACCCGTCGCTACTACTCTAGTACTATTCAAAGCGCTCTAGCAATTTGCAAAGAATAATATGAATCTCCATTTTCTTAAACCAAGGCGTAAAAAAATTATACTATACTTCTTTGTTTCATCATTCTAAGTGATCAATACAACTGAATGACAGCATCCAAATAAAAATCCTCCAGGGTTGCAGTTTCACTTACGTTAGTTTGCTTGTGGGGGAAATCTGATAAATACATACCATAAAATTACAGAATCGTACCGTCTAGCACTTGACCCACCAGTTATGTGTTCGTGTTTGTAATTTCCAACTCGTGACGAAACAGATGAAACTTCAGACAATACCGGATGAAGGAAATAAAAAAACCCTTGTCTTTCCACTGTACAACTCTGATTTTGCATTCGAATGGAGAACTTCACACTTTATTTTCAGTTCAGACAATATTTTCCCCTAAGCCCTATGAATTCGTGATTTAGTCCACCGTAACTGACGTGCATGGCACTACCCCCTCCCACCTTAAGATTCTATTGTCTCACCTGTATTGAAATTTGTTGGTGATTTTTCTAGCAAAATGCAAAATTGAGAATTTTGGGTCGAAGTGAAAGGCCTGCAGCTCATTGACACTTCAGCTAATTTCCCGGCAACAGCCAATCCCCCCCCCCCCCAACATGGATTTAGGAATTTAAAGTACATATATTTTTGAATTATGGGACATACCCATATTATTAGGGGTATTCACGTCAACCATCGTACTGTTTGTAGTTTTGTACTTGCGTTGTTGCTAAGATCTGTTTTTAGGGAAATCTAAAATGGAATCATCTTGTCATTCATTTCGTCCGGGGCATATTTTAAACTCATTCATTCGAAACTTCATTTCGCTGGGGGCCTATTCTCTAACTTTTTTCATAGCAATGTTTCTATTTCATTCATTTGTTTGAAGAAAATGAATAAAATAGAAACATTGCTACGAAAAACAAATTGATTTTTTGTTAGAGAATAGGCCCCCTGGTAACAAAAATCTGACTACGCAACTACAAACAGTACGAAAGTTGACGTGAATACCCCTATTGTATGGGGGTCGTAAGTAATTATGCATTCGAAAAATTTCCGAAGCAGAAATTAAAGCCAGAATTAGGCTAATACAAGTGTGGTCATCAACGAACTTTTTCAATTCATCAGGGGAATTTTCGATGCAGCAAAAAAACGAAATTTAACAAAAGGCTTACGATCCTCATTGGAGAATCTTTGTTAGACAATCTTCTGATGATCCAGACGAAGCTAAATCTGGGATTAATGCGGAAATTTGGCCGTTACATGGGAAAAACATGTATGCGGGAGGGGGTTGTAAATTTAAAAATTGAACCGGAAGTATCACATAAGGTATGGATCGCTGCCAGCCATTGCATTTTAAAGCTGGGCTTTGAACAAATGTGCGGTGTAACAGGTAATAGGCCCAAATTCATAGTCGTCCCTTGAAGAAAATATTCCCTTGAGGAGTTGAGGGACTTCAAATCAGTCATTCTATTTTGTGAATCATCTGTTTTAATTCGAGTAAAGGAAATGTTTTCCTCAAGGGACGACTATGAATAAGGGCCTGGTTTGTGTTGTGCTGTAGGAATTTTTTGAGTACGTGCTAGGTGACCATTTAACTAAAAAAAATTATTATTTAGTCTGGGAGAGTAGGCACTCTTCCATAATTATAAATAAGTATTTACAATTATTTTTCATTGTAAGTATCGAAAAAGGCATTGTCGTCAACAGTGAAAGGGTTTCGGGAATTCGGGATGCGTGATTTGTGATTTTCCACCACTATTCTGGAAAATAAAAATCCGAACCGGCGAGTTACATGAGTCGAAAGGGGACACCCAGTTTTGCGGGCAGCTCAGAGCGACTAACACTCCTCCACCACCACGAGGGGAGAAAAGAAAATCTCGCCTCCCATAGAGATAATATAACTACTAGAGGGAGCATTGGATGCGCAAACAAGTATAAACTGGGGCGAGGATTAACGTCATCCGGATATCGTTACGGCTCCGTAGGTCTCTTCCCATTGGCTGTCTCAAAAGGCGGGGTTTCAAAAAGTCCCCCGTCACACCATCCACGTCCCCACAGGTACTTCTTCAACCAATAGCAAGGGATTTTCGGAGCTAACTCAAGCTCTTGGTGACGTCAATCATGGACCGCTGCGCAATAGACAATACAAGCTCTAGTTATATTATCTCTATGAGCCCTCCCATGCAATCTATGCAAATCGTGATAAGGTAACCCTTGTGTAACCTATACCTACATAAAAAAAGTTTGCCCCGATGTCCGGAACTTTTTCCCTGGCCATTTCCCTGGTTTGGCACCCTATAAAGTAATTTCGGTCAGTACTTCCTGGCCAAAAAACCAGTACTTCCTTTAAAAAACAATTTCGGGAGTGTTGCTTGCTTGAAAACCAATTTTGCTGCTTTTCCTCACTAAAAAAGTAGTTTCGCTGGTTTTGCTCGCTAAAAGTCATTTCGTCGGTTTCATTCCTTTAAAAAACAATATCGTGGGTTTTGCTCGCTAAAAAAACACTTTCGCAGGTTTGGCACACTATAAAAGCAATTTCGGGAATTTCGATCTCTAAAAAAAGCAATTCCGGCGGGGGGTTCATTGATTAAAAACCAATTTAACTGGTTTTTCCCATTAAAAAAGAAGTTTCGCTGGTTTTGCTCGCTAAAAGCCAATTTCATTCATTTATTTTTTAAAATATTTTATTTTTAGGAAAGGGTTTTGCTAAAGAAAGAAAAGCCATTTCGTCGGTTTCACTCTCCCGGTTGGGCTTGCTGGATAAAAAAACAGTTTCGAGGGTTACAAAAGGCAATTTTGAGGGTTTTGCTTCCCAAAAAACAAATGTATTGGCTTTTGCTGGCTAAATAATCAGTTTCACTCGCTAGGAAAGCAATGCCCGGGTTTTCCACACTTGAAAAGAAATTTCGCTGGTTTTTCCCACTTAAAACACAATGCGCAGGTTTTCCTGGGTGAAAAAGCAAGTTCGCGGGTTTCGCCCTCCAAACAAATATATCGCCGGTTGAGCTCTATAAAACCACTTTTGCTCGCTAAAATAGCAACTTCGCCGGTTTTACTCATTAAAAAAGCAATTTCGTTTGTTTTACTCATTTATGTCCGCTCCGTCAAAATTTCCATTTAATTTACTGTCTCATTTCTGGGCGTAATACATTTTTCAATATCTACGTAAGGCAGATTGAAACAAAAGAGGAACGAAGGATCTAGGTCTGAACTGAAGAGTCCTTTCAGGATGGAAAAGTCGCCAGGCGGAAGTCAGGTGGCGTTGGGGGAGAAAGAATCTCAGCAGTTTAGATTTCACCCCTCCCCTCCTCCAAACATGTACTAAGCCGAATCGGCAATATTCTGTCATTAAATGGCAGATTCAGCTCGAAAAGCTCTTCAGGCCCTCAAATGCTTTATCACCCCTTTAGACAACAATTTCGCGGATTTGGCACTTTAAAGAAGAAAAAAAAAATCCTCTTAGCCTTAGCGTAATCTGTGTCCTCAGTTATGCCGCTTTGACGCTTTCCGCGTTGACACGGTCACCCTGTAGAAATCAGAATAATAATATTACCTTTCCTCTTGAGATGCTTATTTGGCTACTATTCTAGTTTACTGTATGTTTGCGTAATTTTTTTTGACAAAACACGAAATCTCAAAACACAGAAGTTACGCGATGCCCGTCTGACCTATCGACGAAGAGACGAAGCTACCAGGAACCCTCTTGTTGTCATAGGCGGCGGGCTTCGTCCTTGGGTGGGTCCGGGGTGGCGGCTCGGGGGGTCCTGTGTCGCTGGCTCTGTATTAATCTTGATCAACTTTAATTTTCAAACGTCTTCTGTTTATTAAGAGCTGTGGACGAAGATGGTCAAGAAGAAGTGTCAACGAGGCCACGAGCATCCGTCGCGCCGAACACGATTTCATCCAGCAAGTAAGAAATACTTTTCAACGCGTTTGTCTATCCTGATTCTAATTTTGTTTGGCTTTCGTTTTAGGGTTGTTTTAGAGAAAATAACAGTAACCGCGCCTCCACTTATAAAACCACAGAGAACAAGAGAAGAATCGAGAGAATCAAGACTGACGAAGAGGAAAGCGGGAGTTGCTCGATCATTTCGTGTTCCAGTCACGAGCACTCCAATCAGCACCCCACCAATAAAAAGGTAGGCCTATTTATAGATTGTATTTCGTGATCAGATGTTTCGATTAGTGCGCGTATAAGGGCAAGGCGGACCTCATTCATTCGATCAATACAAAAAGTTTAGGTATATTGTTAATATTATAACAGGCCAGGTACCAAGGTGACAGTTTACGAAATAAATACTTCAGTTCAGTGATAAACACGACTGGCGGCCTGGGGGGGGGGGGCACGTCTGTGTCTACGTCCAAATTTAGTGCAGTATGGAACACTCCTCAAGTCCCCATACACTATGGAGCTAAGGCCCATCGTCCCCGTTAGAGCCACAGCCCACAGCTCTTCTGGTTCTAGGCTGAAGCAATATTCTCAGGAAGTAATGAATTTCAAGGAACTATTTCCAGACTACTATTGAAACAGAACATTTTGTCCTTCAAAAACAACAAAATCTTGAAATGTCGCCCAACACAATTGTGATTTTTCGTGAAAATACTGTCAATGTATGTCAAGAAAGTGGCAAAATCGTTTGGTAATGGGTACCTCCCCGTCCCACCCGCCAGGACTGACCATTCAAGCAGAAAACTGCAAATTTACACCTCAGAACCTGATTTGCTTGGCTATAAAACGTTAGTTTGGGTACAGAAAAAGCAAATTTGACTCGATATGTGAAGGTCAAATGTGGCTATTTGACCTTGAAACTTACGGCGGTTTATCTCAAATAGGTCGTCAATTTCGCCCTCGTAAACAACCACCAAGTGATTTGTTATTTGTTGATTAATCGATATTTGCCACTGAATACAATTTTTCAGCTCCTAAATTGTTTATTAGTGTTTGTACCTCGTGTTCATTCCGTGGTCTAACACGCGATGTGGTCAATAAACAGTTTCGGTGGTTAGCAATCAGTGAAATTACTAGTTGGGGGCGTCAAATAGTCACGAAACTGCAAAGCTTTTGGGGTAAATATGTGTGAAATTGCAAGTTTGAAGGCTATTATATCCGTAAAAGGAGAGTTTGACACTAAATAGTCCCAAACTGCATGTTTTCGACTATAAAATGCCGTGAAATCGCTAGTTTTGGGGGAAAATCAGCGAAATTGTAAATCAATATTTTGATGTTGAACGTAATTGGTGATACGTATCAATGTATAACGTAACAGATAAGGCCTTCAATAAACAAATTTTACGGTTAAAAAGCCGCTGATTGTGAAGCCGAGTCGCTACAGAATTGCTATAATTAGAGATAAAAATGTGCAAAATTGCAAATTTCGGGTGTAAATTATCAATATCAGAAATTGCAAGTTTTGTGTGTGATTCGCTTTATTTTGGTAGGTAGCTCCTAGTCTTCATTTTCACGAAACACCAAGTTTCTGTTGATTGGTAGAGGGGTGGGGGGGGGGTAGTTGGCGTGGAGCCTGGACCCCGGGGGAAGCTGGGGAGTGCCTAAAATTCCAGCCTTGAACCTCAGAACGCCCTGAATCACTACGAGCGCTTTTTCTCAATTTCAGCCACGAATTAAAGCTTTTGTTTTTACTTTTAGCCATGAATTAGCGCGTTTTCCCAGTAATAGCCACAGAGTTGCCTTCAGAAACCGCGGATTGGCGGTTTCTCAATTTTAGCTGCAAATAAGCGCGTTTTTCCAATTTCACCCCCGTGATTTAGAACTTTTTCTTTTATTTTACCCGAGAATTTGTGCTTTTTCGCAGTTTTAGCCGTCATTTAGCACTTTTTCGCAATTTTAGCCATGAAGATGACTCCAGTTACTTCGATTCTATTCTTAGTTTAGGTGTATTATCGCCGTTTCTCAATTTCAGCCGTGAATCAGCGCTTTTTATTAATTATAGCCTAAATTATCGCTTTTTCTCAATTTTAGACTTGCGAATATGCGCTTTTTATTAATTTAAGCTCAATCCGTGTAGGGGCATTATCCCCCCCCCCCTTCCAGTATAATTACATAGTCAGACGTGATCCTTCGTTACCGCTCTGACTCTAACGTCTAGTTTTCTGAATCAACCAAAAACCAATTTCGCGAATTTGTCTCTTAAAGAAATCAAGTTGAGAGGTTGGCCCATTCAAAACCCAAATTTGCAGCTTTTGACACTCACAGAACTCGATTTTGCTCACTCGCAAAAAGCCAATTTTGCAGGATTGACTCTCTTTATAAGAAGCCAATTTCACGTATTTGACCAAAAGAGCGATTACACCGATTTGGCTCTTCCATAAATTAAATTTCTGGCACGCCAGAAACCAATTTCGCGGATATTCGCCTCCAAAATTATGTCATTTTGTTGAAGGTGCGGATCCAGAATTTTCTCAAGGGAGGGGCTAAATATAACTTGAATTCATTCCTTGCCTAAAAATAACTTAACTTATTCGCGCGTGATTCCAGCTTTAAAAATGGTCAAACTGCGCAATTTTACGAGCTCTACAAATGTTCAACTGACGGTTCGTGCCGTGAAAACGTCTGAATAGGTTATTCCCGTCTTGAAAATGGCAAAACCGTCCAGTCGCAAGCCAAACATTGACCAAACTGAGTATTCTCGCCCTGGTTTGATGCAATATTCGCGCGATATAAATGACAAAACTCATTGACTATGCGCCGTAAAAATGACCATAACAGATATCCACGCTAGGAAATCGGCAAAACTGACTCTGCGCCCCCTAAAAATAGCTTAAACTGACCATTCGTGTCTTGAAAATGACTACACAGATGATTCCTGCCCTGAAAATGGACAAACTGACCATTTGCGCCTAGAAAACTGGCATTTTATCTCTCTAAAAATAGCCATAAAATGGCAATTGCGCTCTATAAACAGAAAAACTGACCATTCGGAGTCAAAAATGGCAAAACTAACGATTCATGCCCTGAAAAAATCACACTGATTATCCATGCCCTAGAAATAACCATACTGGCAGTTTGCGCCGTAAAAATGGGCAAACTGGCTATATTCCCGCCCTAGATTTGATAAAAATGGCTAAACTGATGATTCCTGTCCTGAAAATGGCAAGATTTACCATTTGCGCGTCAAAAATTGCTAAACGGAGCCTTCACGCCTTAAAAATGTTTAAACTGAAGATTCGTGTCCTAAAAATAGCAACCCTGACTATTTAAGCTTTGAAAATGGCCTACTCGTACATACGATTCACAGTCTAAAAATGACCAAAATGATCATTTGCACCCTTCGGGGGATTCGCGCCTTCAAAGTGGCTGTCTGCATTCTAAATATTGCCCAACTGATCATTGGCGTTTGCTCAGTGCTCACCGACCATGGGTCGTCCTCACCCTAAAAATTGTCAACCGCCTGGGAAACAACAAAAAAATGACCAAACCGATCCTCCGTGCCTTGAAAATGGCTGAGCTGGAGACAATTCGTGCCCTTGAAATACCCAAACTGATCATTTGCACCTTGCAGATATGGCTAAACTGGCAATCGGTGTCATTAAAATGCTTAATCTGTGTTGCTGCGGCGAAAAAAGTTGCCAAACTGGCTAAACGTGCCCTTAAAATATTAATTGACTAGTAGTGCCTTAAATTCAATTAACTGGCCATTCGCCCCCCCCCCCCGGAATAGGACCATCTTCATCTTAACAACTGCTTGCCTCTCCCAACCAAGCGATACTTCATCGTGTAGCTCGCTTGCGCTATAAATTGGCTTGACTGGCTATTCGCAAGTTTGTTTATGACGTGAAATTACAAACTTTGCTGGGTACATTATTTTGGGAATTTAACGATTTCCTCGGCTTTCCAGAGCCAACGTACTGAGACCTGGTACTCGATTCCAACTATATAGCGCTGACCCAAAGGAGGGGGCTCAAGCCCCCTAAGCCCCTCCCTGGATCCGCACCTGAGGTGCGGCATATATTAGTGCCAGCCTACAACGCCGTCCGCCGTGGCCGACTAGACCGAGGTCTGAACCCCCATAAAACTATTCCAAAGTTGCCATTTCACGGTTATATTTAGCCCCAAAACTCGCTGTGTCTCTGAAATTAAGACCCGTAACTTGCAATTTTGCTAAAATTAAGACTCGAAACTTAAATTTTCGCAAGCGTTTTAAAACACAAAACTTTTAATTTTGCTGGCAATCAACCAGTAAACTTCCAATTTCTAGGGCAATCATCCGGCTATGGGCGGTGTTGGAGCAGGCCAACCCAGAATACTCGCCCAGTAAAAAAAAAAGGCCCTGCATTTTGCATTTTCGCGAATATTCAGTCGATATTTAGGTAAAAAATGTAGGAATTTTGCGGTTATTCCTCGTACTTCAGGCACGAGTTCCCGATCACTAAAAAATAAAAGCCCCAAAACTTGCAATTTTGCTGATTTTTAACTCCGAGAAATGCCCACGGTTCCACGGACGTGAAACTTCCAATACCACGAATATTTTTCCACGCAACTTTCAATTTCGCTGATAATAGCCTCCAAAATGTGGCAATGCTTAGGGCTCCACATGCCCTAAGCCTGGGTTGTGCGAAAAAGCCCCGAAACTTTCAATATCGTGAACTGGCAGTTTCGCGTAAATAAATACCGGAAACTAGCGAGTTTACAGTTTTAGCTCCAAATGATGTAATTTTGCGGATATTTCTCTCAATTTTAACCGTGAATGAGAGTTTTTCCTCAATTTTAACTGTGAATTAGCGCTTTTGTTCAAAATTCAAGCCATGAATTATCATCTTTTCTTAATTTTGGTCGCGGATTTGACTTAAGACCGCCACATTATCGGTTTTCTCATTTTCAGCCGAGAATTAGCGATCTCGAAGCTCGAATTTTGTTAGTCTTTGCCTTTCCAAGTCGTCCGGATAACATCAGTTTAATTAATTTATCGCTTTAATTAAAATACCGGTGACAGAATTATCCCTCGTATCTATTTAACAACATCTTGATAAGGTAAAATTCGGCGTGGTTTACCGATCCGGAGAAACGCCTAGAGTTTTGGGAAACAATGGCCCTAGGTGGGGTGTAGATGTGCTCATTCCTCCCTCTGCGTGTCCCAATCAAGGGCGTCACCTTTGCGCATTGGACTAGCATTCCAGAGGTTTGCGGGTTCAAATCCCGCCGGGGAGACCATTTTTTTTTCTTGAAGCTCAAACTGTGTTAGACTTTGTCTTTCCAAGTCGTCCGAATAACATCAGTTTAATTAATTTATCGCTTCAATTAGCGATTTTTCCACTTTCAACCAGGAATCAGCATGTTTTCTCTACTTTAGCCACGAATTTGCGTTTTCTCAATTCTAGTTGTGAAGCGACTTTGGGCACGTTTAACCATTTTTTAAGTGGAAAATCAGTTTTTTCGGTGGAATTAGAAGATTTTTTTTTTTGTTTTTCAAGGGTAAAATGTTTATTTTTATGGCTAATTAGCCTGTTTGAGGGGCAAATTGACATTTTCCGAGTGTAGCTGGTTTCCACCAAAGACAACTTGAAGAAGGTTGGGCAGCTGAACCCGTTTCGGCTACGCCCTTGGTCCAGCTTGAGACCCGTTGTAGTTGAAATTGTGCTCACAATCCTTCAATTTCAGCTCAGTTCCACTCAAAATCAGGGCACTTTTCTTTAGAAACGAAAATCTGCGAGGTTTCTTCTGAATCTACAGTTTTCTAATTATCGTCCTACTTTTTTTCTCCAAAGCCGGGGATCTGGCAATCCAGCTTGCCTCCCCCCCCCCCAATGCCGGGTGGGTTCTGCCGCCACTATAAAAATCCCTCTACTATGTTGACTGTTCGAGAATGACCTTCGTGGTCCTAATATTTTCATATTTATTTTTCAGGAGACGGCAGGAGGTAAGACAATTTATCGGATTTAAGTACACATTATAAATCCAATGGTGTAGTAAGAGAGTTCATGTCTTATTTGGTACCTTGTTTTGCACTTATTGCGCCAAAGAATCGTGTTATTCACTGCTCATCTTGCTCATCGTCGTCTTCTGAAGACAGTGGCCCAGAACCAGTGACTTCGCGTTTACGGAGTATGGTTCCGCGTAGAAGTGGGTAAGTTCTTGGAATTGGACACCTTGTCCATTCTCTGATTTATATGTTTTATTCTTTCGCTTTTTAGTAACAGTCCATCAAGTGAAAGCTCTAGTTCTGATATTGTCTTCCTGAAGTATGTAAAAAAATGTGATGGTTGGGCGGGGAGTCATGTATTAGAATTGTTATATGTTTGTATCCTTCTTTTTTTTTTTTTAGCCAACGTGGAAATCCAATTCGAAAGTCAGTCAAAGCTCGCAATGCCTCCCTTGCCTCGTCCAAGCGTTCCGGACTCCGAACTCGATCTGACAAACCCTCGTCGGTCGCCGAGCGTCTGTCGTCGCCTGTGGAAAAAGAGTCGACGAAGAATTTCAAAAAATTTGAACGGCGACTCCATCGTCGTCCTTCTTCTTTCACCGATCCGTCACCATCTTCCACCTCTAGGCGATCCGTTAGCCGAATTAGACTCGGATTGGGAAATTTATCGTCGCTCTTGCTCAGCGGGTCTAAGCGAGGCGAGCCTAAAAAAAGGAGACAACTGTTGAGGTCTGGGAAGCAGGTCTCGTATTTTTCGAGTTCGAGTTCCAGTCAAAGTGACAGTGAACCTAAAATGGAGGATGTTAAACGACGATCAAGCTCAAGGTTAGCTAAGAAAATTTTGTGAAGGCTGTTTTTTTTTTGTCTAATGATGAGGTGGGACTTCGGGATGTGCTGGATATTCGTGATTATTTGCGTTCCTTTTTTGCCTTAAGGTTCTTATTTCTCTTCGGACCTGACCCACCAATAGGATTGCTTATAAATTATTTATTCTATTAATGGTATTTTTCTATAAAATTACACATTATAATTATGTATATCTATATCACAAAGCTGTTTCGGAATCATTTTTCTTGAAGTAGTTTCTTTGCGAATAGCCAACAAATTGTGGATGAATGGCATTAGTGGAGAATGAAAGTAAGAATTCAACAATTGAAAACAGTACAAAAATAAAATTTAGTTTTCGTTTAGAAAGATTCAAAACTTCAGTCACACTCGCTCTTTTCGGTCCCTCCAAATCACTGTGTCGAGTTAAGCCTTGATAATGCTTTCTGAATGCTTCTCATCAAATTTCCAGGAACTATATCGCTTAGAATTGCGTACAATTTTGGATCGGACCGCAAAACTGTGAATATTTCCTTCGCGTACCGCCTAGAGAAATTATGCGAGACGTTATTGAAAATTAACTCTTGAAAAAATTCATTCGGTGTGGTACTTTACCTCGTTTCCAAACTTCCTTCCGTCAAAAATTTAGAAACAGTCACGAGAACCGTGTCCCGCAGGTCTTTCGGAAGTGTCATCGTTTTCTCACAGCCCAGTCGTGAAATTAACCTGAACATTAAGCGACTTGTGGCACCCCGCACGACGGCGTTTTGATGCCTGTCAATTGAAAACAAAAAAGAAAACCCTCGCTCTGCTGTTTTTTGATGTTGGTGCTCTGGAGGGACCTTACCTGGCTCCTTTCCCTACCAGAGCCGTCACGCTTTTCCCTGGACTCGTATGGTCGACCATCTCTTCTAGGGCTGCGGTACTGTCGGCTCGAATGAATTTATTCGTGTCAGCGGTGCGACATAGCAACGCTCCGGTGATGTCCTCGACTTCCTGCATTAGAAAAAAAAAAATGTTGGATTTGTTTTTTTTTTTTTAAATTTGCAGACGGGCTACCAACCGAATCGAGTGATCGTCCCAATGTTGTAAAAAGTTCAGCGGCGCATTGACACGCTCCACGAGACACTTGAGATCTTAAATTTTTTATATGTTTCGTTAAAATGACGGCGAGTGGATGGATCGCCCCCTGAAGATATTTCGGATGATGTCGAGCGAGTCGAATGACTCCTTGAAGACCTTGCATTACCACTTCCCTACAATGGCGAAATACGCGTGAGTGCCTTTTTATTGTGATTTTTTGCTGTTGACGTGCTATTTCCCACCATTCTGGATTTTCCAACTGAATCATCGACTTTGTCAGGGCGTCTTTGGGGTGGTCAAACGGTGGTAACGATTGGGGATACAGGCTACAGCTCTTTACATCTTTTGCTGTCCCATTTGGCCTAATCTTACCTTTCAAGCTTTAAAAAAAAAAAAAAAAAAAAAAGTCAAACCAACGTGTGATAGGTCATAGGTCTAGGAAGGGGAGGGGGATTACCCTGGTGCTGCTCTTGGTATCCTTCTAACTTTACTTTCTCCCATTTTGTCAGATGTTAAACTTTCTTGCGATTTAGACGTTATTTCGGTGTTGTGGCTACTTTCGGAGCCGGGCTCGCTGTTGGGGGTTCCCACAGATTTAACTTCCTGAAAACAAAACAAGCGAACTAAGTTTTGTTGACGGAACGGGGTAAGGAAAAAAAAAAAACAAAAAACGAACATTGAAAAGCTCCTCCGGTGTCATGTTACTTTTTTCGGGTTCGTTATTCGTTTTAGTCTCTTCGTTTCTCTCTAGAATATTGTCCGTGACTTCGCTTCCTGTCGTGTTTCAAAGTTAATATCAGGTTTAGGAGTTTACACACTGTAAACTCACCAAAATTGTCAATTTGAACTTGACCGTTGACACTTGCGAGACTCGAAGAAACTGAGTCGCTCAACGGCGGTGTCCCACCACCATCAGTCGTGTCCTTATTTAAAGACTCGCGGTCGCTTCTAACGGTTGAACTGGTTTTCACCGTCTCCCGCGGTGACTTTTGTGAGTCGTTGTCCAAATTTGAGAATGACGACGAAAGGCCTTCGAGAAGTGACGACGAATTATTCAGAGCGTGACCGCTTCCGTGATAGTAAGCGTTGGCGCTGGCGCCAACGTTTTTTATTTCACTGGCCGAACGAAAGTCGTTGTAGCTTTTTGACAGTGCGCTGTCCGACTTGGAAGCCTCGCCAGAGTATTTGAGGGATCCTCCACCGTTGATGTAGCCGTTCTCGTGGGCTACTTTACCGCTTCTGAAAGAAAAAAAAAAATTGAATTACAGGTCGATGTCACAATGGCGAACTGTTTCTCTCCTCAACTCGGCACAAGAGTTCCAGAGAGAACCCGAAGGTTTTAAAAACAAATTTTTCAAAAACACCAAACTTCCGTACATTATTTACGTATGTAGGTACATTCTAATGAAAATGGCTAGCAGTGATACAATTTGACGGCGATGGGGGTCACTGGGCGATAAAAGTGTTATTCAGCGTTCAATATGGTCATGCAGCGTTTAATGTGGTCCTTGGGCGTCCAAAATTGTCATTGAGTGTTCAAAAATAGTCATCCAGCGTTCAGAACGGTCGCTAAGTGTTGAACATGGTCATTCAACGCTAAAAGTAGTCATCGAGCGAATAAAAATGGTCAATTTTCAAGCATCCAACGTGATCATTAAGCGCTCAAAATGGTCATAGTGAGTGTTCAAAGTAGCCCTTGAGTGATCAAAATGGCCAGTCGGCGTTCAAAAATGGGCTTACAGCGCTCGAAATGGTTATTTAGACGTTCTTAATGGTCATGTAAGCGTTTAAAATGGTCATCTAAGCGTTTAAAATGTCATCTAAGCGTTCCACGTGACCATTGAGCGTTTCAAATGACCATTGGGAGTTGAAAATGGTCATCCAGTAATCCAGCGTTAAAAAAATAGTGATCCAGAGGTCAAAATGGTCATCAGCGTTCAAAATGTTCTCATTAAAATAGTAATTGGCCATGTTGTCGTGGAGTTATTCAGACTTCAGGTGGTATAGTTTGTCTCTCCACATTAATTGTTTTTATTTCTTTCAGTTCTTCGTCAAATCGATTTTCGGCCTGTCTAGGCCATCATCAGGACCATTATTAAAATAAGCTTTCGTAAATAGTAAAGGAAGTCAACGAGTGTGGAAGACACACGAAAGCTTATTTTAATAATGGTCCTGATGATGGCCTAGACAGGCCGAAAATCGATTTGACGAAGAACTGAAAGAAATAAAAACAATTAATGTGGAGAGACAACAACTATACCACCTGAAGTTCAAAATGTTCATTTAAGCGTAAAAAATGGTCATTAAGCGTTCGAAATGGTCAATGGGGCGTTCAAAATGGCCATTCAGCGTTCAAAATTGTCAATCATTAAGCGATCACAACGGTCACTGAGCGTTAAAAATGTACATCAAGCGTTCAAATTAATCATTCAGCGGTTAACATGGTCCTTGCTGCTTGAGCGTTGAAAATGGTCATCCAGCGGTTAAAAAAATAGTGATCCAGAGGTCAAAATGATCATCAGCGTTCAAAATGACCACTTAGCGTTCAAAATGATCCAATTATTAAGCGTTCACAATGGCCACTGAGCGTGACAAATGTTCACAAAGTGTTGAAAATGATCAAAATAGTCCTCCCGCGTTCAAAAATGTTCATTTATGCGTACAAAATGGTCATTAAGCGTTCAAAATGGCCATCTAGCGTTCAGAATGGTCATGGACCATTCAAAATGGCCATTCAACGTTCAAAATTGTCAATTTTTAAGCGTTCAGAATGGTCACAGATCGTTAAAAATGGGCATTTATCTTTCGGAATAGTCATTAAGCGTTCAACATGGCCACATAAGCGTTAAAAATGGTCCTTGAGCGTTCAAAATGGTCATCCAGTGATCAAAATGGTCAATTATTAAGCGTTCACAATTGTTACCAAGCGTGACAAATGGTCACCAAGTGTTGAAAATGGTCATTCAGCGTTAAAAAATGGTCATCCAGACTGTTCAAAACGAAAAACTTTCTAAATGATCATTTAAGCGTTCAAAATAGTAATCCAGCATTCAAAATGGTCATGTAAGCGTTTAGCATGGCCATACAAGCGTTCAAAATGGTCATGAAAAGTTCAAAATGGCCATGAAATTAGCGTACAAAATGGTTCTTGAGCGTTCAAAGTGGTCATCTAGCGTTCAGAATGGTCATGGACCGTTCAAAATGGTCAATTATTAAGCGTTCAGAATGGTCACTGAGCGTTAAAAATGTACATTGATCTTTCAGAATAGTCATTAAGCGTTCAACATGGTCATTTAAGCGTTCAACAGGGTTGCCACAGACCGGGAGAACCGGGAAAAGTCAGGGAATTTTAAATTGGTCAAGGGAAACCGGGAAAAGTCAGGGAATTTCTTGATTTTGATACAAAAGTCAGGGAACATAATGAGTGGACAGCTTCTTTATCGTAGACTTCCTCGTATTTTTGGTGGTTAAACGTAGAAAAAATTGAACTAATGCGTGCTCTTCTGAGTCTTCTACTCGTCATCAGTGTTCAACGGTCTCTTTCGTTCTCGATTTTTTGAGTTGTACGCAATGGCGGTGAAAGTCAGCCGGCATTGGGGGGAAGGGGGAGAGTAAGAATTTGAGCAGTTCAGATTTACCCACCCCCCCTGATAAAATACCATTTTTGAGTCAATTATGCCTACATGTGCAAATATACAATTCTTGAGGCAATAATTCCAAATCCTTCAACAAATTTACCGCCTCTTCATGAAATTCTCTTGTTTCTGGGTTAATTTTCCTGGGAAATTTGAGTCCTAAAGACACAGTTTTACTAGATAAATGACGTGTTATAAGCTAAATCGGCTACATCGGTCATAAAATGGCGTATTCACACTATTCAGAGCAGAAACTTAGTGTGAAAGAGCAACCGCCCAGGGCCCACCTATCAGAGAGGGCCGCCGAAAAGCTTAAATATGGAAAAATGATGATTTTTATGTTCAAGTTCATAGATTTAGGTACGTGAAAAGGAGTTTTGGTGTACGATTGGTCAGTGACTTGGCTCCTTTCGACGATTTTTAGCCCATCCGACTTGTGGAATAGAACGTTACTGGTGATCAGCAAACAGTGTGGCTAAATATTCGATCGAACCCACGAAAGCGCAATTCTGACGGCTAAAATTGAGAAAATTTGTGCCTTTTGGAAGTAAATTCGCGAATAAAATACGCTGGTTCCAAGTTACTTTAGGGCCTTAAGCAGATAAAATTGAGAAGGCGCTCTAATGTGCCGACGTTTGCGGGGGGGGGGGCGAGTAGGCGACAAAAAATTTGGTAAAAGTGCTAATATTTGTGGCTAAAACTGCAAAAAAGCGCTCAATCCTGGTTTCTCGATGCAACTTTTAGATCATAATTTAGAAAAAATCCCTGATTCTCGGTGTATAGCGGCAATTTTACAATGTGCCGCGGTTAAAAATCGCCTAATCCGTGAATGAAATTGGGTAAAAGCGTTAACTCGCGAATAACTTGTCGGAAAAAATGTTAATTTGCGGATAAAAATGAGAAAAATCACTTATTCGCGGACAAAATTGAGAAAACGCCAATCCGTATCTTCTAAAGGATATTTCGAGGCTAAAACTAAGAAAAATTGCTAATCCATAACTAATTTGAAATGAAATGGGCAATGTGGGGCTAAAATGTAAAATAAACGCCTTACTTACGGCTAATATTTTTAAAAAATCACTAAATAGCGCGGCTAAAAATAAGGAAAACTCCAAATTTCAGCTCAAATTGATAAAAACCGGGCTAATTCGCGGTTAAAAATTGAGCCAAACGCCAATTTGTAGAAAAAATTGATGAAAATCGCTAATTCTTGGAATAAGGCCCACTTTATCAATCGTTGATTAAAGAGCTGACTAAAAACGTCATTTTAATGATTTTTTATTTTAGAGGCAGGATTTTACGTTCATATTCAGAAAAGTGGTAATTCCCTGCTGAAAATTGAGAAAAAGCGCTAGTTCGCGCTGGTATTCCTTGCTCCTTGAGCGTTCAAAATGATCCTTGAGCGTTGAAAATGGTCATCCAGCGTTAAAAAATTGTCGTTCAGAGCTCAAAACGACCACATAACGATTCAAAATGTTTATTTAAGGGTTCAATATGATCACTTAGCGTTCAAAATGATCATTGAGCATTGATCATTGAGCGTTAAAAATGGTCATCAAAAGTTAAAAATGGTCATTGAGCGTTCAAAATGGTCATTATGCCTTGAGAAATGGTCATTCAGCGCTTAAAATGGTAACTAAGTGTTGAAAATGGTCACAAAGTGTTGCAAATTGTCATTCAGCGTGCAAAAAAGTCACTGAGCGTTCAACATGGCCATATAAGCGTTCAAAATGTTCGTTTAAGCGTTCAAAATGGTCATCGAGCGTTCGAAATGTCACTAAATTACCGTTCACAATAGTCCTTGAGCGTTGAAAATGGTCATCCAGCGTTAAAAAATTGTCGTCCAGAACTCAAAACGACCATAACGGTTCAAAATGTTTATTCAAGTGTACAAAATGGTTACTTAGCGTTCAAAATGGTCACTGAGCATTGATCATGGAGCGTTAAAAATGGTCATTGAAAGTTAAAAATGATCATTGTGCGTTAAAAATGGTCATTGAGCCTTCGAAGTGGTCATTCAGCATTTAAAATGGTCACTAAGTGTTGAAAATGGTCAAAAAGTGTTGAAAATTGTCATTTAGCGTTCAAAAAAGTCATTTAGCGTTCAAAAAAGTCATTGAGCGTTCAGCACGGTCACTGAACGTTCAAAATGGTCCCCGAGCGTTCAAAAATAGTCATCTGGCGCTCAAAATGTTCATTTATGCGTTTAACGTGGTCATTTCATCGTTCGAAATGGTGCAACATTTGGGTCGAAATATTTTGGTTTTTTTGCAAGTTTGGGTCCAAATGTGAGCGAAAGTACAAGTTTCCTCGCGGTTAATATCCGCAATATTGACAGTTTCGAGTCTTAATGTAATGAAAATTGCGAGTTTGTGGTATAAATTCAAGCAAAATTGCAAGTTTCTTAGTCTAATTTTTTGTGTCGGGTAGAAACTTGGCCGGGAAGCGGCCAAAGCCTAACGATTTGACTCACGAAATGGAAAGTTTTTGGCTGGTTATCTGCAAAATTGCAAGATTCGGCTTTTAATTCCTGCCATGTAATGCAAGTTTCGGGTCTTTATTTCAGCGAAATTGCAAAGGTTTTGGGGCTTTTCGTTAGGCTCGTGCTCGCGTATTTGCACATTTCGATTCAAACGATTGACAAATTAGAACGACCGATTTGAAGCCATTTAAAGAAATGCTCAGCATAATTGACGACTATGAATGTACTGGCCTTAATTTTTTTAGAAATTGCAACTTTTGGGGCTTAAATATTCGCGAATTGCAAGTTTGGGCGCTTTACCTCACATTTAGCTGCGAATTAGCGCTTTTTTAAAAAAAGCTTTTAACCGCGAGACTCGCACCCAAGATTTGAGTCCAAAAACGGCGATTTTTGAGTTTTAACCGCGAAGTTGTCTCCAAAAACCGCGAATTGGCGTTCCGCCATTCTCATTTTAGATCCAAATCAGTGGTCTTTTATCAATGTTATCCACGAAAAGCGATTTTTCTAGATAGCCTCGAATCAAACCATTTTTTCTTTTCTTATTTTAATACTCGAATTAACGCATTTTCTCAATTCTTACCGTGAATTTTCACCTCCCCCGCCTCTAATTAGCACTTTTCCGAAGTTTTAGCCACTGTCTTTCTAGACAAGAACTGTTGATTAGCTTTTCCCCTCTATTTTAGCGGTTTAAGGTCTGACGTGAACCACGAATAAGCGTCTTTTTTTTCTAAAATTTTCCCCCTGGCCCTGGGGGACTTCCCTCCAAAAAGCAAAGTTTGTGCCTTTTCTCAATTTTAGCGGCCAATTATTTCTGTTTTTTCCTCAATCGTAACGGCAAATTATCCGTTTTTTTGATGAGGCCTGACGCGCCAAATTGTCTTTTTGAGAGGCCCAAACTTGTTAAATTGTATATTTAGGTGAACCAATCCCTCGAAATTTGATTTAAATGAGCCAACTCCGTGAAATTGTTCTTTAAAATGAGCCAAATAAGCGTTGGAAATTTCACATTCGAAAAAAAAAGAAAAAGAAAGGCGTGTAGTCGCGTGAAATTGGCTCTTTTAAGGAGCCAAGGTGCGAAATTGTTTCAGACGTGCCAGAACCACGAAATTTGGTTTTAGAAAGAGGCAAACCTGCGAATTGCCTTTTTTAAAAGACGCCAAAGGATATTATTTGGTTATTGAATTAGCCAAAATAGCGAAATTGGGTTCTGTGAGTACCAAATCCCTAAAATTTGGTCGGCGGAATTTCCAGGAAATCGCTCTTTCAGACGTAGCATTTTTATTTTTGTCTTATTATACACGTACCTGACTTTTCTGTTAGAGCCCAAAATTGACGTCTGACGACTTTTGGTTAGTGACGAGGTCGACGGTGGTGCGGACCTGAGTCTGCCCGACGGAAAACAGCATCCTCCGAGTCGTGGCAGTTGAACCTCTTTCACCGGAAAATTATTATTTTCGACGCTATCGACCGGTGTGACAGCGTTAGTTTTTGCACAGCATCCGAACCACATTGTGAGATTATAGTTGTGGAGGGGGATGGAGAGGTTAGAGAACGTTACTCTCACACTCTCTCCCCCTCGCTCTTATACGACGGACGGTTTTTTTAAAAGTTTCTATCACTTCACTAGAAACACAGCGCGAGAGGCTAATTGCATGACTGAAAGATTTTCTTGGAAGTCAACCTCGAGTATAACTTATCCAGGCAACCGTTGTAAACACAACGAGGCATCCTCCATCTTCTTTATGAAGTTAAGAGTGCGTGGGTGAGGGGAAGAGTGCGAGTCGCACTGGCGTGCTCTTCGCCTTTTAAAAACTCTTAGGGAAAAATCCAGAGTCCTAGGCTTGTTTGCGGTCGATATTTACCCTTCGCCCCGCATGAATTAAACAAGAGTACGAGGCTGACCATTGGCCTTTTTTTCTCTCTCCTCTCTCTCTCATTTTATGTGTTTTGACACTTGGCATGTTTAGGGTTGATGGCTATAAAATGAGACCCTTGACACGCTATAATAAGTTTTTTGTATTGCCCTATATTGTGTACCAATTGATGTGTTCCTGATGCTGCGCCATTGTTTAATTAATGACAATTTTTTTTTTCTAATTTGTATACCGTGCCCTTTCGTTTTCTACTTTGTTTTGACCTTACAGGCTCACTGACCACAGGTTATTTCAATCGATTTGTACGTTGGTGACCGCATTTAGTAAGAGAAGTTAAATTAAAAGTTCGCGTGCTCTGGTCAATTCACCCCCCACCACCACCCTCGTTCCACGGCCATTTTTTGGGTTCTTCATTCAAAAGATAGCTAATGCAAATATTTCTTTTTTCTTGTTCGTAAAATTAGATCAAAATTAACATTTTATGGAAACCCGGGGGACCATTCTTTCAGCATGTTCACCACTTTGCACCACTGTTATGATTTGCTCGATTCAATGATTCACTTTTCTTGAAATGAAGAAAACTTACACGATTTAACTGCGTCCCCACTTCCCGGCCTGGTGCTACTACATTCAATTTGTCATCAAAGCGGAAGCTAGCGAATCAAAAGTGGTCTTGCTAGAGTGTGAGAGCGAGAGAGAAAGAATCGCTGTCTTACTCTGTTGTGTAGTAAAGCGGGCGTACCAGAAGATGAGATTTAAAGGAGTGGTGTGATTTATGAAAGAGTTTTGTCGTCGCGTGAGCTTTGTATAGAAGTTTTCTGCATAGCTCGCATGATTGTTTGTTTATATTAGGAAAGAGGGGCAGGGGGTGGAGTTCAATGAGATGGAATAGGGGCAAGAACAACCCTTCAGTACTAACATACTGACTTAGGTACTGAAAAACCCTCGAACGACGGGCTTATTCGCGATACACCATCTCCCTGAATAATTATTCCATCCTAACGCAGCCGAGCCCACGTTATGAGGAATCGAAATCAAAATAATCGATTTCATTGTCTTGGCTCTTTTCTGGACGAAATTTTGTTGATTCAGCGCCTGAAAACCCCCAAATTCCACGGGTTTAGCCCATAAAAACCCCGAATTCACGGTCTCGCCTCCTTTTTAAACAAATTTTGCAGTTTAGCTTCTCGAAACCAAAACTTCTTGGGCTTAGAGTTCTCCAAAACCAAATTTCACGGAGTTTGGCCCATTATTGCAATAATAAATAGGTATACATATATTGGTGCAAATAAAATCAAATTTGCGGCCTCGGCTCCTTTAAGGTGGCGAACATACTAGGGCTATACGATATCGTTTCGACATCGCCGACGCAAAATAACAGTGTCTAGGACAGGTAAAAACAACTGAGAATGTGTCAGACTGATGTAGAAACGATATCGTATCGCCGCAAGATGAACACCGCCTAAAACTTCTCTGGTTTTGACTATTTAAAAATTTAATGCCTTACGACTGGCTCTTTTGACGAACGAACGAAATTAGGGAAGATATTTCGTCGATTCGGCGTCGCCTGATAATCCCAAAATTTGCGGGACTCGCTTTTTAAGAAACAAATCTAAAAATCAAATTTTGCACGGTTGGCTCTTTTCATGGGCGCAGCTCTGCTGTAATCGGTGGCCTGAAAACCCAAATTTCACACTTTTCGCTCTTAAAACGAATGCAAATTTCAAAGGTTTCGGCTTAATAAAATCGATTTCGAGGCGTTCGGAAATCCAAATTCGCCGGCTCGACGATTTTTCAGATTTTAGCCGCGAATTTTTCTCTATTTTAGCCGGGAATTAGCGATTTTTCCCCCAATTTTAGTTGCCAATCACCGCTTTTTCTTAAATTTAGACCGTGAATTAACCCGTTTCTTTAATTTTAGCCTTATTATTATTTTAGCCTAATTTTAGCCTCTTTAATCACGTAGCGCTTTTTCTCAATTTTAGTCACGAAATTAAATTGGCTTGAGAAGCTGCGACTTTTCGCGAGCTTTTCCTCAGCCAGAGTTTTTCCCAATTTATGCCGCGAATTAGCGAATTTTCTCAATTGTACACAGTGAATTCGCCATTCGCACCAATTTTGGCTGCAAATAAGCGATTTTTCGCTTCTTCCCAATTTTAGTCACGAAATTAAGCTGCCTTTAGAAGCCGCGAATTGGCGATTTTTCCAAATTTAGCCACCCGATTAGCTTTTTTCCTAATTTTAGCGGCTAAATAGCGACGTTTTCCTAATTTCAGCCAAGAATTTGAGTTTTCTCAATTTCTGCCTTGAATTAGCGGCTTTTTAAAATTTTAGTCACAAAGTTTAAGAAGACATGAATTGACATTTTTTCCGCAATTTCTCAGCGAATTATCGTTTTTCCTAATCTTAGCTGTCAATTAGCGTTTTTTTCGAAATTTAAGCCGCGAATTAGAGTTCTCTAAATGGCCGCGAATTAGCATTTTTCTCAATTTGAGCCGTGAATTAGCATTGTCCATGATTTTAGCTGCTAATTTGCGTTCTAAATTTTAGCCGCAATTTAGTGCCTTTTCACACATTTATATCTGTGAATTAGCGTCCTTCCTCAATTTCATACCGCGAATCAGCCAATTTAATAAATTTTAGCCGCAAATAAGCGATTTTTTTACTTTTAGCCCCGCATTAGCGCTTTTTCTCAAATTGAGCCGTGAATTTTAGAGTTTCCCTCAATTTTAGTCGCAAATCAGCGTTTTCTATTAATTTGAGCCGTGAATTAGCGTTTTTCTAATAGGAGCTTTTTCTCCATTTTAGCCGCAAATTAGTGCATTTTTTCACTTCTATCCTAAATTAGCGATTTTCCCCAATTTTATACAGCAAATTTGCCCGTTTACTTAATCTTAGCCGCAAATTAACGATTTTCTCACTTTTTGTCATGATATTCGCTTTTTCTCAATTTTAGCCATGAAGTTGCCGTAGGAAGACACGAGTTGGCATTTTTTCCTCAATTTCTCAGCGAATTATCGTTTTTCCTAATCTTAGCTGTCAATTAGCGATTTTTCTCAATTCAAGCCGCGAATTAGAGTTTCTCTAAATTTTAGTCGCGAATTAGCTTTTTTTTCTCTTAATTTTAACCGTGAATCGGCGTTTTGCTTATTGGAGCTTTCTCTCAGTTTTAGCTGCAAATTATCGCCTTTCTTCACCTCTATCGGTGAATTGGCATTTTCTCAATTTTAGCCGTAGACGTTAGAGTGATTTAGACACGATTTATTCACTGATAGCGATGAAAGCGCTTTTTCTCGTTAGAAATTAGCACTTTTTAGTTTTTTCTTCAGAATTTCAATCGTAAACTGGCCTCTTTACTTCTCGAATCTGCATTTTATTCTTAATTTCATCCGCGAGTTAGCCATTTTTCTCAATTTTTGCCGCAAACTAGCCTTTTTACGCCGCGAATTTGCGATTTTTCTTTATTTCGGCCACGATTTAGTGATTTTTCTCATTGTTAGCCTTGTAATTAGGATTTTTTTTATTTTTGCCCCAAATTTTCTTTTTTCTAAATTTTAGCCCTAATTTTTTTCATTTTTAATTATGAATTTATCGCTTTCTTCCAAAAAACGATAAATTTTAACTCTTTTCAAATTTTAGCCGCGGAATTGGCCCAAGATATGGCGTTTTTCTCTCAATTTCACCCGTAAAATGGTCTTTATGCATAGCGAATCAATGCTTTGTTGTGGATATTGCATCGAGAAAACACGAATTAGCGCTTTTTCGCAGTATTAGCCACGAGTATTAAGCGCTTTTCCAGTGAACAACTTTCACGAATTTGACGCATACAAAATCAAACCTCGCTACTTTGGCTAATTCAAATAACCAAGTGTCACCTTTGGCGTCTTAAAAAAAAAAGGGTAATTCGCAGGGGTCGCCTCATTCTGAAAACCAAATTTTGTGGATCTAGAACGTCAAAAATAATTTTGCTAGGTTGGCCCCCAGAAAAAGCCAATTTCAAGCGACTGCACACCTTTCTCTTTTCCCAAAGGTGAAATTTCCAACGTTTTGGCTCATTTTAAAGAGCAATTTTGCGGATTTGGCTAAATCAAAACACATTTCGTAGGTTTTGGCTCACCCAAACATACAATTTCACGAGTTTCACCACCTAAAAAATCCAATTTGGCGCCCCAGGCCTCATCATAAGGAGAATTTAGCAAAGATTTGTAGCGATAAAAAGAAAATAATAATAGTTTCGCCCCCAAAATTAGTTTCGTTGCTAAGTTGCTGCTACAAAAACATACTTTTTGCGATTTTGTCCAATTAAAAAAGCAATTTTCTCGTTGTTGGCGCATTTCAAATAGCAATTATTCACTGGTTTCAACTCTCTTCAAATATCAAAATTCGCAGGACTGACCCATTCAAAACCAAAAAAACCAAGTTCACGGAGATTCGTGGTTCACGAAGAGACCAATAATCGGCTAGAATTGAGGAGAAACGCTAGTCAACTGTTCTTGTATAGCAAGACCGCGGCTAAAACTTTGGGAAAAGCGCTGATTCAAGGTGAAAATTGAGAAGAGGCGTTAATTCGAGGATTAAAATGAGAAAAGGGGCTGATTCGCAGATGCTAACCACAAAAAAAAAAAAAAAAAAAAAAATTGTGGGTCCGTGCCAAACAAAAAAACAATTGCAAACCCAATTTCGCAGGACTGGCCCCCTGATAAAAATAAATTTCCCCGGGGCTGACTTCCCGATAAAAAATTAAATTACGTGGAATTGGTTTCGCATTATAAAGGCAATTTCGTGGCTTTAACTGCTACAAAAAGGACACAATTTCGCAGGGGTCTGGCTCTTTTGAAAAATGAAATTTTACAGCGTTGACACAGTAAAAATTGAGCGATTTCTTACAAAATGAACTAGGTACCCCGTGAGTTGGCTCGTTGAAAGATTCAAATTTTGCGGGATTGGCTAATTAAAAACCAATTTTGCCGGGATATGGCTCACGCAAAGAACGCAATTTCGCTACATCGTGAAAAGGTCCGAGTACGTCCAGCTTTTTCCTTAGACTTCAGACCCAACGCGGTAGTGTACTGAGGTACGGGGGAGGGTGGGGGTTTCGCCCCGGACCCTCTATCAGACAAACATCGGTAATATTCGTGGCTATAGCTGCTAAAACGCGCTGATTCATGGTCTCGCGATGCAACTTCCAGACTAAAATCAAGAAAAAAAATCGCTGATTCGCGGTACATGGAGGCAATTCTACGAACAAATTGTGGAAATCAACGCAAAAGTGTTGTATTTTGGCAAACCCCGCGGTTAAAGTGGAGAAAACACGCTATAATATTGACAAATAAAAGAAGCTTTGGACAAAAATGGCAAATTCACACTGAAATGGCGTAAAATCGCCCATTCGCGTATGAAAAAGGGAATGGCCGCAAAATTAGCACAAAACGCTATGTCACAGCTGAAATTGGGAAAAATCGCTAATTTGCAATTTGCAGATATAAAGTTGTGGAAAAACGTTAATTCGCGGATACAAAATGAAGAAAATCACTAATCCGCGGCAAAAATTGAAAAATTCACTAATTAGCACAGCCAAAATTAAGAAAAACGTTGATTTTTAGTTCAAATTGGGGAAAAGTGCTATTTCTCAGTTAAAAATGGGGAAAAAATTGGTAATTTACAGTTTTCAATTGATTCCAACGCCAATTCTTGGCAAAAATTGACAAAAATCGGTAGGTAATGCACAGGTTGGAAACGCTACCACGCTGCTAAAATGTAGAAAAAACGAATATTCGCTGCTGAAATTGAGAAACATCAATAATTCTCGAATGAAGTTAGTGTCGTGAGATTCATAATTTTAAAATGATGATTTTTTGACAGAAATGGATAGATAGATGTAAATTTTTTGGTTTAAAAAAGGTTTGAACAAAAAAATTTACATTTATAATTTAAATTCGCACCTTCTGAAGGCATTTTCGTGACTAAAATTCAGAAAAATGGCTAATTCAGGCATGTCTATAGTGTAATGTTAAGAAATACGCTAATTCACGGCTAGAACTGCCGTGAAGCAATAATCCATTACCTACAAAAGTTATATAAAATTTCTAATGCGGTGGTAAAATGAGAAAAAACGCTGATTTGCGGGTAATATTTAGAAAATAAAATAATCAGCCAGGTCAAAATTAAGAGAAAGGTTCATTTTAAGCCTAAAAATTGAGAAAATTGCTAATTCGAGGCTAAAAATGGAATCAATCGCCAATTTACAGCTAAAATTGCGCCAAACGCCAATCTGTGACTGAAATTTAGAAAATTCGCTAATTCACAGGTTTGAAACGCTACGACGCGTCGCCGCTACAATTTATATAAAAAGCGCTAATTCATGGTTGAATTTGTGAAAAATTCTAATTTGCGCGATACATACGCCAATTTGTGGATTCTGAAGGCAACTTTTCAGGCTGAATTAAAAAAAAACGGCAATTTATGTCAATAGGCGAAGAAACCGCTAATTCGCGAGTAAACTGAGAAAAATCGCTCATGCATTGCGTATAGTGAACCTAAAAAAGTCCCCCTATTTTACGGCTAATATTGAGGAAAGCACTTAAGACAAACGTTAATTTCCAGCTAAAACTGAGAAAAGTGCTAATCCCCTGATAAAAAAAATGTAAGAAATCGGTAATATGCTGCTAAAATTTAGGAAAACGCCCAAACTCGTGGATAATTAAGAAACATCGCTCACGGGATAAAAACGATACTTTGCTGCTAATGTTGAGAAAATGCGCAAATTCATGGCTATTGGCGGGGGTGGGGCAAAACCGCTAATCTGCCGCTGAAATTGAGAAGAACGATACACTCGGCCAAAATTGAGAAAAGCGCTAATTTGCGGGTAGAGTTCAAAAATCGCCATTAACTGAGAGATTGAGGCTATGATGAGGCCAGCAAGATGTCCAGATTCAAGAGTGTGCGGGCTGGGCGGAATGATGACTAAAATGTGAAATTACCCCCCTTCCCACTCATCCTTCAAGATTTCTATCTGATCCCCCTCCCCCCCAGGACAAATTCCTACCTACGCCACTGTGCTGAACCATTCGATGGAACTATTGTAAAGTTGCCTAAATAAAAACCCAATTTCGTCAACCTGGCTCCTCTGCTGCAAATTTCGGAGGTTTCGCTGTATGAACAATATTTTTGCGCTTTTGATCCATTCAAAAACAATTTTGTGGTTTTATGGCTCTTTCAAATAGCTGGGCTAATTAAAAAAAAATCACGGATTCAGCTCCTTCAAACCAGCGGGGGGGGGGGGGAATCCCTGCACGAGTCTCGCTCCAACTCTCACATTCAAGTACAATACTAACTGTAGACCAAAAAAACAATTTAGAGACATTTGAAAATGAAAATAGCTCCGCTTTCCTCTGATTTTAGCCATAACAAAAAAATATGAAGGCTGGATATTTTGTCGAAGAAATTCTGAGTGAAGTTAGCGAGTAAACCTTGCAGATATAGTTCATGAGACCAATCTTCCTACTTTTGGTGGACTCTTTAGGGCTTCCCTTTAGCTTGCTTTCAGGATATTTTGTGGAAGGTATTCTCAAGTCTTCAAACAGAGGTCAGTTCTTTAATAAACGAGCGTTAATTCGTTGTTAACAAGTCATAAAAATATTCTCATGGCATAATTTACAAACAGGGTAGTCTTGTTAAAGGGAGAAAACCATTTGGTTCCCGAGTCGAACAATCATAAATTGCCGATATATTGAGTTCGTTTGTAATGATTTCTCAATTCAGGCCACTGTACGAAAATATTGTCGGCGAATAGAAGGAGAATCTTTCCGGTCAGTGACAGAGTTTTGACGCGGCAAACACTCTCAAAAAACACTATGCGATTGTCCGATAGAAAGGCGGCTCGCATTAAAAATGCGATGAGACAAATCGGAACGCACGTACCAGGACCGTTGCAGAGAATCAAATCCGGCCTATGGTACAACATGTGGGGGACGCAGAGGAGTATCGAGTATAGAGTGGTGAAAATCGAAGTGAAATAAGACTGCCCGACGTGACGACTCCTCGGAATTTTAATGATGATACAGTCACTCGGAGGGTTGTTATACTCGATCGAAACGATTTTCAATTCGCTCGTTATATCGGTTGAAGCCATGACGTACAGTCGAGGCCTGTACTTTCGAATGTCGAGATTTGTCGTTATTTTAAGAAGTTCAGCCGTGTGACCACCTGAACCGATGACGATGAGAGTTTTGACCGGTTGATCGGGCCGACGGCATTGGGCCGCCGGTCTTTTCATGGACACGACTTGATATATTAAGTAACAGCATCGCCCGACGTAGAGTATGAAAATAAAAGCGAGAACCCACACAAGCATAATCACTTCACGCTGGATAATTCTGTTCGGACGGAATAATACGAAAGATTACGCATTCTCACCCACTTCACGTCCACCCTTCCTCTTCAGTGCAAGAAATTTGCTTTTAAAAACAGTAGAAAGGCACTTAATTTCAACGCGATACTCGCAAAAATAACATTGCTATCAACGTAGTGTTGCAATATTTGACAACATAACGTAACCTGAGGCAGACAACCGCTATTGCGCTGCAACCTTGAACATAACGCCGGAGTAAATAAGACTTATCGATTTCTCATGACGTCACAGAATTGATCTAGGAAACAGCAACATAGCTGTGAAGTGTCAGGATTATTTGTGTTCAACGATAGATCAACGGATAAATAAATCACTCTAGAGCATTTAAAAACAACATGCGTAGTTAACAGGAGAGTTTAGAAGTGAAAAAAGTGATCTTCCTAAAAAAAAAATACATATAGAAAATGAAGTTTGCGTAAGCTTCATTCACATTTATTATGCTGTTTATTTCCTGTTTTGCCTAGGGTTCGGCAAAAGAGGAAAACGCGGGGGAGGGGAGGGCTCGGGAAGCTTCTTTCAAAAAAGTTGGTTTTTTAAGAAGAGAGAATATCACGACGATTCCCTGAGGACAAGCGGTGGTTGGCAAGCTTATTTGTCGATTCTCTCATATACAGGCAGTGGCGGATTTACTGAGTGGGTTTTGGGGGTTCAAACCCCTCCCCCCCCCTAAGAAGATAGCGTCTGCTATACCACCAAAGAACCGTTAAGGCCTGTTTCACACGATCAACACCCAGGGGTGGGCAAATTACAGCTTTTTGAGTAATTGATTACAAATTACAAATTACTTCCAAAAAAGAGGATTAATTACAAATTACCAATTACTTTTCACTTCCACGAATAATTACAAATTACAATTACTGTAATTGAATTACTTTTTCAATTACCCAAGAGCTGGATTTGTGGAACACGCAAGCGTCTTGCTCTTGTTCACTCTCAGTTTTTTTAGTGCGTCCAGCCAACAATCGAACGTCAGAACAGATCTTTGAGATCGAAAGCAGGAACAGCATAGCCCCAAGATGCCAAGCGCGTCGCATGAGTAGGGTTGCGAAATGTCCGGGGTCAAATTTGCTAATTTGGCTATTTGTGCCCCACATCCCGGCCTGCGAACTGTCACGGGGAATCCCGGATTGTCATAGTTTGCTAATTTGGCTAATATTGTCCGGCGTCCCAGCCAAGGACGTCCTGGGACGCAATATGTCCCGGATTCTTTATGTATTTCTTTGAAATAGTGCATGCGATACCCAACTCTCAGAGAGCTTTGCAATGGCAGCTTTATGTGGTTCGAGATTTTTGTGCTTTGAGAATTTTGTGGTTAGAGCTATTTGGATTGGAGTTTCTTGTGGTTCGAGCTTTTTGAGGTGTCAGCTTTCTGTGGCTCGAGCTTTTTGTGTTGGGGGCAGGGGTGTAGGTACGGGGGGAATATGGCGGATAGACCCCCCCCCCCCCAGAGCCGGGTGTATATGAACGAATGAGCACCAGTACCATAACGAAGAGCCCCATAAAATCTCCATGAGCGTTTCACGTTGAAGTTAGATTTAGCAGATTTTCTGGACTTGAAGCAGCCCTAAAAGGTCCGAGTACGTCCAGCTTTATCCTTGGACTTCAGACCCAACGCAGTAGTCTACCCAGGGACCCTCTAACAGACAAAAATCTGTAATATTCGTGGCTATAGCTGCTATAAAGCACTGATTCGTGGTCTCGCGATGCAACTTCCAGACTAAAATTAAGAAAAAAATCGCTGATTCGCGGTACATGGAGGCCATTCTACGAATAAATTGTGGAAATCAACGCAAAAGCGTTGTACTTGGGCAAACCCCGCGGTTAAAATTGAGAAAAAACGCTATAATATTGACAAATAAAAGACGCTTTCAGGTTAAAATTGGACAAAAATGGCAAATTCACAACTGAAATGGCGTAAAATCGCCCATTCGCGTATGGAAAAGGGACTAGGATGCTGAATGGCCGCAAAATTAGCACAAAACGATATTTCGCAGCTGAAATTGGGAACAATCGCTAATTTGCAATTTGCAGATATAAAGTTATGGAAAACGTTAATTCGAGGATGCAAAATGGAGAAAATCTCTAATTCGCGGCAAAAATTGAAAAAATCACCAATTAGCGCGGCTAAAATTAAGAAAAACTTAATTTTTAGTTCAAATTGGGAAAAGTGCTAATTCTCAGTTTAAAATGGAAAAATTGCTAATTTGCAGCTTAAATTGAGTCAAACGCCAATTCTTGGCAAAGATTGACAAAACTCGGTAGGTAATGCACGGGTTGGAGACGCTACCACGCTGCTAAAATTTATAAAAAGCGAAAACTCGCAGCAAAAAATTGTGAAACATTACTAATTCTCGAATTAAGTGTCGTAAAATTTATAATTAAAAATGATGATTTTTTGACAGAAATGGATGGATAGATGTAAATTTTTTGGTTTGAAAAAAAATTTACATTTATAATTTAAATTCGCACCTTCTAAAGGCATTTTTGTGGCTAAAATTCAGAAAAATGACAAATTCATGCATGGCTATAGTACAATGTTAAAAAATACGCTAATTCACGGCTGGAACTGAAAAGAAGCAATAATCTATACCTATAAAAGTTATATAAAATTGCTAATGCGGTGATAAAACGTGAAAAACCGCTAGTTCGCGGGTAATATTCTGAAAATAAAATAATCAGCCTGGTCAAAATTAAGAGAAAGGTTAATTTTAAGCCTAAATATTAAGCAAATTGCTAATTCGAGGCTAAAATGGAAGAAATCGCCAATTTACAGCTAAAATTGAGAAAAATCGCTAATTCACAGGTTTGAAACGCTACGACGCGTCGCCGCTACCATTTAAAAAAATCGCTAATTCGCGGTTGAACTTGAGAAAAATTCTTATTTGCACCAAAAACTGAATACACGCCAATTTGCGGATTCTGAAAGCAACTTTTCAGGCTGAAATTGAAAAAAAAACTCCAATTTGTGGCAGTAGGTGAAGAAACCGCTAATTCGCGAGTAAACTGAGAAAAATCGCTCATGCATTGCGTATGGTGAACCAACAAAATCCTAATTCGTGAAATGTCCCCCTATTTTGCGGCTAATATTGAGGAAAACAATTAAGAAAAACGTAAATTTCCAGCTGAAACTGAGAAAAGTGCTAATCCCCTGGTAAAAAATTTAAAAATTCGGTAATGTGCTGCTAAAAATTGATGAAAACGCCAATACTCGTGGGTAATTAAAAACATCGCTCACGGGATAAAAACGATACTTTGCTGCTAAAGTTGAGAAAATGCGCAAATTCATGGCTATGTGAGGGGGTGGGGCAAAACCGCTAATCTGCGGCTGAAAATGAGAAGAACGATACACTTGGCCAAAATTGAGAAAATCGCTAATTTGCGGGTATAGTCCAAAAATCGCCCTTAACTGAGAGATAGAGGCTATGATGAGGCCAGCAAGATGTCCAGAGAGTGTGCTGGCTGGGTGGAATTACTAAAATGTGAAATTACCCCCTCCCCTCACCCTTACGAGATTTCAATCTGATCCCCCCTCCCCGGACAAATTCCTACCTACACCACTGGTTTTGGGTTTGATACTTTTGTACCGTTTTTCTCAAATTTCAAACTGGCAACGCTAAGCTCGAGAATATCGCTCGTGTCATAATTGCTTTTCAGAGAATTTCATGCAAAAACTCCTCCAAAAGCTCCAAGGCGCGAAATAGTACCCGCTGAGTTTTCGAAGTAATATTGACTCTGAAGATGGAAATGTAATTGGTAATTGTTAATTACAAATTACTTCGAAAAAGTGCTTTTAATTACAAATTACCAATTACAATGGCGTGTTGTTATCAATTACAAATTACCAATTAGTAATTGTAATTGAATTACGTAATTCAATTACTGCCCAGCCCTGTCAACACCACACCACACACCCCCCCCCCCATCAGTAAAAAGTTGACGAATGTTGAGTTGATCGTGTGAAAGACGTTATTTGTGTATACGCTAGCTATGGAGTAGTGTGGGGAGGTGTTGATTTCTGTTGATCGTGTGAAACAGGCCTACAGGGGCTGCTGTACAGATGACCCCTTCGACAGTCCTTCTATTTAACCGTCGTCCACAAGGCATCAGCCAGTAGTGCATCGATGATGATGGTGAGGCCACAATTTGGAGGGGGAGACACAGACAAGCTTTAAGGTGAAACACATGGATTTTTAGGGTTTAATGCGATGATTAGCGTCAAATATTGAGAATAAGCGCTCATTTGTCACTTAAATTAGGAAAACTACATGAATTCGAGCTATTTGAAGACAACTTCGCCGACAAAACAGAGAAAATACGCTAACCTCAAGTGGGTGGAACAGGATAAGTGTGACAAAAAAAATTGGGTGAAAGTAGGCCTCATTTGAGATCGAAAACACCCTTTGTACCATGGTCCGAAAATCAAAACCCTACGAGATATGATTTTTCTAACGTTTATTATGACTCACGTCACTTTTCTTAACTAAATGGGAATAACTCAGTTTCCAGCTGACATTTTGCAACTTTTGATGACAGATTCGGAAACAGCACATTTTTTTCTGTCAGGATTAGCCATTTACGATAAAATTCAACCATTTTCTGGGGGCTCTTGAGCTGCTCAAAGTTTTGCAAATCGAGGATTTCTAATTATAATCGAGGATATGCTAATTCAAATGCATAAAACTGAAAAAAATCGCTGATTCACAGCTAAAATTGAGAAAACCACCTAATTCGCGGATATAACTGCGAGAGAATCGGCTAAATTCCCGAGAAAATCAGCTAATACACGGTTTAAATTGAGAAAACTCAGTTATTCGCGGGTGAAATTGAGAAATAATTCTCGACATCGCGTCAAAAGTTAAGAAAAACAATAATTCATGGGCACGTGTCATCAAAAACCCGCTTATTTACGGCTTAAACTGAGACAAATCGCTAATTCTCGCTCAAATGAATAAATAAAAATAAAATAATAAATTTTTAAAATCATGTCTAATTTTGTCAAAAGCGCTTACCAGCAGCTAAAACGGAGAAATATGCTAATTCGCGAATCAATTTTAAAAAATGCGCTAATTTACGCTAAGATTGAGGAATGCGGTGATTCGCGGCTGAAATTAAGAAATAATACGTAAATAATTATTTCTGGTTTTGACTATACCGTTCAATTTAAAAAAGGCGTCGACAATAAAAATGTTGATTGTTTATCTCGGACAACGCAATTACAATCGGCAGACTCTACGGACGATCTGGGTCTAGAGGTAAACCAGTTGTTTACTGACACAATTTTCCAAATTTCCAGCCCAAAAATTACCTACGATTCTATCAAAACGGAAACAATGAAGGATGTCGAATTAAACGTGATAATTAATAAACTGATGTCCCATCCAGCCGATTCGGAATATACGCTTCACAACGGCGTACTTTTTCGAGGTGATCGAATCATTATACCTTCGTCCTTGAGAACACAAATACTTAAAGAACTTCACGAGACCCACATGGGTGTTATGAGGACGAAACAGTTGGCTCGCCGGTACGTTTTTTGGACAGGCATCGACAGCGACATTGAGCGCATGATCAAGAGCTGTACAGAATGTTCTCGCACCCGTTCAAATCCACCGATTGCTCCTGTTCACCCTTGGGAGGAACCCAACAGCAATTGGGAACGCGTCCACATGGACTATGCGGGACCTTTCCAGGGCCATTTTTTCCTAATTTGCGTAGATGTCAGGTCAAAATGGGCCGAAATTCGAGCTATTAAAACTGCTCCAACCAGCTCAATTACGATTTCTCTGCTTCAAGACATATTTTCCTTTCACGGTTTTCCAAATTTTCTCGTATCAGACAACGCATCAATATTCATCAGTGACGAATTCAAGAGTTTTTGTTGCAATAACGGCATCTTCCAAAAATTGATCGCCCCTCAACATCCATCCACGAATGGGCTTGCGGAGCGATATGTACAGGCGCTAAAACGTTGGCTTCGTGCCTCAGCTTATGACTCTACCCCCATGCAAGACAAAGTACGCTCTATCCTCATGCGATACAGAGCAACTCCACTTGCTTCCGGAAAGACACCAGCAGAAATTTACTTTAACCAACCAATGCGCATTCGACTCGACGCAATTTTTCCATCCCCACTAAAAACATCTCGGAAACAAATTTCTAGCCGCACGCGTCAATTTCAAAAGGGGGGGAGGATTCAAATAAGAGTTTTCGTAAATAACAAAGAAACTTGGGAATTCGGTGTAATTAAAGAGAAGCTTGGCCAACGTCATTATCTAGTGATGCTTGACTCTGGAAGAGTATTAAAACGTCACATCGACCAGTTGAGATCGACTCTTGTACCAAAACCAAAGAAGAAAGTCAGCTTCGATCTTCTGACCTATGCTAAACCTCGCCTCAACGTCCCCAGATTGTCGACTCCAGCTGTCTCAAACCCTCCTGCCTCCTGGGGGACTTCCATCTCCCAGTATTCAAGACAGTTCTACTTCAGAGCCACAACATCTTCAACAACCCGGCTCTGATCAAGTGACCCCTAGACTCCATATTCGACGATCATCCCGGCAAAGACGAATACCTGCCCGACTTCAGGACTATCAATTATAATTTTTGTAGCGATTGTTATGTCTTATTGTCCCTATCCATGTTCTAATATAAGTGTGGGAGACTGTCATGATCGTACTCATGCCTCACTCCAACTCCACATAGACGCCCCTCTGATTGTCACTCTACACTTGCAATTGTTTTCTTTCAAAACCATATGTGTCTCTTCCCTTTTTCTCCCTTAGTTCCTTTTTGATGATTCAAATATATGATATAATATATATAAAAACTATTCAAAACTCATGTCTCCGTGTTTATCCCTCATTAATACACAATATTTATTTCGATGGCTTCTCGAATTTTTCGTTTCTTCCACGAACTTTCAATTGCCAGTATTTTGGTATCTTCAAATTTGATGACGTGTGATTGTCCGCTGTACATGTGTTCAGCTATTGCTGATTTTTCAATATTGTGGTGTTTTACGGCTGACATGTGTTCTTTCATTCTTGTTTTGACGTTTCGAAGAGTTTCACCAATGTAAGATTTGTTACAGCTGCAAGGTATTTCGTAGACACCTGGGTTTTCGAGTTTTCTTTCATCTTTGACATTTCTGAGGAAGCGATTTATTTTTCTTGGTGGTTTGAACGTTGATCTGATTTTGTATTTGTTGAGGATTCTTGCTATTTTGTTTGAAGTCCCTTCGACGAATGGTAGCACCACTTTCCCTTTGATTTCTCCAGTTTCTTCTTGGTATCTTGGGTTTTTTGTATTTTCACCTGAAGAAAGTTTTTTTGATTTCTTGATTAGCTTTCGTGAATATTTTCTTCGTGTATCCATTTTTTTGTAGAACTTCTTGTAAGTGTTTTATTTCTTCTTCAAGGTGTTCATTGTCTGAGATTTTGATGGCTCTGTCGATCAAGGTTTTGACGATACCATTCTTTTGAGCTGGGTGGTGGTGCGAATTTGCGTGTAGATAGCGATCAGTGTGAGTGGGTTTTCTGTAGACGCTGTGTCCCAAGAATCCGTCTTCTTTTCTTCTCGTTAATCACGAGATTCTTATCAAGAAACTTGAGGTGTACGGGGTTGCCGATCCACTTCTCTCCTGGATTCGTTCATTTTTGGTTGGTAGGACTTTTAGGGTGGCCTACAATGGTTCTCTTTCTGACTTGATTCAGTTTCTGGAGTCCCACAGGGCTCGCATCTTGGGCCTATCCTATTTTTGTTGTTTTTTAATGATGTGGTGAAAGTTTTTCGTTCCTCCTCCTGCTCATTATTGGCAGACGATTTGAAGCTGTATTCAGCAGTTTCTTCTGTGGAAGACTGTTTGTTGCTTCAGCAGGATCTTGATGCTTTCGTATCCTGGTGTAAGCTTAAGGGAAAGTTGTACATGTGATTCCTCGACCCCCCCTCCAATCGTACCTCGCCTACTCCGCGTTATGGAAATTACGGCCGTATTTCTGCACCAATCGTGGACTTCAAGGGGTCATTTAAATCTTCAGGAAATTCCGCACAAGCGTACGATCTTCCTTTCTCATATTTCATCCCTAAAATAACTGTAAAACGCACACAAACTTTTACCTTGAAAATTCACACTCTTTCGACGACTTAGTAGTAGAAGTAGTAGAAATTTTATTGTGCAGGTATTGTTGACAGATGAAATACATCAGAATACACAGAAACATTCAGTATAAACTATATTGTTTCGCTATGATATTTAAAAGCTAAGATTAATTAAATTTTGAATTGAAGGTGAAGGGAGGGGAACATTTTTTTAAAAAAAACCTCCAGCTTTATACAAAAACTATTGAAAAAGGGTTCTTAAGTTGAAACGAGGGAACTTCTGTTGTTATTACCTGGGGGTCATGATAGTTCTGATATATTGTGTCTCAGTCTTCTGTGTTTGGCACGAGCTATTGAGTCATAGCGAGCTATTTTAGCGACGAGGGGATTTATTGAACTATGAAATTTTTTCAACATATTGGAGGATAACTGTTGGATGTAAGGCTTGATAAACGGCATGTCACAATTTTCATGAAGGGTGGAGATTTTCGTGGATTTTGTGCTACCGGTGCATAAACGTAAAAATTTATTTTGAATAATCTGGAGTTTTTTGTAGTTCGAGTCGGACGTGTAACTCCATGCTGAGCAAGAGTACGTTAAGAATGGACGGATACATGTTTTGTAGATTAACAATTTATTCCTTTGGGACATACCTGATTCGCGCCGCATTAAGGGAAAAAGGAGTCTAACCGAGAGTTTACTCCTATCTACCAAATCATTGATGTGGCTTGTAAAATTTAGTTTTGAATCTAGTTTGAGGCCCAAGTATTTTACAGATGAAGAGAACGGTATTTGTTGATTTTCTAGAACTATGCTACGATTTAATAATGGCCTGCGTTTTGAATAAATAATAGCTTCTGTTTTAGTACAATTTAGAGAAATTTTCCAGTGAAAGAAGAATTTAATAATTTTTGAAAGAATATCGTTCAACCTACGAACTATAGTGTCTACTCTCCAGGAAGACGTGTAAACTGCAGTATCATCCGCGAAAAGCGCTATATTTACGTGTGGTGATGTGGGAATGTCGTTAATAAATAAAATGAACAAGAGTGGTGCAAGAATAGATCCTTGGGGAACTCCAGCACAGCAAATGTGCAACGAGGAGTTGGCTGTGTTTACAGTCACAAAGAATTTCCTGTCCCTGAGGTAAGCTGCAATAATTTTGATGAGATAAACAGGGAAGTTAAGTTTTATTAATTTATATAGCAAGCCATAATGCCAAACTGTATCGAATGCTTTTTGGACGTCAAGTAAAACCATTCCCGTGTGTTTACGCTCGTTGAAGCGATGAGTGACGTCGTCTACAACTCGGCACAGCTGTGCTTGAGTCGAGTGACCAGCTCGAAACCCGAATTGTTCGTTACACAATATGTTGGATGCAACAGTATAGCTTAGTAGCCGGGATTGGATTAATTTTTCGAATACCTTGCTGAGAGTGGGCAGAGACTGATAGGACGGTAGCTTGATAGCAGCGAGGGATTTTTGCCAGGCTTGTGCAAAACAATGACTTTAGCCATTTTCCAGAATTTCTGGAAGTACCCTAAAAACAATATTTTATTGAATAATTTTGATAAAAATACCAAGGCTTTTCGTGGGAGTTGTTTTAAAAGAATGTTGCTTATCGTGTCGTGGCCGGGAGATTTATTACTAGGCCGAGCCTTAATACAGAGAGAAACTTCTTTAGGAGTAACAAGTTTTACCTCAGTAGGAGCGTGGTTGGCTGTTTTTAGGAATCTACGGACACCCCTGTTGACTACATTGTTGTGATTCGCGGAACTGAGAGACTGAGTAGTTCTTGGCACGTGCTCGAAGTGCTTTGCAAAAGCGTTGGCTTTTTCAAGCGACGATGAAAGCTGAACATTGTTTTCCGTGATAGTTGGTATTACTCGGTTGGACTTACCCCTACTGAAGTACTTAGTAACCCTCCAAAAAGCTGAATTAGTAGGCTTAAGCGAAGAAAGGAAGGAGTGCCAATTTAAATTTCTGATATTCCTAATCAAGGCTTTAATAGTATTTTGAAGAATATTGACCATTTTTTTGAATGTAGGGTTATTTGATTTTTGACTGTATTTTAGTGCATTTCATTTAAAAAATGCACTATTGGTCTCGCCCTGATGGTCGCACATATGGGTTGTTGTGATACTTTTTTTTCACGTTTCAGAACCCCTAGAACACGAATCCGAGGTCGGTTCGATTTGATATATATATATATATATATATGGCCCCTCGCTTGTTAGCACGATCACGGTCGCAATTTTTGACTTAGGGCAACCACATTTGGTCTAAAGATCAATAGCGTGAATATCTCGGACGAGTTCGTGATCCAGATGAATCGGTCCACGGGAACGGTGTAAAAGAGGGGTTTGAATTAGTTGAAAATTCGCTACCGCACGGCTGTTGCTGCAATTGCCCCCAAAATTGACTTGAGTAATGAAAAATGAACGCGCTTTCGTATGAGACCCTAGTGAACCAAATCCGTTGATATGGCAGGGGAGTTCTCGGCGGAGGGGAGCTATTAAATTAACGCTATGCCTTACTGGACCACCCAATTACCAAATAATTTCATTGACATTGTATTTTGAGCCGTCTCTTTTATTTTATTTGCCTACAGCCTAATAAATCTTGAGTAAAAAATTCCGAGGTGGGCCAAAAAGGGAGGAACAAAAAAAAAAATTTAAAAAAAAATTGTTTCGGATTCGAACCCAGGCACTCCGCAATGGTGAAATTGTGACATACCATTTAACCTAATGTAACTGATCTGAAAATTAACGTAATCTGAAAAAAGTTTTGTTCCGACAGCAGCCTGTCGGGAGAAGTGCATTTCATTCATGCGACAATCGAGTCAAACCTCATAAGTTAGAACGATATCAATCAATTATGAATGAAATTTAGGCCGGAATAAAGATTTTAATTGCAAATAACTCCTCTAACAAGAGTCCGCCTTCCCATATCGTATAGGCAACCAAACCGACTCTGTTTCATTTTTCATTTTCATCATTTTATTCCCCCTCAGTAGGTGCCAAAAAAGGAGCCTGCGGTAAAAAGAAACACGATTTTATGATTTTGACTTTCTATACCACGGCCTAAATGTCATTCATAATTGATTGATATCGTTCTAACTTATGAGGTTTGACTCGATTGTCGCATGAATGAAATGCACTTCTCCCGACAGGCTGCTGTCGGAACTTTAAAATAGTTTTTCATATTAATAAGCATTAGAATATGGGATGGAAGTGTTTTGTTTGACGGGGGGGAACACCGAGGTATGTTTTGATCAGCGGCCTGTACGACAAGCTTGGTAAACTGTTCAACAGCAAGGTCCAAATCTGACTCACTAGAAATTGGGGGATTAGGGCTGATGCGTGAGTTAATGTAATTTTTGAAACCCTTCCAGTCTGCCTTACGGAAGTTGAATTTGTTTGTACTACTCCCTGTGGAGAATCTATCACTTATTTTAAACGAAATAGGATTGTGATCAGAATTTAGAGCAGATAGACTTTCTATTGAGGAAATATTGTTGACGTTTTTGCTGAGAACTAGATCAATTACACTTGGTCTTCTATTTGCAGGAGGATAGTGTGTCGGTGCGACTGGTGCATGTATGTCGAAAGCCATTTTTAATGACACACTTAAGAGCAATTTACCAGCAGTATTGTTGCGAGCGCAGTGCCATGACACATTTGTGGCATTCAGATCACCCAAAATAAGTACACGCGGACCTAAAGCTAACAGAGATTGTAAATCCTTCTTGAAATTATTTCGCGTTGGCGGCCTATAAGCAGAAATTATATGACAGTGCGAACTGGCAGCATGTACGGTGACGCCAATTGCCTCGATAGAATTTAATTGAGGCAATCTTAGTTCAGAGTGCGAAAGCGAATTATGAATGAGAAGAGCCACTCCTCCCCCTCTACTGTCACGATCATTTCTATAGACCGCAAATTCGGGAATGTTTAAACGTTTTGTTCTATCCAGACGAGTTTCGTTCAACGAGCAAATTCTTATTTGTAATGTTTTAAGTAGAGAACAGAGTTCCTCTAATTTATTTTTACTGGTGCAACAATTCCATTGCAGAAAAGAAACTGATGAAAGGGTTTGATTATGAGACTGCATCTTAATTTAAAAAGGAAAAGAGACCTTCTAATAGAACTGTTAACTTGGCAGCCATATCTGGAGCCGATTGAAATTGTGTTATTATTTGCTGGACTTTGGTTAATACGGAAGTTAAATTAAGCTGACTAACTAGATTTAACAATGAAGATAAAATATTACTAGACGAGTCCGAAGTACCTGGGGTCCATGCAGATCGAAGCTGTGGCTGTGGTGGTGCTGATGCAGTTCGAGATGGGAGGGACGGAAAGTGCCTCTTATTGAACGTAGGGGGGCTCCTGACAGGGTTGCCGGGGCTCAGTCTTTTCTGCTTTTGTTCTGCGTGTGCCGTGTAAAACGGGAAGGGCTTTGTCGAATGCACTGTGCTTTTCACCACAGTTGGCACATTTCAACAAACTCGAATTCATGACGTCCACTGAGCACTTACGAGAGTCATGATTTTCCGCACATTTGGAACACTTAACGACACGATTACAATTGGTTGCAACATGGTCGTAGGCTTGACAACGGTAACATCGTAGGGGTGTGAGCTTACTTTCGAACTTTTCCCATTTTACTCGGCAGTGAAGGATCGATCTTGTGGACAAGACATCTGATGGCTTGGTGTCCGTTGAAAAATAAATACCGAAGGTGGCGTAAGCCGTCAAAGTGACACCGTCTTTGGATTTGCTAGTGAACTGAAACACTTTTTCGGTCTTTAATCCCTTTAATAAAAGATCATCTTTAATTTCTTCCGGAGTCACGTGATGAGGCAAATGAACAACGTAACGGGGGCCTCTTTCTTCTTTCGTAGAGTACGTGAAGAATTCTATGTTTGCAGTTAAGAGATAATCTCGAAAAAAAGCAAAGTCTTCCTTTCTGCTCACGTAGACAAGAATTCTGTCCCTCTTGGCTTTAAATTCCAATTCGCCTTGGAGATGCGGCTTCAGCTTATTCATCATCTCGGAATGATTCTTAAACTGAGAGAACATGACTATGGGCGGCAGGAATTTGACTTTCTTATTTTCCGATTTACTCGGATTTCCGGCGTCTGTGTCCATGACACTGGTACTCTCTGAGTCGTCGTCGTTATCCGATAACGCGTCGAACTTATTCGAAAGGGGAACCGGCGTTTTTACCGAGCTCACTTTTTGTCTTTTGTTAGATGGTGTGGTGATTGTGATAAAACCGTCCGAGGTTGAACTCATTTTCGAATAAATTAATTTATTTCCGAGAACGATCTAAATAAAGGAGATAAGGATGGAACTTTTAACTCCTTTTTTTTTTTTTTTTTTTTTTTTTTTTTTTTTTTTTTTTTTTTTTTTTTTTTTTTTTTTTCGCACTGTGTACTGTTTAACTCTTTTGAAAATCGAGGAAATAGAAAAGAAATATGCACTGTTCAAAGGCTTGAAACTGAACTGAACGACTTATTTAGGAAAGCAAGATCGTACACTTGTGCGGAATTTCCTGAAGATTTAAATGAGCCCTTGAAGTCCACGATTGGTGCAGAAATACGGCGGTAATTTCCGTAACGCGGAGTCGGCGAGGTATGATTGGAGGGGGGTCGAGGAAACACATGTACAACTCCCCCTTAACGATTTAACCGTGAATCTGTCGAAGTGCAAATATATCAAGTTTAATGTGGGCACAAAGTCAAAGGCTTGTGATTCGTGGACATATTGTCTGGATGGCCTTCCTCTCGAGGAAGTAAGGGAAATAAACGATTTAGGCGTTATCTTTAATAATTAGGGGAATTTCCGTGATCACATTATCAGCATTAGAGGTAAGGCTCTCAGAGCTTTGGGCTTTGTGAAGCGTTTTTCAGCAGACTTATGTAGCCCTTTTGTCGTTAAACTTTTGTATCAATCGCTGATTCGTTGTCACTTGGAGTATGCTTCTGTTACCGGGCCGTGTACCAATTTCAGGAAGAGCAAAATCTACATGATGGAGACGAAATTAATCGCATTATTTTTTATCACTGGGTGTTCGTGAATCAGTATTCCGTTCCTCTTACTCTTTTTTCGGACGATGCCACGTTTACCCGAGACGGTATGAACAACAGTCGAACTGGCTGGAAACCTCAACGCCGCGATCGAAAGCAATTCAGCGCCGATTTTTATGAATGTGTGGTGTGGCATGATAGGGAGGGATCTTATTGGACCTCACTAAACCGATTAATTAGCAAAAGCCAACAAATTTACTCTGTTATCAAACGCGTTTAAGGAAGGTTCACCTATGCCTAATTGATGACTTACTCCGTGTTTTTTCACACGTTAGGAACAATATCTCATGGAAAAATGGACCGATTTAAATTTTTAAAAAATCATTTGAAAGCTCTCAACATGGACATGTTTTACTGAAATTGGCGAAAAATTTTCACTTTGATCACTTGGTCAGAAACTGGCGCTGACGTACACAGGAAATTTGGAAAACGCCGCTTTCTTCATTTTTAAAGAATTACTGAAATTTTTGGAGGCAACTAAAATGATGTTGATCGACTTTTTCTGAATTAAAATTGTGTGATCTTTTCAAAAAACGTCGGCAGTTTAAGGGTACAAAAAAAGGTTTAGTCGGTGTAAGGTCTTTTTAGAGGAAAAACAGCGACTGGATAAAAATACACAAAAAAATGTGCCTGTAACTTCAAGAGAAATCATTTGCGACTCTATGTCAATAGGGTGATATTCGTCGCAATTACTTAGTACTACCACATATTAAAATATACGGCATTCGTCCTGAAACACCCTGTATAGGGACTGGAAATGGTGGCAGACAAACGATTCCGTTCGTTGGTCTGTGATCCAGGTTATACGTGACCGGACCCTACAATGATTTTCATAGGATGGCTGTTGGTAGTGGTGGTTGTTGTGTGGGGGGGGGGGTGTCGGATTGGTTGGCAGGAGAGAGGAGCCACCCACGGTCTTTCGATCACCTCTTCCCAGCTATTAATAAAACCTTGAATGAATTTACTCACGGTACTCTCAGGCGATAGTTGCTATTGGTGGGGACTGTTTTCCGTGACGACCATCTTCCTTTTCTAGAATCGTCTGTTGCATCGCCTTGAACTCTATATTCATTTTCAATCTATTCGGACAATTATTGACATTAAAAACTAGGTAAATACACTCCCACTCTCCCTATATTTTTTTTCTCCTCTTCTCGCCTCAAAATTACCTGGAAGTAATTACTATTATTACGTCGCACTCTCCAGTTTTGAATCTGGGAAGACGGCCCGCCTATCGGCGGTAGTGTTGGTTTGATGCTCACGTTGGCCGGTGAAGAGTCGAACGGCTGCTGTGCCGCCCATCGTGACCCAGACCAAGTTTGACTGAGTCCTGCTACACCGTTGACGGCATTTCCTCCATTTTTGTACTGGGTGGAGAAACTTGCGTTGAGATGTGGAAAACCTGTAGAATCGGTTGGTTAAAAAAAAAAATAAAAGTAAATTTTCCTGGTGGTACAAACCTCGTTGACTGTCATTGTGCGCTTGGTACGTTACAAACATCGGTTTAGTTCCACCTATGAACATTTTTATTAATTCGGTTAAGTTGTGTCTATGAGAAAACTTTCTCCCCTTCCCCCTCCCCTGGTATATTTTCAAGGAAAACCAGCCCATTACCACGATAAGGAGGAATTAGTCTTATTCGTATTCCAGGAAGGCATCTCTCAATTAAATAATGTTTCTCCCTTAACAGACGTGTTGATTTTTCAGTTCGCCTCCGAATATCGTCTTGTTTAGCAAGCAACTTGCGAAATCGTCTTGTCGATGGTCCTAACGTGTTGCTTTCCATTTCACTTGTCCCTTATAGGGCCTAAGGCATTTTCCTTTGCTCGGAGCTTTTCTTTTTCTTTCAAGTAAACAACTCCCCCCCTCCCTCCCACACCTCAAACTGTATATCATTCATCTTCCCAACCTTCTTCTCAATAGTTTCGCGATTGAGTGAACTTGTTGACTATAAGAACCTCGAACAAAAGACGATTTGGGGTCAAACTTGTTTGCGCATCTCACCTTGCACGACTGATGATGGATGATTTTGCCTCGGGTCAGTCGACCAGGTTTGATCGTAAGTTGGCCCACTGTAATCCTGGAAACATAGAATTTAACCAATTTTAAGTAGATCTTAACAATATTAGCTAATTCTTCGCTTATCGCGTTTAATTTAGTTCGAAGTGTGAGGGGAAGAGAGGGGGAGCGAGTGACTCAAAGCCGGGTCAATTTTATTAAGTTGTAATTCTGTGGAACCATGCTTCGAACACCCAGAGTTATTTTGTCTCAAAATTGAATTCGAGTTAATATTATCAAACTTAAAATGGTCAAAAATTATAATTTTGAGGATTTTATTCTGCTGAAATTGACGTAATTACCTCAAAAGTCGTGTAGAGCAAAGGCCGGTTCCCAAAAAATTTGCACATAAGCATCCTTCCTTCTTTTATTTTGTTCGTTGAGTTAATTATCGATTTTTACTACCCCAGTCAGTTTTAAAACATTCGATGTTAGTGGGTGAAAGGCTAGCTATCGTCTATCGGATGTCTATAAGTTTTTTGTCTCTCTCCTTTTTCTTCCTCCAATCAATAAGTTGTAAAGCGTTTTGTTGTCATGCAAACGTGGCCAATGCGGAGGTACTTTTATTCGTCAAAGAGCATTCAAATGAGGAAGAGGGCGCGTTAAAAAAAAAAAAAAAAAAAGACCCACGGGGGTGGTGGCTAGATGGGGTAGAACCCGGTGACGCGCCGTCGGCCAGTGTCCATCGAGAGTTTTTGGTTGTGGGAGGGGGGGGGGGCAAATCGAAGGAGGTCGTTAGCACTGGGAGCAAATAAAAGCGGGTTTGTGTAATTGCAGGGTTCAATAGCCTATGATTGATACAAAAATAACGAGCAAAATAATCTTTGGTGGGGTCTTATAGTTGTGAGTGGTTGAAGACAGACAAGAGAGCTCGTACAAGGGATATGAAAATGTATGGAGCCAAGCCAGAACGGGAGCCGAATTTGAGTACGTTTCTGAAAAGTTAAATGACAATAGTTTTACGGCATAACGGTCGATTTTAAAGGATGCGAATGGACTATGTGTTTCGGACCCCTTTGGGTGTGCTTCGGCGGAATAGTCTGGTTTCGAGGACACCCTACTAATCAACTGACAGACATAAAGTCTGGAGGCAACACCGTTCCTCTCGTTCCAAAACCCAAACTTTTAAAGATGAAAACCCGCGAAATTGCTTTTCCATTGAGAAAAGCCAGCGAAATTGATTTATTACTGAGTGAAACCCGCAAAATTGGGTTTCGCAGCGACGGAAAACCCCTGAAATTTACTTCTTTAGAGAGCCGTCGAGGTCGACCCGATAAAATGCGTGAATAACGAAATTATTTCATGATTCAGGGTCAAAGGAACGATTTTTCTTGGGTCTCAATCGGGTGAAACCGATGTTGATGGTCTCGCAAGACTGGCGTTGGTCTTGACAGTAGTGAGTCGGTCTTGGTCTTGCAGACCGGCCTGGTCTTGCTCATCACTAGTCCCAGTAAGAAAAATAGCTTTTCTAGTGCGCAAAACCCATGCAAAATTGTTGTTTTTTTTTGTATTAGCCCTATACAAAGACCATAGCCGTGATGGTCTTGTTTCCGAAACGTGTACCGCATGCAGCAGCTGCTCCCCCCCCCCCTAGCGGTAGTTGTCGACCAGAGCTGGCCAATCTTTTTTGGTCGTGAGCCATAAACCTACTATCTTCGCCCCCTCCCCGCCACAATCGAGCACAACACTTTAATCGTAGCAAAATAGGCCGCGTGACGCTCTGAATAGAACGCACCTGGGGCCTGTTCACCACAGTATAATAGCGTTTTCCATTTGCACAAAAAATATGCCGTTGGGCGGCGCCCCGGGCGAATCTTTTATCAACGCCTCCGTGAAGTTCAGGAGCCGCAAATTAACGTTTTTTCCACACTTTATCACTTTTTATCAATTTTATAGGTGAATTAGCGATTTGTCTCCATTTTAGTCGCAAATTAGCGTTTTTTCTCCATTCTATCCGTGAATTAGCGATTTATCTCCATTTCAGCCGGTAAATTAGCGATTTTCCTTGCAATGAATTTGTGTTTTTTTCTGATTTGAGCCGCTAATGAACGATTTTACCCGTGAATTAGCGCTATATTTTCTAATTTTAGCCAAGAAGTTGTCTCGAGTAACCGTGACTTGCCATTTACTCCATTCATTTCTGTGAAATAGCAAATGTTCTTAATTTTAACCCCATAATCAGCCATATTTCTTGAATTCAGCCGCAAATTAGCGTTTTTCCTCATTTTAACCGCTATTTATGGGGTTTTTCTACGATTCATCAACGAATTAAGAGTTCCACCGAACGACCTAACGCTTTTTCTGAAATTTGGCGGCGAATTAGCGATTTCCTTTTTCACTTTCTGGCACGAAGTTACGATCAGAATCCGCGAATAGTCGTTTTCTCTATTTAATCCGCGAATTAGTCAATTTTATCGATAGATTTACAAGTCTTCTCCATTTTAGCGGGAATTAGCAATTTATTGTCATTTTTCACCATTTTAGCTGTGAATAATAGCGATTTATCTTAATTTTGCAGTGAATTCGTGTTTTTATTTATTTCTGCTGCTAATTAGCGATTTTTATTTATTGTATCCATGCATTAGCAACTTTTCTTAATTTTAGCTGTGAATTAGCGATTTCTTTCGCCACAAGCTTGCGTTTTGAAAAAGCCAAGAACTCATGTTTTCGTAATTTTAGGTGCGAATTAGCGCTTTTCCTCATTGGTGAATTATTGATTTTTCACGATTTTATCGATTTTAGAGCTTTTTCTCAATTTTTTCCGGGAAGTTTTCTTAACTTTATCCGTGATTTAGCACTTTTTCTTATTTATGGCCGTGAACCAGTTATTTTTTTCAATAATTTCAGCCGTGACTTAGCCATTTATCTCAATTTCAGCCCTGAATTAGCGTTATTTTCCGTTTTGGTCTGGATTAAGCGGGGAATTAGCCGCCCTCGAGGAGGCGCGAATTGTAGCGATTTCCATTTCCACAAAAATCCGAGGGGCGCCAAAATCCAACATTAAAAGATGATTATTTACCACTGTAGTCCATGAGTGGGCTATTGTGAAAGGGCCTCGGTTGGCCACTCCTCCGTGTATCTAGGTGTTTATTGCCACGGATAGTTCAAAAATTGAAACAAATTTAGGATCAGACCAGCCGCTATTTATGGGTTTCTTCCCGCGATTCCGTCGGTATCGGCCGCTTTTGCCCGGTTTTTTGGGGCACCACGAATTTTACCGTGGACAGTCGCGGCCATGTGATCATCAGACTCGACGCAAGCGGCCCTTGCTGGTCCGCTGCCACCGTGGAGTGGAGATAAATTCAGCTGAATCTAACGACTTACGCGAAACGCTCATTTTTGGTCAGTCTGACGGGCCTATTTTATAGATTTTAGCTGATTCAAAAACAGAATTCAAAGGTTTTGACTCTTCCCAGCCCCTTTCGTTCTTTCAAAATCAGATTTCTTAGAGGAGCCACAGTTGCTCGTTCAAAACCAAATTTCAGGAATTTTCGCTTTTAAAGAAAAACCAAATTTCACGGTTTCGTTCATTCGTTCAAATGCCAAATTCGGCTCGTTCAAAAACCAAATGTCTTGATTTTGGTACTTTCAAACCACATCAATTTTGCCGCATATTTTCACTATTCTCATAACCGATATAATGAATTTTGGCTCCTTCACAACTCATTTTTGCTATTTCCAACACCATTTTGGCGTATTTTCACTCTTTAAAAAACCAAATTTAGTGGCTTAAGCACTTTGCTAAAATGGGCCTAAAATGAAATAAATACGCCAATTAGAGGCTAAAATTGTGTCCCGGTTAAAATTGAGATAAAGAGCTCTTTTTCGGTTATAAAATAATGAGAAAACGCACCTATTTTTCATAAGCGATTTTTGTCAATTTTTGCCGTGAATTCAGCTTTTTTCGCAAATTTGCCTTTTCTCAGCGGCTAAAATAGAGACAATATGCTAATCGCCAGTTTCTTTAGCTCCTTTAGCGGATTAAATCGAGGAGGCGCACTAATGCGCTGTTTATGGATCAGGAACGCGGAATAAAGTTTGGAAAAATCGCGAATAATCGTGGATAAAACTGCGAAAAAGCGTTCATTCGTGGTTATACTCGTTCTAGAGAAAAAAAAATCGCTGATTTGCAGTGTATAGTGAGAGATTGACGTCTCAATTCCAGCAAAATGGAAATTTTAGGGTTTTTTTTTTTTGCCGGTCGTAAATTCTAGGCAAGCCAACCCTGACAGCTACTCGAGTCCTGGCGAATAGCCGTAAAATTGCGACATTCTGAAGGGGAAAATCAGCGAAAATGGAAGTTTACTGGTTGAACATTCACGATATTGAAGGTTGAAGGCTGAAAGTTGCTTTATAATTTTCGATTGCTTGGTTTCCGGTCTTATCATTTTCGCGAAATGACTATAGTTTAAGGTCTCAATTAAAGCCAAATTGCAGTTTCGAGACCATTTTTGTTTCACTTCATCATTGTTTTCACAATTTTTGATGGAACTCAGACTAGCATTATGTCACGACTCAGAACGTAGTCTGACGATTTACCCACGAAATTCGGGTATTCATAAAAATTGCAAGTTCTGTGGTCAATATGGACGGGAATAATCTGTTGAGGAATTTCCAGGCCGCCTAGAGTCATTTTGGGCATTATAGAACGGGAATCGCCAGTTTGGCTATTTTTAGGGCGCTTGCAGTCATTTTGGCTATTTCATAAAGTGGTCATTTTCAATGCACGAATCGTCAATATTGCCTTTTTGGGCGCGATTATAGTCAGTTTAGCTGTTTTTAGGAAGTGAATTACTGTCATTCCATTTTTAGTCAGTCGAGCAAAGCAGACAATCTCCCAAGATCATCCCTTGAGCAAATCCTGGATCCGCGTGTGACTACGAGTATGCTATTTTTAGGGCGTTTATAGCTAGTTTTTCTATTGATTTATTTTTTAATTTTTTTTAGCGCACGAATTATACATTTTGAAGGCGTGAAGGCTCAGTTTGTCTACTTTTGACGCGCGAATGTTCGTTTTTGCCATTGTCAGGAGAGGAATGATCTGTTTAGGGCTTTTCAAGGCGCGAATCGTCAGTTTAACTATTTATAAACATGTCACACATAAAGTCATTTGTGTCAATTTTAAGGCGTGAATAGCCAGTTATGGAATTTTTAAGGCGCAAATTGTCAGTTCGGCTTTTTAGGGCACATAGGACCAGTGTTGCCGATTTTGTGGCTCGAATGCCCAGTCTGGCCATTTTTAGGGCGCATAGGGTCAGTTTTGTCACTTACAGAGCGTGAATAGTAGTACGGTTGAGCTTTTTTCAAGGTGGAATTCGACAGTGGTGCCATTTTTAAGGCGCGAATGGTCAGTTGAGCCATTTTTAAGGCGCGAATCTGTTTAGGCTATTTCCCTGGGCGCGCATAGTCAGTTTAACCGTTCATAACGCGCAAATAGTCCGTCAAGCCAAGCCAAGAATTGTCAGTTTGGTTATTTTTAGCACGCGAATGGTTGATTTAGCCATTTTCATGGCTGGAATCATGATCTTTCAGGAATTTTCAGGGCCGTACGAACCATTGGTTTAGCCATTTTCAGGGCGCGTGAAGTCAGTTTTGGCTATTTTTATGGCACAATTAGTTGGTTTTGCCATTTTTGGGGTGCGATTATAGTCAGCCTAGGATTGTTTATGGTGGGAATAGCTAAATTTAGCTATTATTAGACAGCGAATGGCTGTCAAGCCATTTTAAGTAGAATTTCTCAAGCCCCTCTCTCTTGAACGAATCCTGAATCCATGCCTGTACAGTGGTATGAATAGCATTGTTGGCGTGGATAGTTACTTGGAGGGGTTAAACTGCTAAATAACACAATTTTAGGGTTATACAAAAATCAGGTTATCGTTGCTTCTTTTTTTCGTTTGTTTGTTGTTGTTGTTGTTGTTTTTTTTTGTTCCTTTACTTTTTTACTTATTCATTTTATTTTATTTATTTATTTCTTATCTTTATTTCTCAACTATACTGGACTGAAGTACTCTGGGAGGGGTTCTGACCCCCAAAACCCTCCCCATGGGCACGCCACTTTTTCAAGCATTGGTGTTTCTTGAAGAGGGCTCTTCCACGAGGCTAATGCTCACATTAAACATTAAAATCAATCAAGGATTTGATTGGGGTCTTGGTTACGTCAAAGTCTATTCAATGAAATAGGAAATGGGTGGTGTGGGGAAGAGGGGATAAGATGAATTTTCAGGGGGACAATTTTTTCTTGTTATTTGTAAACAATAAATGTTAGAGTTCCCTCACCAGGTGCTTTACAAGTGACCATTGACGTTATTTCCCCTCGCACCATCCATCCCCTCTTGAAGAACTTTGAAATTTATTTAAAAATCACCAAATAAACCAGTCGGGCTTCAACTACCGTTGATATATTTCTGCGCATGTGCCAACTCACCAGTATACTTTTCTCCCAAATCGGGCACTCATGCAAGTTCCCCATTGTCTGTTTTGGAGTAAAATATCCGGTTTTGGGGTGAGGTAATTAGTCTTGGGATAAAATCGTCAGTTTTTGGGTAAAATCACTTCAGTTTGTGGGTAAAATCAAATGTTGTCAGTTTGACTTTTTCAAAAAGGTTATTTCACGGGCTATTGCTGGATAAAAGCAAAGCCAGCAAATGGACATGGTGCACCTGACATCTTATCTGACCACCCCCTAGATCAAAAGAGACCTACGCGGCAGACGCGGGCTCAAAATAAAAAATTACTTGAACCGATCGAGACGAAACCGTAGAACTCATCTTTAGTGTGATACCCCTTGAGCTTTAGGGGTTCAGGAAGGCGAAGGTGTCGCCGTTACAGGCCACTTTCGTTCGCCCGAACGAATTTTTCGGCCCACGATGACCATGCAGTCCATAGGCCTCAAGCCCTCTTTTGAAACACTTAACAATAACAAATGCATCCGCACGGGTGTTTGGCTTTGAAGGTGAAGCGATAATGCTGGTGAGGGACACCGGGAATGGGCCCGAAATGCGTTCATTAAAAACAAAAACACCCGGCAGCCAAACTGCCAAAAAATAGAAACAATTCTGAAATTAAACGTATCCACTCACTAATAAATGTCAGTGGGGCATGGGAAATGAAGAAAATTAAAACATGTAGGTTGGTGGCGAGGGGATCTATCTCCCCTGTACCTACGCCCCTGGGGGTGGGGTGGCAAAATTGCAAGTTTTGGGGCCTTTTCTGTGGCGGCGCGGATCATCTGCAAGATTTCGAGATAAATTGAAGTTGTAGGTACCCCGGGCTATAATGAGCCGCACAATCAATTGGTCGCATTATGATGGGTGTTAGGGTGGGGTGCGGCTACCACGAAATTAAAGTTCCAAGGAAACATAGCCAAAAAATTTGAATTTCCGTGTTTTAATATTGTCGTGAAAATTGGAATTGTCAGTGGTTTGTCTGTCAATGGGGGTGTTGTACATGGTTTGTACGGTCGAAAAGGAGCTTTTCAGGCCTGAGGATTGAGGAACCCGTTCAGGGTGTCGCTTCATCATATCAGCCCTAAGATTTCAAGGTTTTTTAATCCCCCCCCCCCTCAAAAAAACGTCAGCAACTGACAAATGAGCGAAGAAATTGAAAGAAGAATTTGTTTTTTAAATTTAAGGATTTAAAAATCCTCCAAATTGGGGTTTGAACGGGCCAAATCTACAAGAGTTGGACTTAGCAGGGGCCAAAGTCTCAAATTTGGTCTTTTTTAAAAAAGCTGAGCCTGCGTAATTCGGTTCTTTGAAGATCCAAATCCACGAAATTTGATTTGTTTTTTAGCCCAATCCCCCGATTCCATGGTATTCGATTTCTGGAATATCCAATTCCGCGAAATGATCTTTCAATGAGTGAAATCGACCAAATGGGGATTCCAACGAGCCGTTTCTGGAAATGGCACTTTTCTACCGCAAAATTACGCAAAATAATCTGAATCTGAGGGTCATCACTTACGAAATTATTGTTGTAAATGTTGTCGTAGCTTCTACTAGGCAGTGCTTGTCCAACGGCCATCATGTTATTTTGACTGTACGGATCTCTCCCCCAACTACTGGGAAATCAAATAACGAAAGTCGTATTACGCAATTTAAACTTGAATAGAATCACTGAATGTAAAACATGTATATTTACTTGAACGACATGTTTTCCGAAGACTGTGACAAATATCGTTGTAAATAGGGGTCCATTTGATTTTTTGATCTCGCCGACCCCGCGGACAACGATCCAGTGCCTGATAGGATCCAATCAGCGTCCGTTCCTTCGATAAAAAAAAAACAAAAACAAAAAAAAAACACAGTTTGTTAATTGTTTTTTTTTAAAAACGAGGCTGGAATCAATCTGTGCAAAAAAACCACACATTGCTGCGAGAAAAACTATTGAATCAACTCAAAATTCGTCGGTGTTACCTTCTGGTAAACAACTATTTTGGGACGAGTAAAACTTCGTGAATCGAACTATATCGCAACTATCTGAAAATGACAATTTATTCTATATTCATTTCACGCGAATTGCTTGACGAAGGCGCACCTCTTAGTAATCTCTCACAAATTAAGGATTATTGAATTTGTCAATTCCGTTCTAAAACCATCTTTCGAATAGATTACTTCCCCCTCCCCTTTTTTACCTCTCTTCACTGACACGTCCATTAATCTCATTTGTTTAATTGACTTCAAGTCTCCGCCTTTTCGATTTGTATTTAGCGTATATACGTAAAAGCTTTTAAATAAATTATATAGAAACGCTGTTTTTCAGGCAGTGGCTTGACCTAAAAGTGAACGTGCTTACACTACTTTTTAAATTCGATTTGCTGAAGAACTAACTTGTCGGGGAAAGGGAAGTTGTGGAGCATAGAATGGCAATCATTTTTTATACCGTTAGAAGGAATTGTATGGAATTTAACTTGAATAGAGTTTAGAATAAGAAGGTAAGTGTAAATGTGTAATTTACACTTACTTCCTTTGCTAAAAAAAAAAAAAATTAACGTTTAAGGCGGTGTTTTTTAAATTGGAGTACTATAAGTATACCTGTCATTGCTGGTATTTGAAGTGAGTACAGTACGAGGCCCTCGTGCGACACAGCGGGCAATTGCCGGCGAGCGAGTCGAGCCTGTAGAGCGTCTGAGAAAAATTGAGCGTCGGTGGGATTCTCAAAGTCGTTCGGCTCAATGTTGAACGTATTTCTCGGCACGAACTGCGACAGAACGGCCAGTGTTTCGAGCATCGCCTGTCGAACGCGACGTTTCGGTTCGCCTACGGCTAGACTGATGATACGCTCGGCGAGTTGAGTGCAGTCGAACTCGTTACTGGGGAAGGTCATGAGTGCGTACAGAAGGCACAGTAGTGAATTTTCGCGGAGCTAGAATTGAAAAAAACATTATTTTAGTTTGTCCAAAAGTAATAATATATTAAAAAAAAAAATGAACCTTCGAGCTTCTGGAAGAAATACAACGGTCAGTCAATAAAACTTCGATGACCGGCCCTGGCGAGGTCATTCGCATAAGTGTTTTAACCGCTTCAACCGCCTCCAATCGGACGGCAAGAGCGGCTCCGCCGGCTAAATGCCGACAAAGGATCGGCACTAGCCACGGAAGTAGGGCGACGATCGCCGCTTTCGGCGTTCTGACAAGGGCCGACCGAACGGTTCGAATGAGGCTCGCGACTAGGCGCGGTTGTTTGGGATCTTCGCTCAGCCATCCCGTCAGGGCTTGAACGAGACGCTTGCTCTCTTCGGAATTGAGTCGGCCCGTCGCCCAACTTGCTAGGCGGTCCAATGCTCGAACTCTGGTTCGCCAGTCATCCTTGATAGCAAACAAAAAATAATTAAAATTTAATAAAAAAAACGCACACGTTTGAAAATACGTTGGTACTTTAGACAAAAATTATTAATTTCAAGATCAAACAAAGCGTTATTGCGTCGGAGTTCGAAACTCCATCTTTTCATCCAGAAGGGTTGTTGGCCTTTAATGTTCTGAAGAGGGTTATTTGCTCACTCCTCGGTCACACCAGGTAATCATACAATCCACTATATACACGGCCAAGTCACGAGTCCGAGCCCTCCGTCCCCCCACCCCCCATCACGATCAATACAATACAGACGTATACATTTTGGGTGGGGCGGAAGGTGGTGGAAAGGATTAATGAAACACGGAAACTCTAACAATGACTTGTATATAGGTGTTCCTACATATCTATCGTAATTGACTTCAAACGCGAGTAAATGTATTCGGCGAGCCTTTGGAAATCCCTTTGTTGTAATCTAAGAACGTTGCGTGATTGCATGGTTGCAAGTGATTTTAATCGGACAAAGGAAGATTAGTTGCCAATAAAAGTGTGTTGTCACTCTGGAAAAATGTTGGTTTCATCGCCCTGCGATAGTTTTAGACAATTCGCCATTATTGCAATATCCATAATAATAATAATTAATTTCCCATTAGGTACACCAAGTCCTTTTGTCGTCATCAACTAAATAAGATGTTAACCTTAACAATTTGATTCGCCCGACTTTGGACAGTGACAGCTAATTAGCTGATAGCATCGAGAAAATGCGTTAATTTGACTCTAAGGCCCGATTTCACCAACTTCTTAAACGACGATCGACAACTAATCACGATTACAATAAATCCGTCCCATTGTTTCGCGAGTGCTACACTTCTGATGAAAATCATCCGGGTTCATTCAATTTGTCATAATAAGTCAATGAAATCACATGGTTTTCTACACTAGAGTAGCACTAGCAAAACATAGTGGCGTCGGTAGGAATTTGTCCTGGGAGGAGGGGATCAGATTGAAATATCGTAAGGGGGAGGGGAGGGGGGTAATTTTACATTTTAGTCATCATTCCACCCACTTGAATCTTGAATCACACTCTTGAATCTGGACATCTTGCTGGCCTCAATCTCTCAGTTAGGGGCGATTTTTGGACTCTACCCGCAAATTAGCGCTTTTCTCAATTTTTGCCGAGTGTATAGTTCTTTTCAATTTCAGCCGCAGATTAGCGGTTTTGCCCCACCACCACCCATAGCATGAATTTGCGCATTTTCTCAATTTTAGCAGCAATCTGATTAGCAAATTTTCTCAATTTCAGTCACAAATTGGCGTTTGGCGCAATTTTAGCTCTAAATTGGCGATTTTTTCCATTTTGATCCGCGAATTAGCAATTTTCTCAATTTCTAGGCTTACAATTAACCTTTCTCTTAATTTTGACCAGGCTGATTATTTTATTTTCTAAATATTACCCGCAAATTAGCGGTTTTTCACATTTTACCACCGCATTAGCAATTTTATATAACTTTTATAGGTGAAGATTATTGCTTCATTTCAGTTCTAGCCGTGAATCAGCGTATTTTTTAACATTATACTATAGCCATGCTTGAATTTGCCGTTTTTCTGAATTTTAGTCACAAAAATGCCTTCAGAAGGTGCGAATTTAAATTAAAAATGTACATTTTTTTTTTCAAACCAAAAAATGTACATCTATCCATCCATTTCTGTCAAAAAATCATCATTTTTAAATTATAAATTTCACGACGCTAACTTAATTTGAGAATTAGTGATGTTTCTCAATTTAGCAGCGAATTTTCGCTGTTTCTAAATTTTAGCAGCGTGGTAGCGTTTCCAACCCGTGCACTACCTACCGAGTTTTGTCAATTTTTGCTAAGAATTGGCGTTTGACTCAATTTAAGTTGAAAATTAGCAATTTTTTCAATTTTTAACTGAGAATTAGCACTTTTCCCCAATTTGAACCGAAAATTAACGTTTTTCTTAATTTTAGCCTCGCTAATTGGTGATTTTTTTCAATTTTTGCCGCGAATTAGTGGTTTTATTCATTTTGTATCCGCGAATTAACGTTTTGCAACAACTTTATATCTGCACATTGCAAATTAGCTATTTTTTTCATTTCAGCCGTGAAATAGCGTTTTGTGCGAATTTTGCGGCCATTCACCATCCTATTCCATTTATCATTCGCGAATGGGCGATTTTACGCCATTTCGGTTGTGAATTTGCCATTTTTGTCCAATTTGAACCTGAAAGCGTCTTTTATTTGTCAATATTATAGCGTGTTTTCTCAAATTTAATTGCGGGGTTTGAGCAAATACAACAATTTTGCGTTGATTTCCACAATTTTTGTGAATAGTGGCCTCCATGTACCACGAATCAGCGATTTTTTTCTTAATATTAGTCTAGAAGTTGCATCGTGTGACCACGAATCAGTGCTTATTAGTAGCTATAGCCACGAATATTACCGATTTTTTTCTGATAGAGGGTCCGGGGCGAACCCCCCCCCTCTTGTACCTTGGTACACTACTGCGTTGTGTCTGAAGTCCAAGGAAAATCCTGGACGTACTCGGACCTTTTCGGGCTGCTTCATGTCCAGAAAATCTGCTAAACCTAACTTCAACGTAAAACGCTCATTTTTGGAGATGTTATGGGGTTCTTCGTTATGGTACTAGTGCTCCTTCGTTCGTATAATTGTAGCTCTGTAGGGGGGGGGGGGATCTATCTCCCACATCCCCCCCTGTACCCACGGCCCTGGACAGTGAAACTCCCAACACAGTGGGCGTAGCCAGGACGGGTCAATTCTCGAGCACGTAAGCTATACACTTGGAAACGTCAATCTACCCCCTTCAAACTGACTAATTTGCATATTATCACAGGTGAACATTTTGCCCTTTAAAACCAACAAAATCTCGAAATTTCGCCCGAGAAACAGATTTTCCACGGCAAAATTGGGGCGATTTTTCAAAGAGATACTGGGCGAGTCAAAGTAAGAAGATGAAAGTATGACGCGTCTAAAGGAAGTCTGCAGGGGAAGGGCCTCTCTCCCCTCTCTCTCAATTCAATCGTCTACCACGTACTCTGAAGCCACCGCGGGTCAACGTTAACATCGACAGGTACGTACGAGCTTTTCCTGATTTCTCACTTTTCTCCTCGCCATTTTTTGATCCTCGTAACCGGATTTTCCTTCGGAGTTGAACACAGTCAACTTTTCTATCCAATCATCTTATTTCCAATTAATAATTAAAATATCGTTTGAATATCGTGCTTATAATAGGCGGAACAGTGCCGGCTTCAAGGTGTTGGTGGGGGGGGGGGCGAGCCGGATAACATCCAGGGGCGCTGTGTCTTCACAAACAAAATGACTGGTGAGGGGGGGGGAGGTGGACCTAAGAAGCGCATTTGATTTATGAATGTTTCAAAACTATGCAGCAGATAGTTGAAGTAACTCGATGGAAATGTGTGACTGGCTTTTTATTTTATTTTTTAAATTATTCAAATTCGACTCAATTCAAAAGTTCTAAGTTTTTGCCCCAAAGTTGCTTTCAGATGCCACGGATTGGGTGTATTTTCAATTACAGCCAAAAATTGGATTTATTTTTTCAATTTTAGCCGCGAATTACGAAGCTCTTCTACACTTTATCCGCGAATTAGCGTTTTTTCTCAATGTTTGCCATGAAATGAAGTTTTCCTAGATTTTTGCAGCAAATTAGCGTTTTCTTTCACCTTTGTATCAGTGATTAAGCACTTTTTCTCACTTTGAGCTGTAAATAGCGTTTTTCGTTATTTCAGCCACGCTAATTAGTGGTTTTTCGCAATATTGACCGCAAATCCCCCCACCCCCCACCACTCACAAACACCCACTGTTAGCTACGAACAAACGCTTTTACTCAGATTTAGGCCCGAAGTCGCCTTTAAAATCCACGAATTTGTGTTTTCCTAAATTTTAGCTGTGAATCAGCGTTATTTACAACATTTTAGTCGTGAATTAGCGTTTTTCTCAATTTTTGCCGCGAATTAGCGTTTTTCTCAATATTGACCGCGAATTAGCCGAATTAACGTTTCTTCTAGACTTTATCCACAAATTAGCGGATTTTTAAACAATTTTATCCGCTAATGAATTAGTGATTTTTTTTTTGTCAGTCGTGTCCTCAAATCAGGAGTGTTCCAAAGTTTAGCCGCTAATTGTAGCGCTTTTTGTCTATTTTATTAGCGAAGTAGGAATAGCTATTTTTCTCAATTTTGCCGCGGATTAGCGTTTTTCCAAAATTAACTGCGAATTAGTGTGTTTTCTCTTTTTTAACCGCGAATCAGCGATTTTTTTCAGTTTTTCTCAATTTTGGTCTGGATGTTTTATCGAGATACCGCTCGAATGAACGCTTTTGCACAGTTTTAGCCACTAATAATAGCATTTCCCCCCAACTTTTTGTTGTGTACTTGCCCGACATACAGCAGAACAGCATTTTATATGTGCGCTTTCCCATCTTTATCCGCTTAAGAACATTTAAAAACTGGGGAGTAGCGTTACTTAATTTTTTTTAACCGCGAAGTTCCCCCCCCCCACCTCCAGAAGGCTACGGTTTCTCACAATTTGAGCCTTCAGAATAGCGCTTTTGTGGGCTAAATCGAATATACAGCTACAATCTTTTGCGGATCATCCTGCAACTTTCCATTTCGAATTCTGGCGACTGAAAATCGTCCAAAGGAGCCGATAATCATACAAAAAACTCGTTTTCACGTACCTACATCCATGAGCATAGAATCTAAAATTCCTCATTTTTCCGGCTTTTAGCTTTTCGGAGGGCCCTCTGGTATATAGGGCGGCGGCGGCCGTGGCGGGAATATCCGCGAAATTGAAATTTTGGGTTTTCGGGTGTTAATTTAAGTGAAATTACAAGTTCAGGACCTTAGTGTAAGCAAGATTTAAAGTTTTGAGGTCTTTTACTTAGGGGGGGGGGGGGGTTTCAACAGGCTAGCCAGCCCTAAAAGAGCCTGGAGCCGAATATCCGCGGCAATTTGACTTTCGGTTCTTAATTCCTGTGGTCCACGTTTCGGGTCCCAATTTTCGTGGAAATGCAAGTTTCGGGGCTTAATTTTCAACGAAACAGGAAGTTTTGGGTCTTTCTTTTAGCAAAATTACAAGATTTGGTTGTTAATTTCTGCCAAATTGCCAGTTTTGACACCTGTGTTTTAAAATGGTCTAGCCGGCTTCAAGATAGCCTAAATCTTGATAAACAACCGCAAAATGACATCGTTTTGAGATGAATATCCGTGTATTCCTGCATGTATATCCGTGAAATGGACGTGATGCATGGAAATGAATTGCTCCAGAGCAGAATTTTATGCTAATGGAAAACGCTATAAGTACCGTGGAAACTCACAAAGTGGCATGTAAACTGTAAAAGTAGTCTGGGAATTGATGAAGACGATGAAAAAAAAAAAAAACCTGAATTGGGAATTGACAAGGTGGCCTGAAATTAGAAACTGAAAAAGTGACTTTGAGACTGACAAAGTGAACTGGAAACTGAATTTAAAGAGACGACGGGGCTCGGGGAATCGTCAAATGGAGTTTATTCTCACTCTTACTTGTATGTACAAGGCTGTACAAGTAAAAAAAATGCGGCTAATATTGACAAAACAACGCTAATTCGGGTTAAAATAGGGTAAAAATGACAATTTTAACAAATGAAATTGCGAAAAATGGCACATTCGCGCATAAAAAGAAAACAGTGTTAATTTTTGCAGGACTAAAATCTAAAAACAACGCGACTGAAATTGAAAAAATCACTAATTTAGCGCGGCTAAAATTAAGAAAAACACTAATTTTCAGCTCAAATTATGAAAAAGTGCTAATTCGCTATAATAAAAGTGGTTAATCTGCAGCTGAAAATGAGGAAAACGCAATTTCGTGGCCAAAATGGGGGAAAATCGCTAATGCAAGCGATACTGCGCTGCTCAAATTGAGAAAAAGCGTTAACCCGCGGCTAAAATTGTGGAAAATCACTAAACTCCGGCTCACTGGCGGACCTGCACCTATCGGGGCCCGGGGCGGAAATCTCCATAAGAGGCCCCCCAAGTTGAGTTATCTCCACTTTAGCAGCAATGCAATTTTTTCCACATTTTAGCATAAAATTAGCACTGTTCCCTGTTTGAGCTGGAAATTAGCGTTTTTCTTACGTATTTTCCTCAATGTTAGCAGCAAAATAGCAGGTTTTTCCACAAATCGCATTTTTTTGTTCGCCAAGCGCTATAACTTAGCGATTTTTCTCAGCCGCAAATCAGCGGTTTTTTCCGCTTGTTCTCAATTTGCCTTCAGAAGCCGCGAACTTGCGTATTTTCAATGTTTGATGCAAGTTGAAATTATTCACAATTTTGGCCGCGAATTAGGGATTTTTCTCAATTTTACCCGCGCACTAGCGCTTTTTCTTCATTTTAGCAGCGTAGTAGCGTTTCTAACCCGTGAATTAGCGATTTTTTTTTCAATTTTAGCGACGAATTGGCGTACTACGTAATTTTGTCTGCAAATTGGCGATTTTTAGCTTCGAATTAGCTTTTTTTTCTCAATTTAGACTGAAAATGAGCCTTTATCCTCCTATTAAGCCTTTAAGCCGCAAAGTAGCATTTTTACATTTTCGCATCGCATAAGCAATTTTATTTTACTTTTACCTATAGATTAGCGCTTTTTCTCAGTTCTAGCCGCGAATCAGAGGTGTTTTTTTTTACTTATAGCCATGCATTTGCCGTTTTTCTCAGTTTTAGCCACAAAAGTTGCCTTCAGAAGGTGCAAAGGCGAGTAAAGTTTTATTTGTACGTGTATATTTGTTCACGAATTGGTGATTTTCCTCATGTTTAGCCGTGAACTAGCGTTTTTATTCTATTGTAGCAGCGCAGTAGTGCTTCTTACCCATGAATTCACGATTTTTTTCAATTTTAGCCATGAATTGGCGTTTTCCGCAATTTTAGCCACAGATTAGCCAATATTCCCATTTTTAGAAGCGAATGAACACTAGGCCCAAAAACAAAACTTTTGCATTGATTTCTACATTTCAGCCGTAGAATGGCCTCCATATTACCGCGATTCAGCGATTTCTTCACAATTTTGGCCTAGATGTTGGATCGTGAGAATACACGAATCAGCGCTTTCTCGCAGTTATGATCACGAATTTTAGCGCAAGTTTTTGCCACGTTAGCAAGTTGCACATTGACGATCAGCACATTAGTGCACTCAAGGACCTAACGAAACAGGGGATGGTGTTTTTTCTCCGTTTTAGCCGGGCATTATCCTCACGAAGGCGCAAATTTTCCAAAATTCGAGACACCAGAAGCGCTATCGGAGCTCTCGAATATTCAGTCCAAACTCTGGTCTGATATTTCACCTGCAACGTTAGGGGGGACTGAAATTCGTAGGAAGGAGCAAAAATCGTTGTCCAACTACCCAACCTTTTTACGTACCTACATCCATGAATACATTTTAAATACATTTTACATGTTAAATTTTCTTTATTTAAGCTTTTCGGTGGCCCCGTCTGATAGGGGGCCCGAGGTGGTCCGCCTTCCTCGCCCCTACCTCGTTACGCTACTGCTCAGGCTTAAATTGAAATAACGCACTGCTGAAACTAAACAAAAAACGCTAATCCACAGCAAGCATTGAATGAAATAATGCCAAGGTGGGACTAAAATGTAAATAAAACAATGCAGCTAATATTGAGAAATTCATTAATTAGCCCAGCATAAAGAAAGAAAAAACTATAGTTTTCAGCTCAACGTGGGAAAAGGCTATTCCCTACTTAAATCGGCTAATTTGCAGCTAGAATTGAGGAAAACGCCAATTCGTGGCTAAAATTGATAAAAAATTCGGGAATTCACAGGTGAGAAACGGTACTACGGTGCTAAAATTGAGAAAAAGCGCTAATCTGTGGCTAAAACAGGAAAATCACAAATTCGCGGAGTTTGTTAATATTTCTAATTTAAATACTTGCCTTTTAAGGGCAACTATCTGGCTAAAATTTGTGAAAAACTGAAAATTCATGCATGGCAATAAATAAAAAATAAAAAATACGCTTTTTCACGGCTAGAACTGAGAAGAAGCGCTAGTCTATAGCTAAAAGTAAAACAAAATTGCTAACGCGGTGCTAAAATGTAAAAGAACCCGCTAATTTGCGGCTAATATTGAGAAAATCAATAATTAGCCTGGATAAAATTAAGAGAAATGTTCATTCAGCATAAATTTTAAAATATGCTAATTCGCTGTCAAAAATGGATAAATTACCAACTTGCAGCCGACATATCTGAAAATGCCAATTCGAGGCTAAAATTAACAAAACTCACTAATTCACGCGAAACGCTACAATTACGCTGCTAAAATTAAGAAAAAGCGCCAATTTGCGGCTCACTAATTCACGGCTAGAGTTGAGAACAATTCCAATTTGCGTTAAAAACTGAAAATAATCCAATTCGCGGCTTCTGCTGGCAACTTTGAGGTATAAAAATTGGGTAAATCCGTCAATTTATGAAAATGGGGGGGGGGGGGAAACCGCTTCGTGGCTAAAACTGAGAAACATCGCTAATCCATAGCGTATGGTGAATAATAAATGGTCCTTTGTAGAAAAAAAAAAAAAGAAAAATAGAAATACTCGCTATTTTGCGGCTAATATCGAGAGAAACTGTTCTTACTGGTATTATAATCGAAAATGAAAATTGTGGTAGTAAGACATCCCACTCCCGCTGTTCCCTATAGGACGCGATATTTCTCTTAAGGACCTGATTGGTCCTTTCCACCGGATTTGCCTGCAGATGGTAGGCGGGGGTTGAATACCCAACATCTTGAGTGGATCGACTGAAGACCTTAGGGACAGGGACTGGAGAAGCTGACAGTAGAAGTCTGAGTCTCTACAATAATAATCCGAGGATTACACGCGAGGAAGACGTTTAAAATAGTTTTTTACTCGAAAAAGCGTTTTTTTCCGTGAGTTATACCTGTCAAACTGGGTTTTAAGTGTGCAAAATCCGTCACATTGGTGATTGGTGTTTTAGCGAGCGAAAATGGGTTTTTAGGACGCCAAAATAACGCAAAACTGAAACTGTAGGCCACCCAGCGAAATTGGTTTGCTGGCAAAAAAAACCCTGAAATGTGCTGATCATAAAATTGAAATTCTCTTCATGAAATTCACAATTTTCACATAAAATTGACAATTTCCTTATAAAATTAACAATTTCCTTCTAAAAATGACAATTTTCCCATAAAATTGAAAATGAACTCTTAAAATTGATAATTTCAGCATATAACCGGCAATTTATACTAAAAATGTCAGTTTTAAAGCCAAAATAAACTATCGACATTACTGTATTAATAATAATCACCGAAAGTTCAATTGCCGATCGAGTCATATGAGGCAAAATTAATAAGTTCCAAGAACAACAAATAAAACTATTGGGGATAAGTTGCGATTTTTACTTCTAATTTACAACTTCTGGTTCAAATTGACAAGTTTTTCATTAAATTGACAATTCGCTTATAAAAATGACAATTTCCTCGTGAAACTGACAATTTCTTCATAAAACTAACAATTCCTGCAAAATTTACGATTTCCTCTTGAAATTCATAATTTCAAATTCAAACTAAAAATTTCCTTAAAAAATTAAAAATTCCTTCAAAAAGGGCACTTTTGTTTATTTTTTTATTTTTTTCATAAAGTAGACATATGTCGATATGTCACTATAACATTGCTCTTGTGAAGCGTATTAGTCCGGGAGCCCACCATATGAAAAATCCGTATCATTTGATCGTGTCTGGCGCCTGCGCAGGACGTTTTTTATGGTCTAGGAGATGACACTTCTGAGATGGCCAGACATTTTCCGTGGGACAGGGGCTCACAGCAGAGCTAGCTGTTGGCAAACACACCTTTGGGCTGCTTGAAAACGGCTGGCAAGTGTGAAAATTGGTTCTTCGCCAGCAATAAACTAGAAAACCACCACCGCCATCCAATTTCGAATAAAGCCCTGGCTACTAGTGAGCGTCAAAATTTCACACTTTCTAAAGCTCGCTGATGGCGCTATCTACAATTGGACAGCGTTGTTGGTTTTGTAACGTATTGGTAGTGGGAAATGAATTTTTACTCTCGCCAGTCGTTTTCAAAGCACCCAAAGGTGTGTTTGTTAACAGCTAGCTCTGGTGAGAGCCCCAGTCCCACGGAACATTTCTGGCGATCTCAGAAGTGTCATCTCCTAGACCATAAAAAACGTCCTGCGCAGGCACCGGACACCTTGTGCTTATAATTTGACGTTTCGCGTAAATTCTGCTTTCAATGACAGTGGTGGATCCAAGGGAGGGGCCACAGGGTCCATGGCCTCTCCCTTGGAGTCGAGGCCACTTGCGCAAAACAAAACATCAAAACCTCCTCCAAAATCCCATTGATCACCTCTAATTTTAGGGTCATTTTCTCAGAGCCCAAAGGTCATAGGTTCTCGAGAGACGCGAAACGCCAAGTTATCTAAGGGGAAAAACCCTGGCGAATGGCCTCACCGAGGTGAACTTTTACGTTGAACGCTTCCACGTCAAGGGTAAAATTTATGCGAAACGGTCACGCCAAGGGCAAACTTTAAGCGAAACGTCACATTGTGAGGAAAAAAAAAAACTCTTTCGAAAGGCCGCGGCACAACTAGTAAACTATTCGCAAAATGCCCCATGTCGGACAAAACGTAACATTCGGGAAAACACTCACGTGAATCACCACATTCAAGGTAAAATTCACGTGAAATGCTGCATCAAGGACAAAAAATACACGAAATTCTTCACCAAGAGCAATGTTAAGGTGACATATTGTCCATTTCATGAAAAAACTCGTCGGTTTCACGATAAAATTGTCAATTTCATAACGAAATTGTGTTTCATGAGAAAACTTTCAATTTTTACTTCCATGTTCCCTACGGGAATGGAAGTATGGTGTTCGTGAAAAAAATCGAGTCCGAGCTGACATCAGATTCTTTATGCACAGCCTCAGAATATTTAAGACATCTCAAGGTTATAAGCTAGTTAGTTTTATATAAGTTAGTTTTATGAAGAAAATGACATATTGTACGACGAATTGTCAATGTAATGAGAAAATTGCCCTTTCTGAATGAATTTCCCATTTTGTAAGGAAATTGATTTGAACTGGAAATTGTTACTTTCAAGAGGAAACCGTAAAGTTTCTGAAAATAGTTAATTATCATTGTCATTGTAATTATCATTGTGTGGAAATTGTCATTTTTATAGCTAGTTGACATTTTTATAAGCGCATTGTAAATTCAATTAACAGTTTGTCCATTTGAAACAGAAATGTTTGTCAATTTGACGTGGAAATTGTCAATTTCACGTGGAAATTGTAACTTATCCACAATAATTTTATTTTTTGTCCTTGGAACTCATTAATTTTGCCCCGTGACTCGATGGGCAATCGCCCTTTTGGTGATTATTGTTATACGGTAATTGGTGGTCGTTTATTTTGACTTCAAACTTGTTATTTTTCGTATGAACAGCTGATTATACTTGGAAATGATCAATTTTAAGAGTGAACTGTCAATTTTATGAGGAAATTTTCAATTTAACGAGGAAGTAATCAATCCTATGGGGAAATTGTCAATTTTATAAGGAAATCGTGAATTTTATGAGGAAATTGTAGATGTTTTATAAGGAAATTGTACATTTTATAAGGAAGTGGTCAATTTTATGAGGAAATTGTATATTCCGTGAGGAAATTGTCAATTTTATCAAGAAATTGCATATCTTATGAGGACATTGTATATTTTATGAGGAAATTTCCAATTTCATGATGAGATCGTCAATTGTATGATTAGCTGATTTCGTGAAATTTGTTTGCCAGTTAACCAATTTCACTGGGTGGCCTATTTCAGTAACCGATTGCGCCAATTTTACGCACGAAGAACCGTTTTTAGCTGGTTTCACTCAATAAAAAAAGTAATTTCCCCGATTTCGCTCACTAAAAAACCAAATTTTGAGGGTTAAAATCGAAGGCTAGCCGTGGGACATATTATTGAGCTTTCCCTCCAACTCAGTTCATACGGCGGGAGGCATATTTTTGACGAACTATAATAGTTCACGTTACGTAGGTAGTTGTTGAATGTTGTTGTTTTTTTTTTTTTCACTTTCCCGGCCTTTGGGTTTCCTTAATTTTCCGATGTTTTAATTATCAGAGACTGAGAACTGTGTCTTCCACCAACAGTGTGACGTGTGGTAATGGTGGGGGGGGGGGGGGACCGGATGGAGTCAGAATATGGCCCCAGAATATGTTTCAATGTGACAATTATTTGTGTAAATATTGCCTAGAATGTTCAGTTTTGCGTAGATATAGACCTGAATAAGGTCTTAAGGAGGGGCCACTCAACAAAAATATTTCAGGATGCTCTCCAATTTCCAGTTGGTCGATTTTTAGGCAATAATGCTAGAAATTAAATATAATATTGGTAGATTTGCCCAAATAGGGGGGGGGGGTGATTCATGTAAGAGATGAAGTCAAATATTATTATTTTGATGACCGTATGTTTAAAAAGAATGAAATAAAAAAAGTTAGTTTGTGCTTGAATTGAAAAATAAGTAGAACTTTCTTCTTAGTAAAATCGGGTTTATTACAATTTTGGCGCGGCGGATTCAAGAAGCATGCAGAAGAAACTGTTCTTTTCTCTGTTAAACTACCTGGTGATCAGACGTGGCTTACTACTCCGAGTGAAAAACGAAAGCTATCCAATCATCAGCAGTTGCTTCAGCTTGATGATGTAGTCAACGCTCTCGCTGAAAATTTTCAGCAGCGTACTATTGCTGTTGATGCAGATGAGGTTCTGCTACAACATTTCAAACAGTTCTCGACAAACAATTCAGAATCGGACGATGATTTCCATGATCCACCTGGGAAAAATCGGCTCGAGAATACTTCGGTGTCAGACGTCATCACACTATTTGGTTCAATCTTGAAGGATCAACAAGAAAGGAGTATCGCGTTGATGGAAAATTTAATGTCGTCTTTGGTGACTAAATTTCACGGTAATCAACAGCGCGTGGATGTTCCCTTATTTGACGGAAAAAACGAAGATCCAAAAACCTGGATGATTATTTATGAAAAGGCTTGCGAAACGAATGGATGGGTTACTGATGCTTTGAAAGTCAACAATTTAATATCAAGTTTCTCTAAAGGTAGCACAGCTCACAAGTGGTACCATTCTCGTATGCTTGCCTCAGAGGAATCCACATGGTCTACGTGGAAAGCGTCGTTTATTGAAGCTTTCGGCCAAAATCAAGTCCAAGCAGCAAACACGTTCTTTTACACGTCGGGTTCGTTCATGGATTTCTGGTACGAGAAAGAGCGGTTGATTACCTTGGCATACGGAGCACTACCTGACAAAGCACTGGGATTGCTAATTCTGCTAGGTTTACCTGATTATATGCAAAACCAGATAGCACTTCTAACTTGGTCTTCAAAAGAAGAATTAAGGAAGATTGTTGAAAGACTAATGCCGCATGTTACGTCCGACTCAAAGGATCACGTCTCAAAGTTCAACCAGTCGTACAATACGAAGCGTAAATTTCAAAACAAATCGGAAAATCAAGGGAGTATCTCAACTGTTGATGACAATGAAATAAATAATGACTTTGTCTCTTACTCGTGTTTGTCAGAAGTGTCATTCGTACCAACCAGAAGGTTCAACATAAACGGGGTGCAGGCGCGGATCCAGGATTTTTCCAAAGGGGGGGCGCATTCAAAAAGGTGCAGAGGTCCCACCCCAAAGTGTGTATATGTATATAGTTAGTATATATTATACTCTTAAGGCCCATCTACATAAGATGCAAGAACGCGTGGACAGGACGCATTACAGAACCCAGAACGCAGTGCAGTAGTCAATAAACGATCAGAAATACTGTTAAGCCATGTGTTGTGTATTTTTTTCTTGGGTACTGCCCACGGATTCTTGCGTCTTATGTAGACGCGCCTTAGCTGTGGAAACGTACCACGTCTTAAAAACAGAGCCAGTGAAACATTTTAATTAAAAATACAAAACAGCACGGTTCACAGCCTCAACGATGGCAGAAAATAACTGAAAGGAAGCGTCTAATCTTCTTCGTTTTGATTTGGCAACTCGTGTGAGCTGACAGCTTCTGGGTCGATGTTGATGTCCCGATGAATATTTAGGAGGGCGAGAGAATTGAGACGTTCCTCACTCATTCTGGAACGAAGCCATGTTTTTATTCTTCTCAATGAAGAAAAGCTGCACTCTGCTGTTGCTACTGACACAGGTAATGTGGCCAGTATGTGCAGTAGTGACTTCAAAATGGGGAACGAATTTCCATCCAAGAGTTCGAAAATTTCATGGGCACATTTTTCCCGGTAAACTCAGAGTTTTCTTTGAAATGTCTTGAGCTAATATCATTTCGTTGAAAAGTCTGTTGAATCGGTGAATTCAAGTAATGGGTGATACTTGGCACATATAGGCAGCAGCTTCTCTTTCAACGTCGGAGGGTCTTCAATATTAACGAAATTTCGTGGCATTAAGAAATTTAAGCTGAAACAATTTATGGTCTCTTTGCTGAAACGGATCTTCATGTCGGCAATAACGTAGTCCAAGACTGGAATGTAAATACTTTTCCTCCAGTAAGCAGACGGATCAGATGGCGTAACTGCATAGTTTTCCCTAATGGTTTGACAGGAAGCAAGCCGCGGCTGACGTAGTGGCACATCAAGGTCATTCATGATTCTCATTGCGTCTTCAAAAATTAATGCAAAGAATGTTTGGGCATGGCTTCGCTTATTCTCCAAACAACCAATAACTTTGAGCGGAAAACCGGGAATTTCGAATCACCTACTTGAAAAAAACAAAAAAAATCTAGGGGTTTGAATGATAAGTAAATTATAGCGTATAAAGCCATTCGTGGCTTTTAGCGCTTCTGATTCGGCATGGCCGGGTGCGCGCCCACTGACTGATTGGCGATGAGTAAATTAGAACTGCCACACCTCACAACGCTTGTATTTGGCCAAACTTTCAGAAAATAAAAATAAAAATAAACCATGGTTTTGCTTATTCGTGCTATCGAGTGATATTCATTGTTTACCCACGAGGAACAATGATTATTACAATAATTTATTACATAATTATTATTTTTCACGTTAATCTTCTCATAGCGAAAAAATTTTTTTTTTACCAGACCCAAGGGGGGGGCGCGCGCCCTGCGCGCCCCCCCTCTGGATCCGCGCCTGACGGGGTGCCTATCCCAGCTTTATTAGATACTGGCGCTTCTGTAAATTTGACGAACTACAAAATGGTCGAACAGAGCAACTGGACGCTCGAGAATGACGTCATTTTGATGAGGGCTTTCAACAATACTAGAGAAAAAATTGTTCATTCGGTTCGACTTGAAATAGAATTTGAAGGAAAAATCGTTCATACCAAGGCTTTTGTGTGTAAGTCAATTTCACATAGCTTTATATTGGGGTATCCTACTCTTCACAAACTTGGGTTTTCCCTTGAGTTTACTCCTAAGACGTGTGATTCGGCTAGCGTTCTGAAAAATGCAATTTATAGCAAAAATGAGGCCGTCTCATTGTTTCCTTCAAATAATACAAAATTAGACCAAAAATTTGCAGTGGATTTCCAAATAAAATCGGGTGTTGCACCTGTATGTCTTAAAGCTTACAGGCTTTCTCGCGAACGCTACATCTGGGCTCAACAAAAAATTAATGAAATGCTCGAGAAAGGTATTATCAGTCGTTCAGATTCTAGTTTTTCTTCTCCTTGCGTGATTGTTCCTAAGAGTAACGGGTCATGGCGTCTTTTCAAGATTATAGAGAACGAACAAAATAACCGATATGGATCCATTCCCATTTCCCTTAATTGACGACCTAATTTGCCGTTATGGTGGATGTCGTTTTTTTTTCAAAACTCGACCTGAAGGATGGCTTCCACCAAATCCCTTTAACCGAAAAAACCAAGAAATATACCTCGTTCGTCCTCCCGTTCGGTCAATTTCAATTTAATTTTTTACCTTTCGGGTGGAAAAATTCGCCGCCAAAATTTCAACGTTTCATGACTTCGGCGTTGGGAGACCTTTTGAATGACCCGGTCATTTCGGTATACATTGACGATATTTTGATCGGTGGAAAAACTAAAGATGATTGTGCCCGCAAAACTTTCCAGGTCGTCAAGAAGCTATCTGAACTGAATTTACAGTTGAACTACGAGAAAAGTCAATTCTGTGAAGAAAAAGTAACATTCTTAGGTCGCTTGATAGACGGGCAAACGAAAACTACGAAAGAGGAATCAGTTGAAAAAGTAAGAACAATGAAACGGCCTAACGATTTGCACACATTGCGGGTTTTCACTGGGCTCACAGGCCATTTCAGGGCATTTATCCCGGATTATGCAAAAATAGTTAGACCTCTTGATCGTCTGAAGAGCAAGGATGTGAAATTCGTGTGGTCAAACGAATGTGAAAAAGCATTCCAACTTCTAATATCCAAGATTTCTGCAAATCCTGTTCTCACACTTCCTGATTGGACATTACCATTTGAACTGTGTACGGATGCCTCAAATTTCGGTTGTGGTGCCGTGTTATATCAAAGAGATGCACGTCAGCCTAAAGTTCGTCAGCTCAGAGTGATAGGTTATTTTTCACATACGTTCACTAAAGCAGAAGTGAATTATTCCGTGACCGACAAAAAAGCTTTGGCAGTAATTAAAGCCGTAAAATATTTTCGTTCTTATTTGGAAGGGCGAGAATTCACAGTCAATACAGACCACCAAGCCTTGTCATATTTATTGGATTTAAAAGAACCGAGAGGACGTCTAGGAAGATGGCAAGTTTTCCTCATGTCATATAACATCAAAATTAATCACAGAAGTGGAAAAGAGCTCGAAGATGCTGATGCAATTTCACGCCTATGCTTAGAGCGAGAGGAAACCGAATCGTTGCCAGTCAGTAACTTAGTCCAAAGGCTCGACACAAGAATTAAAATTGACCCCCTTCACAAGAACGAGGTTCTGCGAACTTACCATGATGATCCTGATTCTGGTGGTCACGATGGGTTTTTACGGACATATTTCAAAATCAAATCGCGTTTCTTCTGGCCAAAAATGAAGCAAGAAATTCATCAGTACGTCAAGTCTTGCCACGTTTGCCAGATAACAAAATTCAAATACCGTCCAAAACCAGATACATTGATAATCCAAAACAAGTCTGAAACGCCATTTGAATGCCTTCATTTAGATTTTGGAGAAAAAGTTAAAAAAAAGGAAGGTTATCCCCAGACCCAATCATTTCTAGTTGTCGTCGACGAGTATTCTCGCATGATCTTTACAAAAGCTATGAAGGAGAGTTCTAAAGCGGTAATACATTTTTTAAAAAGTCTACCCTTCATCAACAGGGTGAAAAAAATAGTAAGCGACAACGGTCCACAATTCACGTCGCAGGAAATGAAGCAATTCGCAGTTGAAAAATCAATCCAATGGATTACGTCTGCTCCTTATCACCCTGAAGGCAACGGCTTAGCAGAACGGAAGATGAGAGATATCAAACAATATCTCACCAAAATTTTAAGGGAGGCTCGAAAAGATGTCTAGAAGCTGCAATGAATCACTTAAATCGCTCCTACTCATCAGCTCTCGGATGCTCGCCTTATTTCAAAGCTTACGGAATAGTGTCCGTATTTCCTGCTGATGAGAAGTTCGGAATAAAAGGAGATTCTATCTCCGAACAATTAATGCCAAAAACAAAGGAAGCTCAATACTATAAGAATATGAAGAAACATTTTGACAATCGACGTCCTAAAAACATACCAAAATTTGAAGTGGGAGATAAGATTCTTATTCAATGTGGCTATAGAGGAAAGGAACCAAACGTCAAGGGCCCCTATGTGCTTAAAAGGATCATATTCAAGGACAACTACCTCAAAACGTTATTTTACGAAGATGACCAGAACAATGAAAAGACAACTTCAATTCGAAACACTCTTCCTTACCATTGTCGGAGCAATGGTGATTCTTAAGAAAGGGGATGTAAGAGATGAAGTCAAATATTATTATTTTGATGTTTAAAAAGAATGAAATGAAAAAAGTTAGTTTGTGCTTGAATTGAAAAATAAGTAGAACACTCTTCTTAGTAAAATCGGGTTTATTACAATTCTGTAACTTGCTAAATTTACGTGTCGTAAAATGGAAGAAGGGCGAGTACCTCGTTTCCATGGTTTTTACGATACCTAGTGACTGCGGAATTTTCAGGGACGACCTAATTTGCAGAATGAACAAAAGTCTGCAGAATGGGGTGTTTAAGATTTTTCACAGGCTCCAAAATTCGTATGTGAGTTCAATTAAGTACCGGACAATAGTTACCTCTCAGTTACTTGCACATTTCCCAAAAGTACTAGTACTTGTACCTGAGAGGTACCCTGCAGAATGAACAATAGTCTGCAGAATGGGATGATTAGGATTTTTCACAGGCTCCAAAATTCGTATGTGAGCTCAACTAGCTACCTGACAATAGTAACCTTTCAGTTACTTGCACATTCACCAAAAATATTAGTACTTGTACTCGAGAGGTACCCTGCAGAATGAACAAAAGTCTGCAGAATGGGGTGTTTAAGATTTTTCACAGGCTCCAAAATTCGTATGTGAGTTCATCTAAGTACCGGACAATTGTTACCTCTCAGTTACTTGCACATTTTCCCAAAGTACTAGTACTTGTACCTGAGAGGTACCCTGCAGAATGAACAAAAGTAGTTTGTTGAACTCACATACGAATTTTGGAGCCTGTGAAAAATCTTAAACACCCCATTCTGCAGACTTTTGTTCATTCTGCAGGGTACCTCCCGGGTACAAGTACTAGTACTTTTGGGAAATGTGCAAGTAACTGAGAGGTAACTATTGTCCGGTACTTAGTTGAACTCACATACGAATTTTGAAGCCTGTGAAAAATCTTAAACACCCCATTCTGCAGACTTTTGTTAATTCTGCAAATTAGGTCGTCCCGAATTTTCACGCGAGAACGTGTGGTCTCGAAGAAAAAATAATAAATTCTTAAAGCCCTGTTCACAAGCTCTATGTTTACGTTCTGTGGAGTCTATGCAGCCAAACAGATTTACTCCCTCAAAAATAGAAGCATTTTTATAGGTTGCATAGTTACCACACAACACAAACGTAGAGCTTGTGAACAGGGCCTAATAGACCGAGAGCTGGCGACAGTCCCATTCAACCGGAAGAACATAGTCACCGAATGTGTGCAAAATGATGGCATTTGACCCCCTATTTACGAGTCCGGAAGTCTGCCATGCTGTATCTGGGGCCTAAGGATTTTATAGCTAATTAAAGTCCTTAATTTGGGACATTAATTTAACCAGAAGAACATAGACCCGAAACTAGTCTCATTCGAAAGGTTTTATGAAGCTGATTACGAATATGATCGTCTGCCGCCGTCTGCCTGGGGCATTTGCCCTCTGTGGCTCGCCAAAAACATGCAATTCGGTGAATTTTGATTAACCGGAAGATAACAGTCCTGAAACTGGTCTTATTCGATAGGATTTATGGAGATGATTACAAATAAAATTGTCTGCCGGCATCTGCCTGGAGCACTTGCCCTCGGTGGCCAGTAAACTCCTTAAATCAGGGGCATTAATTAACGGGATGAACTAAGTCCGGAGAATGGTCTTTTGCAACCCGTTTCATGTGGCTGAATACGAAAGTGATCGTCTGCCGGTGTCTGCCTGGGGCACTTGCCGAGGGCAAATGCTCCACGCAGACGCCGGCAGACTATTACATTTGTAATCATCTACTTAAAACCTATCGAATAGGACCAGTTACAGGACTGTGCTCCTCAGTTATTTAAAATTTAACGAATTACGTGAGTTTGGCGAGCCACAGAGGGCAAATGCCCCAGGCAGACGCCGGCAAACCATTATATTTGTAATCATCTCTATAAATCCTATCGAATAAGACCAGTTTCAGGACTGTTATCTTCCGGTTAATCAAAATTCACCGAATTACGTGTTTTTGGCGAGCCACAGAGGGCAAATGCCCCAGGCAGACGGCGGCAGACGATCATATTCGTAATCAGCTCCATGAAACCTTTCGAATGAGACTGTTTTCAGGAATATGTTCTTCCGGTTAATCATTTTCCTCGGGTGCAGTTTGACTAGTCAATAAGGGCAAGTGCCCCAGGCAGACACCGGCAGACGATCACTTTCGTATTTCGGAGAGAAAATCCGGGATATTGGGGCTTTACAGAGTTAATTTCCGAATAATTTGGTTTTTGAAGAATTCAGCCCAACAAAATTAGATTTTCCGCAAATTTGGCTTTTAAGCCGCTAGATCCACAAAAAGGGGCCTTGAATGATCCAGAAGTGCGTATTTGAGCCAAACACCCGAAATGTCCATTTGAAATAGCCAAATCCACGAAATTTGGTTGTTAAAGTGGACCAAACCGTGGATTTTAGAGGAAGACAAACTGCCTAATTGAGGCTTTAAAAGGCTAAATCCTGGAAATTTGATTTTTGAAGATCCCTCGAAATTGCAATAGAATGAGGGAAACCTCGCGAAATTGTCTTTTGAAGAAGACAATCACGAAATTGTCTTATAGGTTAAGCCAAACCTTCGAAATTGATATTTGAAAGAGCCAAACCAACGGAATTGGTTAATTCAATTGAGACGAACCTCCAAAATTGTAACTTCAAAGAGCCAAGTCCGTTATTTTAGTCATTTTCAGAGAACGAACTGCGAGTTCAGCCATTTTCAAGGGGCAAATCGTCATTTTAGTAATTTTTAGGGCCTATGCAGTCAGTTTTGCAATTTGTAGGGCGCGAAGCCAAGGCGTGAATGCTCAGTTTTGGACATTCTTGGCACACTTTTACCATTTTCAGAGCAGGAATGATCTGCATAGGCATTTTAAGGGCTCGAATCGTCAGTTCTAGTCATTTTTAGAGTGCGAGGAGCCAATTTAGCTGTTTTAGGACGCCAAGGCCACTATTGGTGCGCCATTGGTCGATTTAGCCATTTTTAGGGCGCGAATCATGAACTTTTCAGGTATTTTCACGGCACCCTAATCGTACGTCTAACAATTTATAGGGCGCGAGAAATCAGTTTGGCTATTTTTAGAGCGGCAATCGCCAGTTTCGCTATTTTTAGGTCGTAGTATTTTTTTCGGGGGTGGCGGGGAGGTTGCCTTTCCCGGCCAAGCCGAGACCGGCGACGCCAAGGCCACAAGTGGGCTCCTACGTCATACCCATCTATCTAACTGGGCACTTCACATCCGTACTTCGCGGGCGTTTCGGTCGGTGCGCGGTTTGTTGAACGCACACCGCCGGGAACGCCCACACACGAAGCCGAGTGTGCCGTGTCACAGCTCGCCGCAGCCTTATAGTGTAGTGGGCAATGGCTGGATTCGAACCCAGGCCCGCTGGGTTGCGAAGCGAGCATTGAATCCATCACACCATCGAGGCGCGCCCACGTAGGTCGTAGTAAATAGTAAGTTTAGTCATTTTTAAGGCGCGAAAATAGTCAGTTTTTGCCATTTTTTGGTGCAACTATAGTTAGTTTATCCGGATTTTTGGGGGGAATACCTAGTTCAGCTATTTGAAGGATGCGAGTGGCTATCAAGCCAGTTTTAGTAGAGCAAAGCATACAATTTCTGAAGCCCCCCCCCTTTTAAGCAAAACCTGAAACCGCGTCTTTGTTTAAGTATACATTTACGATTTCCACCGGCTGTTAGGGGGCCTCCCGATAGTTCTCGCCTAGGGGCCCCGCGAGGGCTAGAAACGGCCCTGCTCTTACCAAAATATCCATTAGAACTAAATAATTCAACTACAATTACGATACCAATCTTCTTTATTTATTAGTGCCAAACTAAGGCAATCTCAGTTTAAACACTAGTCTAGTCACGCGAATTCGCACTGCCTTGCCCTCCTCCCCCTTTTTTCCCTGTATACTCCAATGAGTCAAGTTTTCCCCTGAAAAAAAAAAAATTGTAACCTCTTTTGACTTGTCATGATGTTGCGATTAGTTGAGCTGAGGCTAGCGTGAAACCCTACGATTTCGTTTCATAAAATTCCCAAGTTCCAGACTGAGTCAGCACCCCCCACCTACCATCACTAACGGTCGGATAACATATTTTCATCAATAAATTGGGAGAGGGGAGATGGTTAACACAGGAAACATGATTAAGTGTCTTGTACCTACCCTAATGATATCGTTAACGTTAAGATAAAAGTTCTTTACGAGTGATTAATTACACGGACCTATTGAGAGGAAAAAAAAAAACGCTATTCAATAGAAGTGATAGAGATGAAGGGGGGGGGTAGGATCATCTGTCAGACTGTTCCACCTTCAGTATCGATATTTTCTTTCTAGGGGCGAAGGTCGTCGAAGAAAAAAAGAAAGAAAGAAAAAAAAAAAAAAAAGAAGTTTAGTAGGGTAAAAATTGAACTGTTATTCAAAAAGTGTGCTATTGTTGTCGAGGTCTATTCATGACAAACACGGCCTCTTCCACATTTCGCCCGAATTTTCTTCTTTATTTTGGGGAAGTCTGTTGAAGAACCCTCTCAATGTGAAGTACCTTCCCTTATAGAAATTAATGAAAAAAGAGTTGCAAAAAAATGTGTGATTTTAATTTTATACTGTTGCTGAAATTGTGCAGTGTTTTTCGAAAATGGAAGCAAGTCGCTAACCTTTTTAATGAGAGCTTGAAGAATGTCTTTAGGTAAAAATCCGAGAGACAAGATATCTTTTTCTTGTTGAAAAATAGAGTAGTCTTTGTTTGAGTACTTTTCCCCTTCGGATGAACTCGTTAAAGAGTCACCACCGTCATAGTTAGGAATGCCCCCCTGTGACGTAATACTCGGACGTCTCCTCGGGCGGCTCAACGTCGGCACGATGGGCACTGGAATATGACTGGATCTAACTCGTTTCCGTTCGGCGGCCTGCATTACTTGAAATGGGATTTTTTCGATTTCACTTTCGACAGATTTATTCGTTTCGGAAGCTAACGAGCTTTGATCGTCATGAGCTTCGTTTGTTACGTCACTGTCGGGTGTTCTCAACTTGACCACTTCACCGCCGAAATGAACTCGTCTGGGTGTTTTCTTTTCTGGATCGTCGACGTTTTCTTCGACTAATTTCATTTCGTCGTCATTAATTTTGACGTCATTGTCAAGTACGACCGTCTCCAATTTTTCGGGTCCATCCTCAGAGTCCTCCTGGTTGCTACTTTCAGCGCTGTCGTTTTCCCCGGTTTTAATTTCTTCGGACATTACCTGAAGCGGTGAGAAACTATTTTCACTCCATTCTTCGTCATTGGCAACGGGCGGTGGACTCTGTAGATCTATGCCCGAATCTCGGACGTCGGAATCAATTTGATACATGCTACGAATAACGTCTAAATCTCTTTTAACTTGAGGGTAGTAGCTCTCAAGGAAGTGATCGAATCTCATCTCGCCCACGAGATCACGTATTTTATAAAGCGACTCAATCGCCAGTCTTTGAAAAGGAAGCTGGGCAAGTTTCTTCGAGACGGCTGTGACAAGATGTACAAGAGTTTGATGTGATATCGACTCTGTTTCATCCAGTAAACGAGGAAGAATGTTCATGACGGTGCCTTGTAAACTGCTCGATGCTACAGGCGACTCAATTCCAGTACTTACGACTGATCGAATGACAAATTCAGGGTCGGTAGTGTATTTCAAATAAGTGCTAAGAACTTCAAGAGCGCTGTTCCTGAGAGCGGGCGCCGAGTGACCCAGATTTTGAACAACGTCTATCAATACAACGGGCACCATGAGTGAGTCAAGCTCTTCCGACCCGTACGAATTGGCCACAACTGGAATGATATCGTTTAAAACTCTAAGCGCGTGCTGACGCACTTCCCACTCGAGACCGTTCAGTCGAAGTGTCAACTCGGTGAAAACGCGCGTTCTATCGTAATTGGTTGGAAAGCGATTGTACCGCGTGATCGACTCCCAGATGGGTGTCAACTCGAGAAGTTTCCCGCTCGCTGGACGACCGCCGCCGCGGATCGGCGTCGACGGTGGCATGGAGACGGCGGCCGCCGCTGCAGCAGCGGACTCGGCGATTTTTGTTTTCAACTCCATGGCCACGGTAGGAACATAACACTCCGTTAACAACCATCTGACTGGCACAACAAAGCCTTACCGACTTATCGATCGAATGGTTCTCCTTCCTACAAAAAAGGGGCTTTCCGCGTCTGACACACTTACATAGTTATATTTTCAAGGATTACCATCTACCCCACTTTCTTTTTTTTTAAAGGGTTTTCTTGGGGAAGGGAACCCGAAGGGTTAACGCCTGATTACACTAACACGCAAATTTGATACCACGACAAGATTGCTCCACTTATGAAAAATGTGAGTGCACAATACATGCTACCCTAAGAAAAGACATGAAGACCCCCAAGAAAATTCATAAACTATGAACTAATAATAAGCGTTTCAATTTCAAGTGACATTTCTTACTTCGTATACCACTCAACATTCCACAAATTGTTCATCTCTAACGCCTTTTCTTATTTACAGAAAGTGGCAATAAAAGATTAAAAGCCGGATTTCATTGATACCTTTGAAGAAGAGTTGTCGATTTTGAATTTAAGGTATTCCTTCTCATGCAATAAATAAATCGCTACCTCCCGAGATCTTTCAAGTGAGACGTCTACAAACTCTATACGTACTTACTTGGAAAACATCTTGCGTCAAGTGCCAGACAAATGCTGGTAGTCGGCGGCGCGGCGCTACCCCTCCGGTGTAAATGGGAGCTTTGGCCTCTTGAAAGACCTTGAGGAAAATGAAAGAACCTCTATTGAGTCTATTCAAGAGAGTGTGTGTGTGTGTGTGTGAGAGAGATAGAAAATTGCTTTTAAATTGAATAATCGCGCTTATTTATAAACAAACTCCTTTTGTTTATTTTACAGACTTTTCCAACAAGTATTACCTATAAAAATGTGCCATTCGTGGCTTTCCCCCCTCTCATACATTAAAGGCTTTTAAGATGGAAAATTACAGAGAAAAACAACGTTAATGAATAGTAGGTATACTTTCATTTTTTCGCTAGTGAGTGATACAAAAGTGTAGAGATTTCAGTGCTTAATTTTGACAAATTGCCGCGAATCAGCGCCTTTTCCAAACCTTATTCACAGATTAGCGCTTTTTCTCAGTTTAAAGCCACGATGAGCACTTTTTCTTGCATTTAAGCCGTAAATTGGATATTTGTCTTCATTTCAGTATCGAATTTGCAACGCTAAGCGAGCAAATAAAACCTACGGTGGAGCGGAGAGGTATGGGCCGCCTCCCTAATCCCCTCCAACGCCAGGAGTATGCGAGAAAAAGGCGAAACAAAAATTAAATTGCATAAAAAATGAGGAGAGGACTTTCGGACACGGAAGAAGCGAGAGCAAGAGTTGAGATCGTCATCATAGAGGTCAGATTATAAAACTGTAAATTGTTTAACCAAATTGATTGTTTTTTTTTTGCTAGCTTAAGTTTTGCCCCCTTTTTATAAATCCGCCAAATATAAATATTTTATTCGGTTACGTCATACCCCTCATTTCTACCAAATTACCTCTTCCTTAGGTGCTCGTAGTGAAATCAAAATCATTACGGTGCAGACTGGCGCCCAAACAGTTTGAACCCATTATTTTTCGGTTATTTTAAAAGCCCTTTACCCTTCATCCAGTAATTCGTAAAAATGTCGTCCACCTCCCAACCGTCCACAAATTTCAAGTGCTCTTCGTGCAAAAGACAATCCTCAGATCCCCCAATTGTTTGTTCACAATTTCAATCACAAAGGTGCGAAAATTGTAGCAAAATAACGCTCATAAATTTTAAGAAGTTAAATCAAGAACGAAAAGAATCTTTTGTTAACAATTGTTGGAGCATAAATCCCCAAATCGAAGCCCTTAAATCCGCTGTACGATCGGTTCTTGAAAAAAAAAGAACATTCCCAAACGATGTAAACGAATGGTTCCATAAAGAATTGGAAAAAAGTCCAGTAATAAAAAAATTAGAAGAGTCCCAGGTTCAAATAGATAAAAAGTTAGACCAACTCATCAAAATGATGACTCAGTCCTCTCTTCACATTGTCCACGACGAATCAACCGCGAACCCCCTCCAACAGCCCCCATCTACTCATAAGAAACTACCAGATATTAATCCTCCCACCGCCCAACCCGAACAGAATGCCACCGTCTCTGAAGACTCCCCGTCCGCTAGTAACATTTATACAAATAATAATGCCGAATTAACAACTGACCCCCAGACTGGTAAAGTTACGTTTAAACACCCCACCAATTTTTCCCATTTTAATAACAACGATTATCAACAAAAGCTCCCAAAATATATTCTAAATGCAATTGACCAAGTCCCTCAATTAAAAACCAATAATCTTCACTCCATCATGAAATTTTTACTAAAAACAAAACGTATATCCAATATATCAGGAAATAGTTTCAACCAGGTCCTGCTCCATTTATCAATAGAACAAAAAAATGAATATTTGCAACGGCTGGTTTTCCAGGAACAAGTCTCGGACTTCGAGACGCTCACAAACAAAATTTTTCATGAACTTATAAATATCCATGGAATGTCCGACCTCCAACGCAATTGTTTATTTCGCCCCCAGTTCAGCTCAGAATCCTTTCGTGAATTTACAGATCATTTGAAACGGACGAACGAAATTTTAAAGTCCCACACCGAAGAGGAAATAATAGGAATCGCCCTGAATAATGTGGCACACGCAAGACGCAATTATTTCTATACGTTAAAGCCCCCCTCAAATTACGAGTGTTGTATTTGTGGGCATTTTAATGAGTACCGAAATAAACGAACAGAAACTTTTATTAGCGAATCGTATAAAACCAAAAAAAAACTGATACTGATATGGAAAACATAGGGAACAGGGAAGGAAGGTAATTGATATATTTGTTAAGGGAGTTCTGGGGAAAACAGGACGAAGCTAAACGGATTGGGATACAACATCTCTTCCTCTCATAGTGAATTAAAGTAATTACAAAAAAACAAATTATGAAGCGGTAAAAAGAAAGGAAAAAAAAAAAAAAAAAATTGAACAATGAATGTTACGGTGAATGTCTTAGCGGCGGCCGGATCACGCGCTTCGTTCTGCGCGGTAAAGTCCGACAAGGCGAACCTGAGACATTCAGCGGCGGCGTTCTCACCTCGGACGTCGATGGGCTTCCCGGTGGAGTCTCCACGTCTGACAATTGAGATCGCTCGTAGAAGCGGACGCGTCACTCTAGCTCAGGTGACCCTGGGGCAGCACGTTCGCCGAAAGGGATTTGCATTCCCGGCCCTCGACGCATTTGGTCGACATGCCGTTTGTACCGGACGTCCCGACACTCGATTTCATAGTGGAGATCGCCGAGCACGGCAGCGACTCGACCCTGAAGCCATTTAGGGGAAGACTTAGTAGTCCCGTAGCCTCGAAATAAAACGACGTCTCCTAATTGGAAGTGTCGAAAATTGTGGACTGATGGTATTTTCATTTCTCTTTGTTGTTGGAAATCCGGGAGAGCCAAATCTAGGCGTCCTCGGATCGCTCGATTTAGAAAAAGGACAGCGGGTGCCAGCCCAGTAGTGGCGTGTGGAGTCTTTCTGTACTGGAACAGGAAACGATTGAGGCACTGCTGGATAGTTGAAGTCGACGCTTGCGCCGCTCGTAGTGCTTTCTTTACGGTTTGTACCGCCCTCTCCGCCTGACCATTAGTTGCGGGATGGTATGGTGCGGTACGCTTGTGGTATTTGACACCTTGCACCTTAAGAAAACGCGTGAAGTCGCTGGATGTAAACTGAGGCCCATTGTCAGTGACGATAGTAGTAGGGGATCCGTATGAAGAAAACAACTTTTCCAGGATCGCGGATGTCGACTCTGTTGTTGAGGAGCGTGTGACCTCTACCTCCATCCATTTGCTGAAGGCGTCCACCACGATAAGCAGGTAAAAACCATTCATCATAGGACCAGCATAATCCACATGGATTCGCTCCCATGGACGTGAAGGGTAGTCCCAATGGTGCTCTGTGAACCGCTCTGGTGCGTTCAAGTTTTGCCGGCACGCTGAACATGAGGTGGCCAAATTTTCCAGGTCGCTGTTAATTCCAGGCCAGTACACGAAACCTCGCGCCAAGCCCTTCATTTTCGACATACCCATGTGCCCTGAATGTAGTTCCTCCAATATGAGGGGGCGAAGTTTAGTTGGGATGACTACTCGATTTTCGAACAATAAGCAACCATTCGAGTGCGTATACTCTCGTTCACCGTCCTTCCACTTGCCGAGATTGTGTCCTTGTAGAACGATTTGGAGAAGCGGACCAAGTTCCGGATCTGCCGCAGTTGCTGCAGCGATCTGCTGAGAATCGACAGGAAAATTCGAGATCGAGTGGAGCATGAATTCATCAAACTCGTCGGCCTCTCCAGGCTCAGGAAGCTTCGGTGTTCCCGGAATGGAACGTGACAGGTAATCGGCATTGCAGTGCTGAGCAGTCGGACAATATATGATCTTGTAATTGAAATGTGTCAAGAAATCAGCGTAATTGGCCATGCGTGAAATACATAATTTTGGGAGAGTTGTTGACGGATGAAATATTTGAGTTAACGGCTTTTGATCGGTAATTGAGGTAAACTGACGAGCGTAGAGGTAATGAAAGAATTTCTGGCAAGCCCGTACTATTGCTAGCGCCTCTTTATCGATCTGAGGATATCGGCACTGTGTGGAAGTGAAAGCTTGACTGGCGTATGCGACAGGACGTTCGGAACCATCTTACAGGCGATGGGAAAGAACAGCGCCCATTCCGACCGGACTGGCGTCGGTCGCCAGGAGGAGCGGTAGTCGATCGTCGTAAGGAAGCAGGACCGTATCCGAAGAGAGGATGCATCTCAGCGTGTTGAAGGCTTCCTCGCATGCCGGATTCCACTGGAAGGGAGTAGACTGAAGGCAGGCCCGAATTGGCCAAGAAATGGTACTGAAATTTGGAATGAATTTTGAATAGCAGGTGCATTTGCCTAGAAAAGATTCGGCCGTTTTAGGATCGGTTGGAGCAGGCGACATCAGCAGAGCTTTAATGTATTCTTGACTGGTATGAATGCCGGTTTCGTCAATGGTATGGCCAAGAAAATCGATCCGATTTTCGAAGAAGCGGCACTTCGCCCGATTCAATTTTAGTCCCACGTCTCGGAAGCGCGTGGTTAAGACCTTTAACATTTGTAGAGAGTCTCTAGCGTGAATAAGAATGTCGTCGTAGAAGTTAATAACGTTGGGAATCCCCGCCAACACTTTTTCCATCTCTCTTTGCCACGTAGCCGGAACAAAGGCTGCACCGTAGACAGCACGAGTGGGACGTATTAAACCGTGAGTCGAGGTGTTAAGAGTAAGAATTTCGCTAGCCATCGGGCTTAGAACCAAGTGTGAATATGCATCTGTAACATCAAGGTGGCAGAAAATTTTGGAGGCGCCGATTTCATTAAACAAATACTCAGCTTTTGGAATCGGGTGCTCGTTGATAATCATTAGCGGATTTACTGTTGGTTTGAAGTTTCCTGTAATACGTAACTGACCATTCTTTTTCGCAACCACGTGTGTCGGCGAAGCCCATTGTGACGACGCGACGCGCACATACTGGCCCGATGCTAGTTTGCGGTCAATTTCGGCTGCGTAACGAGCCTTTAACGCATAGGGCACCTCAATGGGGCGAGCGAATACGGGTTTGGCATTTGGAATCAGATCAATTGAAATAGGATCCGTTTTCAGGACACCTGCCTGCTCATCGAACACATCGCTGAACTGCGCTAGTAGAGATTCAACTCCGATGGACGGTTCTGCGCACTTACTACTGTGTTCGTGCGAAGAATTTCTTGGAACGGAATGTCGTGAACAAATCTGGCAATCCATTGTCTGCCAGTGTTGGGCAGATAACGGACAAAATTATCTTAGATAAAGATAAGATAACAATGAGGACACCTTAAAAGATAAGATAAAGATAAGATATATAAAAAATTATCTTTTATTTTTAGATAAATATTAAGATAACAAAAATAAATTATTCGTTGGCTTTTAGAAGAAGCAAAGTGTCGCGTTACGTGAATTCTCGATTTTCCGCCGTCAGATTCAAATTGCTATATTAATGGAAATGGAATGAAATAATCACAAATTCACAACACACAGACAAAAACAGGGGAATAGACGAATAGCCCAGTCAGTAGTAGTCTTGACCTTGACTGGCTGAAACCTATGAGAAATAGAGAGCTAATACTTTGAATGTTTTTGAGGGAGTTGAAAAAAATTATCTTTGTCTTTATCTGGGTTATCTTTGTCCTCGAGATAAACCGAATAGTGATAGATAAAAGATAAATAATAACCCTTCTTAAAATTCCGTCAGATAGATAATACTGTTGTCTGCCCATGAGGGTGGAAACTGATCCCTCGCAAATGTACGCATCCAAAGAGTCTTGTCTGCCATTGTAGGTGACGGGAAGTGTAATTTTCCCGATGCATTTGATAGTATCGCCGGAGTAGCTTTTAAATATCCTATCAGAAGGAGTTAACAAAGAAGAAAAATTAGGTATCAATTTTCGAATAGTATTAACACTCATCATGGAACAAGCAGCTCCCGTGTCAAGCTCCATTACTAATGGTTTATCGTTTATGGAGACAGTAAGCATAGGTCTCAGGCCCGGAGAGTCAGCCACGTGAACGTGACCTAGGAAACTCACCGATGACACATTAGGCCCAAAATCAGAGGATTCCGAGACTTGATTATTTTTTGACTGGCGACAAGCGCGTCCATTATGTCCTACTCGGCCACAATTGAAACATTTAGCGGTACGGAACTTACAGTCGGCACGCCAGTGGTCTGTTTCGCCACACGAGTGACAAGAGGTCGATTTTTCTGTAGTAATCGATGCACGAGACTCTCTCGAACAGCTGCGACGGGGGGGGGGGGGTGCCCGAGAATCACGGCGAGAACTTCGTCCCCGGCGACCACGCGATCGGGAAGACTTTTGGAATGTCTTTAGGGGGGCCGGCTCATAGCCAAGCCTGAAGACATCTGTACCTGAACGAGTCCCCTCCTGAAGCCCCAGCTGGTCGGACGCAAAAGAGGTTGCCTCCATTTCGTACGCAATGATTAAAGCCTCCTGGAAGGTTGTAGGTTTTTTTGAAACGATCTCGTCGCGAATATCCCTGCGACGAATACCATGGAGGAACTGAGCAATCAACGCTCGATCCAGGTACTCCTTGAATTCACAACATGCGGACGCAGCACGTAACCGCGCAGTGTAAGCCTTAAGAGTTTCAGTGGGTTCCTGCTTAACCGCTCGAAACTTTATCTCCTCCGCATACATATTGACCGGGGGATCTAAATGATCGATCAGCATAGCCGTGATTTGATCGTAAGTCAGCGCATCGACAGAGTTGGGCTGCTGAAGATGCTCTAGGTGTGTGTTGAGGTACGATCCCATGTACACTAAAACAAGTTTAGCCTTCTCAACCGGAGTGGTGACCTGAGCAAGTTGCAGAGCTCGGCTGAAACGCTCGAAGTAAACCTTCACAGAAGGAAAACTAGCTGGCTCGTATTGTTCGAAATGATCGCGACGATGGTCGCTCGGAGCCGGAACTTTAGTACCCGATACCTTCATCTTTTGAAGTCTGCGAAGAAGCTCCGTCTGCGTTTGTTGCATTTGCTGAATGAGCTGAGCCAAGGGCAAGGACACGCCCGCACCACCTTCAGCCATCGATAATACTGACCGTACTCACGAGGAAGAAAGAGAAAAAAAACCGCACGTATTAGTAGAAAAAGCGCACCACTTCTGACACCACTGTTGTATTTGTGGGCATTTTAATGAGTACCGAAATAAACGAACAGAAACTTTTATTAGCGAATCGTACAAAACCAGAAAAAAACTGATACTGATATGGAAAACATAGGGAACAGGGAAGGAAGGTAATTGATATATTTGTTGAGGGAGTTCTGGGGAAAACAGGACGAAGCTAAACGGATTGGGATACAACAACGAGGAACTGGAAAGATTCGTGGCTCAAGTCGAGCAAAAAGAATTAAATTATTCCCCCCATAAACACTATTCCCGACCCTCCAACATTTATCCACGGCCATCCCCACCAACAAATTTTACGTATCGTCCTTCGCAAAATAGCGCAAATATTTCTCGCCCGAATTATTATTGCGAGCGTGAAGCTCTGCCCCCAGCCAACAGAAGTGACCGCTACCGTACGCCGCCAACCCACCGGGAGACGAAAAGAGGCGACTGTCCCAACTCGTCCTCACTTCACCATATTCAAAGAAGTACCCCACCCCCAATCTTCCGCCTCAATAAAGACGGCACCTACACCCCGCTCTCCAAATTCTCCCAATTGTTCTACTAATGGGTTCTCTAGTAACTCACGATATACCCCGCGAGATTCTTCCTTCAAACAAGGAAACTCGAACTTCAAATTCAGTCCAGAGTATAAATTCAAAAACCCCACTCCCGGAGACGAACACAAGTCTTCGTCTACCCGTAATAACTCATCGCCAACGGACCCCAAGATCAGGGTATTCCCATCTCGAGCGCAACCGCATAAAACTAAATCAAAAAACTAAGCCATCCTCCAAAGGCTCCCGCCCCCAACCATCCATCCATAATCACTAATCAGCCTACCCCTCCATCCACCAACAAATCAAATCGAATTATACATAAACGCCCCAAAACCTCACCTTGCCCAGGGAATTCTCGACACAGGTTCATCTGTTTCTTTCATGAATGAAGCTCTTTTCAAGTCCTTATTTACTAGAAGGCCCCAATCCGTTAAAAACCCCTTCCCCGTTGTTCTCCCAAATAAAAATAAAATAATGGTTAATAAATCGGCAAAAATGGTATTCTTCATTCACAACTTGAAATTCAAATATCGCTTGTTTCTCTTGCCTCAACTGTCCAGAGACATCATTCTGGGACTAGATTTCTTAAAGAAATTCTCCATCGTAATAGACCCTTCCAGCAACGAGTTTTACTTCAAAAACAGGCCCCTAAATAAATACAAATTTTCTGTAGGGAAAATTTCCCCCTCGACTCACACCCTCGAAGACCTCCACTTAAACCATTTAAATACTCCAGAAGAATTTGCCTCCTATTTTCATACCCACTATCCTGACGTCTTGACCAAAGAGTTAGGGACCACCCATCTCTTGACTTGAAAGATCGAAGTAAAACAGAACGCCGATTTCCGCCAAAAACAAAAAGTATATCATTTAGCCCCCGATAAACTCGAAATTTTACGCTTTACGCTCCCTAATGCGCGAATTAGAAGACGCAAAAGTAATAGAGAAGACCCTATCACCCTATTCGTCCCCCGTCTTTCTCGTCAAAAAACGCCACGCCGCCAACATCCCGTCAAGCTATCGTCTTGTAGTTAATTACACACACTTGAATAAGCAAATTGAAACCGTCTCGTATCAATTGCCCACAATAGAGCAGGCCTTTTGCCTACCTTAAAGACGCGCGATACTTTTCCATTATCGATCTGGCCACAGCATACCACCAGATACCGCTTGACGAAGCGAGTAAAAACTTGACTAGTTTCACCACCCCCTTCGGAATATATCGTTTCAACAAACTCCCCATGGGTATTTCCTCCGGAGCCGCGCTTTTATCCCACCTAATAGACCAGGTATTCCACGATTTAAAATACAAAGAAATCTTCACCTTTTTAGATGACATAATTGCATTTTCAAAAACAAAAAATCAACACATTGATACGCTCCACGAAGTCTTCTCACGTCTTCGACAAGCAGGACTTACTGCGAACCCCAAAAAAGTTCAATTCGTTCAAGAATCAGTCACCTACTTAGGGCATGTAATTTCCAATGGTCAGTATAAATTATCCGAAGATAGAATCAATGCTCTTCTTTCCCTACCTCGCCCCCGTACGTCCAAAAATATAGCCCAAGTTTTAGGCGCATTTAATTTCGCTGTCATCACGGCACTAAAAACTCGTTTTATAGCGTATTTCGGCTATCCCGTCAACTTAGTTACTGACAACGCCCGCACCTTCAACAATTCTAAATTCAAAAATTTCCTTTTCACAAACGGAGTGAATCACGTTTGCCTAATTCCTTACCGTCCCCACCCCAATCAGAGTGAGCGAGTCATTAAAACAATCAAACAAATTTTGACAGCCTACCACCACGATTCTCAAACTAATTGGTCCGACCACCTCCACCACTTGATGCTAGCCATCAACACTGCCAAGCACGAAAGCACTGCCCATACACCCGGCGAATTATTCCTAAACCAAGCAATTAATACCCCCTTATCCTTAATTTGGCAATTACACCAACTTCATCCCAAAATAAATCCCGAAATCTTAAAAATAGCAGTCAAAAAGCTGCAAAGGGCAAATCTAAATAACCGAAAACAATATGACAAGAAAGCCGGCCCATTCAAATTTCAACTTCACGATAACGTCCTAATTAAACACCACATTTTAAGCAACGCAAAGAAACAAATTACGTCCAAATTAAGTCTGAAATATTCAGCGCCTCACAAAATTATAGAAATTCTAAATAGAACGTCATTTCGAGTAGCACCTCTAGACGATCTCGCAAACAGCTCAAAATATTGCAATGTCCATGCCTCGCAAATAAAGCCGTACTATGTACGTAAAACTCTCTCCCCCACAAAAAATAAATAAATAAATAAGTAAAAAAAATGAAATAAAATAAATGAGCAAAAAAAAAAAAAAATAAATAAAAGAAAGAAAGAAAAAAAAAAATCAAAATCATTACGGTGCAACATTTAGACCCATCAGGCTCGTTACTTTGAGTCACCAAAGCCGTTGACACTCCCCGCTTGGATGAATGAAGTATCCCAGGTATTTCCTTCTCATTTTTCCTCTCAAATGCTTCCAAATAGTTGTACTGCCCGATTACAAATTCTTCAAGCTCTGAGTACTTCGGCATTTCTTTAGTTGTTGCTGATTTTTGCTCCCAAGCCCTGAGCGTCCCTTTGTCGAGTTTGAACGTAAATAGATACATACGTCAAGAATGGGTCACCTGATTCTATTGATATGCCTATTTTCTTTAGTGCATTTAATTTTTTGACAAAAACCCCATGTAATGACCGAAGGTCTTTGGCCGATTGGCTCTCCAGCCCCTTGCAATTAAACAAATTCCCCAAATGTGTCTCCGTGAGTAATTTATTGTTTTTGTAGAGTTGAAGCAATTTATCCCAAAATTCATAATTTTCGTCCGCCAAGTCGATACCGTCAATGACTTGGAGTGCTTCGTTTTCCAGGGTGCTCAACAAAATGAAACTTTTGGATGTTTTTCAGCTGTTTGTTATCATGTATAATCGCTTTAAAGGTGTCATAAAAACGAAGCCAGTCTTCATTATTACCGGAAGACCTTTCAATGTTAACTTTAGGAATCCCCCGCGTCGGGTGTGGATCCCACACATTTAAGGTTGTCTGCAAAGTTGTATAGAACCCAAGTTCTTCCACTCAAGGTAAATAAACTATTCTATAGGTGCCGCAGATTTCCCCCTGTCCATCAGGCGGGAGGAGTGGGGACTGACGTCACCAGCTGTCCTTTACTCCCGATTGCTTACCCTAGAGCAGCAGAGCAAGTCAATTTTGAAATTGAAGTATATGAATGCTCAAAAATCACAGCCCAATAACAATTAATAATGTACTGGGTCCAGCGCAAAGGCGGTTGGGACTGCTCATGACGTAGGTGAAGGACAGTAATGGCCGAAGATCTGCGGCACCTATAGAAAGTTTTGTCACCTTGTCTTCCACTCATCACGATCGCTATGGTAACGGTGGTCATTTATGAAATTTGAAATTTTGATCCCGCCAGAGCGCTCTTCCAACATTTGGTCTCAACTTTTTTTTTAATATAAAGTGTTTGCTTCACTACATGTGAAGCAAATAAAATTACAGCTGGATTTTGGACATTTTCACTGATGGATTATTTTTTTTATTATTTCGATTCCTTTCAATCCATTTTCTTTATAAAACAATTAATTTCAACTTGAAATTTTGTCGTATTTTGTGCCCCAGTGTAAAACCCAGCACAGGCAGAGGAACTGTAGTTAGATGTCCGCCGTTAGTGAGTCGAAAGTAGAGCGCAAATTTTCAAGGTAAAAGTTCAAAGCGGGTTTGAAGTTATTTTGGCGACGAAATTTGGAAAATGTATACTAGGCCAGTCAACAAGAACAATAAAATCGCAATTAAACGGCTAGTTCTGATTTTTTAGTATGTTGTTAGGACCAGCACCAGTAGTCTAAATCCAAGTTTTCAGCTTCGAAAGACTTGTGCTACTTTCGTGGCACTCGAAAAACCGCGAAATTTTTGCACTTTTTTCGGGTTTTTCACTCTATCTCCTAAAATATGAATTTTAAGATAAAACATACGAAATACGTTAAAAAACACACAAAATGTGCTACAATTTGACACCTAACCTAGCTCTGTAGGTCATATAGTAACCAAGACACAGCTCCTCGAATTTTGATTTATTTGTCAAAAAAATTGAAATTTTAAGTTTTAGTCAACTTTCGACCCGAATTTTGCCAAAATACTCGTCCTACGGGGAAATCTGAGTCGAGAGAAGTTGTAGCAAATTCAATTATGTTCCATTTAAGCACACAACGATGCCTGTAGACCAAATAGTTTCATCAAAATCCTCGAAGAAACAAAAAGTGTGGAAGCTACATTTTTATTGGAATGAATCCGATGAGTTCCCACCTAAGTTTGGGTGGGCCCAGTGCACACGAGCTATAAGTGCAGCATGGTCATCGCTACGCTTATCACCGGGACCATTCTCCTCTATACACTCCATGGAATGCACTGCTCCAGTGGTTGCTATTGTTTTTCCATGGTCACGGTGACATGTCGTATCGTGGTGACCGGGCGAAACTTATCGCTCGTGAGCACAGAGCATAAGGCTGAATGAAAGTACCACGTACAATTTAAAGAATTGTGTAATTTGAAATTAAACTTGACCATTGAATATTTTCCTGAATAAAATATTGTACAAAATATGGCTTTTCGAGAACGGTCACGCTTGTCGTTTTGCGGGAGGTTCCCATTCATCCAAGCCACTTTTCTCTTCCGGTAGCTCCCCGTCGACGTCTTCCTCCCCGTCCTCAATCTGGACCACATTTTGCAGAGATTTGAACACTTTAGCCCGGCTTTCCTGCATGAGCAGGCTCCTCCGGTACAACCTCTCTTACAGGAACACGACAAAAATTTCAGAAGGGTGGGGGGTGCCACTTCGTTTGTCATAGTCGTTGGAATAAGTCACTGTTCGGTCTGGGTCCATCCCCACTGAGTGGCATCTTTTTCCACCCCCATCCACTTCTGAACTTGGTGATACGTCCGGTATGCGTGGAATGCTGCACCATCTTCCGTTGGAGGCAAACGGGCCAAGTCTATTTTCGCTGAAGCGACTGTTTTTACAAATATCTTGTAACGCAGGCAGTGGAGGCTATCTTTTGTGACGTCGCCCCCGTATAGAGCGATAAGGCACTTTGCTCCAGCTTCCGCGATGGCTTGGTGGGTCGCATCTTTTTGAAGGAACACTTCAGCTGTGGTGATAAGTCGGGGGTTTTTCTGGATTGCGCTCCACAACTTGTTTTTTCCGTACCAGAAAAGGGCAGAGGTAGTATCACAGCCGGAGAAAGCGTGGAGAAACATCTCAAAGCCTGGAGCGACAATCAAATCTCCACGATTGAAGGAGTTTGCCGAAAACTGCATGGTACCATCGTCACCTCTGCCACTTTTCTGGAAGAAAACATTCTTCACGGCTGAGCCCAAACCATTGAGAAGGACGAGTAGGTCTACATCCTCTCCGATTATCACCACAGATTCGTGTGAGGAGCTCTTGTCAATGGCCACCTTGATTATTTCACAGTCTGCATCCTCGACTACCTGCTTCGTTTCAATCCCCTGGCGATTGAATGCGGAGCACATGAGGGCAATAAGACGACGTTTGTTGCTGTCACTGGCTAACAACTTCTCTTGTGCCATTTTTATTATGGTCGACTCCTCAAACATTACCTCGCTACACAGCAGAGAACCATAGCGCCTCACGCGTTCAGCTGTTTTCGTATTCTTCTGGGCCCCATCCTGAGGATATCCGTCGAACACAACAGCTGCGTTTGTTCCAAAGTGATTGATGGTGTAGCTGACGTAACCTTATAAAATCACCTTCACTGAATCATTCCTATGCCAGGGCACCTTATGCAATAGAAATCCTCCATCAATGACAATAAAGGTGCTGGCACCCACTGAGATGTTTTCTTTGAGTGGAGTGAAGGCTGAGTAGAACTTTGATTTCGTGCCTTTGCGCATACCCTTTTCAGTAAACATTGACACGGAGTATGGAGCGAGCTCATACTTGAAGTGTTCCTTCACTTGGTTGTCAGACTGCTTGACGATACACATTCGTTGGAAGATCGTCAGCGGCTCAACATTCACACGCTTGTCTCTAACTTTAATGGACTTGCTCATTGATGCAAATGTTTTCACTTTGTCTTTTTGCTTGAAGTTAATCATTAATCATTCCAAACTTTTTGCCTGTGATTTGTTTGACACCTTCCAATCCCAATTCTCGAGCCATGTGGCAGTTGATGTCGGCTGTCCCAACGATGCCACTACTAATGGACAAGAGCTTGTCTGTATGTGGGAAGGGAGGATGGAAATCGAGGTAGTGCTTCAGTTTCTGCACATCGCTCGTGTCTCTTGCAATCTGTGCAGCCCTCATATCAACATGCTGCTCAGAGGTGAAGCACGAAATGTCCCAGAACTTCTCCAGCTCCTCGCAAATATTCAGCATGCACACCATGCCTCCAGTCCATCTTGAAAGAACACTCGCCGATATCCCTCGACAATGGGTTAACCCTCCTTGACTTTTCATGGACCTCATCAGCACTTGCTCGATGGTTAAATCCGACCAAAGCCTCGACCAAAATTTATTAGAGCGGCGAATTGTAAAGGCTCCTTTTGTGAACGTCCTCCATTCATGTGGATCCATTTTCTCTTCCAATGCTATCATGTCTTGGAGGTAGAGCCTAGCACTTCTAGCGTAAAAAAAATGGCCTGCGGCATGGAAGAAGGGCAGCATTCTTGCAATTGTGGACAGGTGGAGTTCCCAGTCCCCCATCCTTTCTGCTTGAAGAAATTGCTTCATTAGAGCCGTCATCTTAAAGTATTGCACCCAAAGCTTCGAGGTGGGGCCACCTTGTTCAATTTTCTCCAAGGGAGTTTTAAATTTGGCACAACTCATCTGATAAATTTCATTGTCTTCGGCAACAAGGATTGATGACCTGTCACTGTCACTGAGAATCCCATCCATTCCAACTCTATCTTCCACCGTAAACTCCACCTCATCTGTCAAAATTAAGTTAGCCAGAGCTAAATTGGTGAGCATGTGGGCTCGTACAGCCCTTGAGTAGGCATGGCCATTGAGAATCTTATCTACACTGTTCTCCGCGTATATGGTTGTCAGTAATTCTTTCAGGCCACTCCCTGCCATTATGGTGCCAATGCTCCCCATAAATGACATAAGTAGGTGGAAACCACCAAGGCGCACCACTACACTGCTCAATTCATGATGAGGACAGGCCTGTACAATGTCCCTAGCTTTCATGTAGAGAGGCTGGTCAAAAGTTACAAAGCAGGTTTTTTGTGAGTTGGCTGTACTTCTTCGGCTGGCATCAAGCAGAGCAGTCATCACGGTGTCGTAGTCAGTGGGTGGAGCATGAATGAAAGGCAGGAAAACAATCTTAGAGCGATTGAACTGGAGATGGTCGGTCGCCTGCTCCATGAAGCCATTCCAGCCAGGCAGTTCTGTAGTGTGGGACCACTTGCCATAAAGCCACAACAGGTCTGGTGGAGTTGGCAGGATTTCACCAGCTACTTGGATCATCTCATGTATATCAGCGACTTCTATATCTGACAAACCTGCCTTCTTTCTTATGTTGCATTTCTCGATTTTTGGTGAACCATACGAAGCAATGGTTTCAGCAGGTACATAGTTCTTCAAACGAGGGATGCTGTCATCGGGCAATACTGCAGAATGTGGGGTAATAATCATGATACCACCCATTTCGTGAAATGTTTTCTCCCCATCCAAGGTGTTGACGTTGACATCGGCATTGTCAAAAGTGAACTGCATAAAGGATCCTTTTTCAATACGTGGTGAGGATTCTCCACGAACGATTGCTGAGCTTTCTAAACGTACTGCCTCACTGTATAACTGCATGAAAATCCCATTGCAGAGCAGAGATTAATGAGATGCTTTGATCCGAACTTCCTGTATAAGTAGGTACCAAAGCTGGTCTTCAAGGAAGAAATTAATGTTTTTGGTCTGACTGTAGATATCAATAAGTGAGCGAAACCCACAAATTTCTTTCTCCATTCTTCGACTGACGTACGTTTGTTTTTCAGCACGATGGTTTCTAGCAACAGTCTCACGGATTCAGGAATGCCAGAGTCAACTTCCTGTAAGAAAGCACTTGATGATGGATATTCAGTGACGTCATAAACCATTGCACTAATGTCTTGAAGCAGAATCTCTGCGGCAGCTTTCACCACCCTCAGTCGCTCCTCTTCAGGATTGCTTCTTCTCTTATTATACCATTTGTCATACAGAATTTGTTTCCCGTCTTGGCGAAAACTCAGAACTGTTTCATGGCTACGGCCACGACCAATCTCCGCAAACAGGATCTTATCACCATAACGTTTCTCTAGGCGACTTTTCATTGTTCTGACGTCAATCTTCAAATCACTTTTAATCTGGTTCATAAGGTCGCTTAGTGAGAACTGGCATTCCTCTCTGTTTTCTTCAATAAATTCGTAGATACTCTCCATGGCCGCAGTTACATTTTGTAGCTCAAAATACCCTCTTTTCAATCCAGAGATCGGTAGAGCTTTATAGAGTTTTATGCGGCATTGACTGTGGTACCTTGCATCAGCTGCAACAAGATCATTCACAAATGCAAGACGATGCATAATTTTCTGAGTCCATTCATCACCTCTACGCTCAGCGGCTGCAAGCATAGTTGTCCTGACGCCCAGTGATTCAACTGTGTGGACAACATTTCGTCGTGATATTGGCAGCTTTTTTTGGAGATTGAGAAATTCGCTTGTGATTTTGTCTCCACAGAGGAAGCAAATACTATTGAGGTTAGAAGATCTTATTGATTTTCTAGGTGTCGATGGTACTGAACCTTCATCACCACCACGGCGAGCTGACGCGATAACATTACTTTCAACTGTGTATTTTTTCCAACAAGTATCGTGTACACTGACTTCATTCAACCCTTGAAGGGCATTTTTGTTCTGCTGAAGACCACGTTTCTCACTCACAACTAGTAGGGTTTGAATTCCACGTTTTTTCACAACCACAACTTTGCCTTCCTCGAGTGTTTTGCTACAAATGAAACAATTACCCGGTGGAGCCGACATTATCCAGTCCCCGCGTAAAACTTGGATCTGGAATAGTAAGCAGTCTTAGGAGAGGGGGTCTGTTCAGTATAACAACAACAGCTCACATCAACAGTAAATCACATGATTTCCTTTCATTTTGAATATCAATTGTGAAGGAGAGCGTTGGCCTTAGTGTATTTTTATTATCCACGATGCGGGAATCGGATACCGGTATCTTCAGTATGAAAGCGGCCTAAAAGTTATAGTAGAATAGACCCCCAGATCCCTCAAGTCCAGTTTCTTGACTTTAAGGAACAAAAATCTCTCATCATGAGGCTTTTTCGCAGTTCAGTTGTGTACACGTTATTGATGGATGGCGGTATCATTGTAGATTTTTCCATCATAAGTATGAGATTAACATTTTTAGTCTCTCCACTTATTTATTTTTTACTACATTTCCCATTGCTTCTTACAGTAAGTTTTATATACACATATTGTATGAATATATTTTAGTTTTTATACGTATATTATGTCTTAAAACTCACTGTAAGGAACGATTGGGAATGGAGAAGAAAAATAAGTGAGTACGCAAAAATTGTAAGCCCAATACTAAACTTAGTTCCGTACAGTTCTTGAATGTCCCACGTATGCACCAGTTGAGGTTAAGTGATGTCAAATCCACCCCACAAGCAGAACCTTTAGTTCCCGTATCGGCATCACGGTTCAGACCAGTTTTGGTGAGCCAGGTACTTACTTGACTCGGTTTTCCCAAGTCGGGTAGACAGCCAGGGACGTGAATTACGATTCACGTCCCTGGCTAGGGATTAGGGTAGTACCTCCGCTTCCGGCGAGGGGCGGTCCATCGCCTCCATAATCTTGGATCTCTGATGGACTTGGAGTAGCTCTGGACCACACCCAAAGGTACAATTTTTGTGATTGTCTGGGGGGTCCAATCCAATCCAATCAACTTGTACCATGATTTCGCCTTATACGCTCTTGGTCATCCCTCTCCTAACAATTTTGTACACCAACCTCACGTCAATCTGCCATTTCATTCCATATTCGATTCATCTATTGTATACTGTAACGCCTTGTGGTGAGGGGAGACATCCTTGTAATCAATGAAACTAGAAACTGGTAAAGGGGCTCCGATGAAGGGAACTGCATTTTGAGGTAGGTGATGGGTCCAAGTTTCCCCTCTTTTCTACAATTGACGAAAGTTTTTTGTTTTTGCCACACATCAAGTTGAGATTCCCCACAATTTGTTCCTTTTCCCAGCTCACGTACGCTGATAGTGAGAATAAGAATCCTACATCGGAAGAACCTTAAGCCGCCGATGATGGACCGGTAGAGGGGGTGGAAGAGGAACATCTGCCGATCCCGTTGTTACGCGGGCGGGCACTAAGAGTCTTCAAATAGTTTTATGCTCCAAGTTGGGGCCCAATTTGTCGCTCTCACGGTCACAAATACCTGGCTCATTTTTTACTATCGCTTCTCCTTGTCGTATATGTCCACACCGGAGGTTGCGCGGACTCTTTTTTTGAGCACATTTTTCAATTTCTAGCGCGGCCAACACACCCAAGTTTAGTCCACGACAACTGGCCTTTTTTTGCAATTGGCATTTCTACCCAAGTGGGATAGATTAGCGGGGCTGACGAAATTGACTGACTAAATTTCGAGCTTGATGTAACTTAATGACCATCAAACCATGGTGGGAGCTCAACAGATCATTTTTAGAAAAATGTAGTTTCCACACTTTTTGTTTCTTCGAGGATTTTGATGAAACTATTTGGTCTACAAGCATCGTTTTGTGCTTAAATGGAACATAATTGAATTTGCTACAACTTCTCTCGACTCGGATTTCCCCGTAGGACGAGTATTTTAGCAAAAATTCGGGTCGAAATTTGACTAAAACTTAAAATTTCAATTTTTTTGACAAAGAAATCAAAATTCGAGGAGCTGTATCTTGGTTACTATATGACCTACAGAGCTAGGTTAGGTGTCAAATTGTAGCAAATTTTGTGTGGTTTTTAACGTATTTCATCCTACGTCTTTTTATATCTTATCTTATTGAGTTCTGTCGCCCATCGACATCTCAACGCCTACGTCATTCGTCAACGCCAACGCCATTCTCGCCATTCTGCTCGGCGTATTCGACATTTAATCCATTTACTACTAATTGTTATTTTTCACATAAAAATTCGATCCGTGAGGCCAATGTTTTGTCGTGAATTAGGGATTAATTGAATACTGTAAATGCAGAGAATAAAAGTAGACTGTAATCCATATCGCATCAGAAAAACAAGTGAAGTCCTTTTATTGATTATTAAAATTTAATATTTAAAATTTAAAGTTTTAATCTTCCCAGGTAGGTTACAAAAAACTATTCTTTTTTTTTTCTTTTTTTGCGGTGTGTGCATACAGAGCCCCTTCTCAATCAAGTGCCTTGGGGCCTATTGTCCCCTAAATCCGGCCCTGATCACTCTGCGACATCTGTTCTCAATATTGAATTGAGGTAAATTGAGGCTCGTGCGGAATGGATTTATTGCTTGATTTACGTTTAATTTGTATCTCGCACATCAACACTTTCTTGCTACAAACTTCATGGTATTTTTATTCTGTTTACGTCTAGTCTGCAATGTGCGGGATTGCTTTAATATTTAATCACGTCAAAAACCAAATTGCTGCATTTTTCAACAAACAGTATTGCGTGAGTGGAGAACGTGTTCCATAGTGGGAGAAAGAAAAAGGGAGTAAGTGCGTGGTGAGACTGCATGCTGAACAGTCGGGGCGTGCTATGATTTAAACACTATTTATAAGGGCTGAGGCTCTAAACGTGTCGGGGGGAAAACCAGTTCTGGTTATTTGCGGAGGGGAGGGGGGTGAGAGGTTTTATGTATTACGATGAATGATGTAAATCAGGTATCAACTTGGGAATGCCGAGGTTCACTGAAATCCCCGGACATTTGTCACCGGGTTATTAATGTGAATACAAGAGAAGCTGCTCCGGTTAATATTATAGGTACATTCCTCCTCAGTTCTCATCATCAACCAGTTATTCTATTTTGTATTCAACAACAATAGGGCTGTTTTGACCCAGAATTAAAATTAATTTGATGCTGTTCTTATTACTGTTTACTTTGTGATAAGAAAGTTATGCTGCAGCCCGCAATACTCTTCCTGTCGTGCAGTTGCTGCCTACCAATCACTATCCACTGTTGCACTCCTGTTCAATCACCATTAAGCACTTAATTAATTGTCTTTTGAAATTAGTTTTTCGTTCCGCAGAAACTGAATTTTCACAAAAATAGACGGAATCTGTCAAAAACTAACATTTCCGATTGTAAAATATCGTTGTTGCCTTCTATTTAGGGTTTCCTGTCTAAAAACTGACAATGTTTTCCCCAGAAATATTGATTCTTGTAGGAACAGCTTAGCCCTCTAATACAGGGTGTCTGAATTTCAAATTTCTTGCCTGAGAGACGTTAAAAACTGACCTTTTTAATCCCAAAACTGAAGATTTTAATCTGAAACTGAATATTTTACTCTGAAACAGACCCAAAGCTAAAGATTTTCACAACACAGATGGCGATTTTACCCCCAAATCTCACGCTATGCACTAAAACTGACGATTTTCCCTTAAAACTGGTTATTTTACTTCAAAACTGGTGACTCTATCTTGAAAACTCTGACGAATTCAACACAAAACTGACGATTGTACCATAATACTGACGATTTGTTCCCATATGAGACGGTATTACACCAAAACAGACGATTTTACCCTAAAGCTGACGTGTTAACCCAAAAGTAGAGTTGCTAAATTGTAGATTTTACTCTAAAACTGATGATCTTACTCCAAACCTGAAGTGTTCTTTCGTTGTTTTCACTACAAAAACTGGCCATATTACCTAAGACTGTCGTTTTTAACCCCAAATCTAACGTTTCATCCAATAAACTACCAATTTTACCCTAAAACTGACGGTACCACCCCAAAACTAAACATTTTACTCCAAAACTGACAATTTCACACTATAACTGACGTGTCCCCCGAAACGGGTGATTTTACGCGGAAACTATTACGACTCTGCCTTGAAAAGCCTGAAGATTTTTGACACAAAAAACTGACAATTTCACCACAATACTGACGGTTTCACTACCAAGACTGACGATTTGTTCCCAAGTAATGGCGAGATTACACTAAAACGGACAATTTCGTGCCTTAATTTGACGTGTTACCCCAAAAGATGTCGCTACAAAACTGTCGATTTTGCCCAAAAATGACGGTTTTAATTTTCAAAATCTTACGATTTCATCCCAAAAACTCACGTTTACGAACCTAAACTGACGGTTATTATTCCCTCCAAAACTGGATATTTTACACCAAAACCAACAATTTCACTCCAAATCTGACGTTTTCCCCAAAAATATGATCCTACGTTACAACTGACGGCTCTGGGCCGTATTCAGAGATCTTCCTTATCGGAGCCTTAACTTAAGTTTTGCAAAGATCATAACGGTTTATTAAAATGCATCACCTGTTTTTGAAGCATTTTAAGGCGGCCTTCAGTTGAGGAAGGTCTCTGAATACGACCATCAGTCTTGATAACTCTGACAAAATTTTCAGTTTTGAGGTAAAACCACTTAATTTCTTTTTTAGGGCGAAATCGGCAGTTTCGTAGTGAAAATTCAGTTTCTGGTAATTCTTTTAAAGTAGAAATTGAATTTTAGGTTAAAAAACTTCTGTTTTGTGGTAAAACCACCAGTTTTGGGGTAAAACTTTAATTTTTCAGGAAAAATAGACAAATGGCGTGAAATCTTTAGTAGGCATTTGACTAAAATTGCCACTTTTCGAGTACAAAATCTTTTAAAACGAAGGGTTTCACGCCAAAACTGACGTTGTATATCAAAACTGAGAGTTCAAGACAATACTAGTGATTTTATCCTCGAACTAAATTTGACCAAGTTCCCTCGAAATGAAAATTTTACCCCCAAACGTTTCACCACAAAACTGTCAAATTTTCTTCAAAACTGACGTTTGCACCCAAAATTGAAGTTTTTACCCCAAATCTGCTCACAAAAAACTGATGCTTTCACTATTTTAAAAATAAAATAGGTGGTTTTAATTTAAAACTAAAAATCTTACAACGAAACTGGAGATTTTAGCAGGAAAATGGCGATAGTAGCACAAAAATGGCTATTCTAGTAGATATTTATACTGTAATTTTTGCCAGAAACTGATAATTTTATCACTAAGCTGGCGATTTTAGATTTCGGAGAAGCGTAATCCGAGAAATTGGGTTTTCAGTGAGTTAAACCCGCGGAAACGGTCTATTTGGCATGAAAAATTAGTTATTGAATTACGCAACCTGATTTAGGCCACAAACAATGCTGCATCTAGTACTGGACGGTATCTAGTGGTGGGCAGCTTCCTCACTAATATAAGAGTTAGGTCGACAATATCCGTTTGAACGTTGCTCAGGGTTTGAGCGATTTTGTATCCAAATAGTAAATTCGGATTGGGGTGTAAGCTCTTAAGCTCAGCTTAGTGTTAAACGAAACTTTAAACCCAAGTGGTCGACTCGGGTCTAAGTCTTCACTTTCGAGTCTAGAGGATGGCAACTGATGCCCATCTCTGGCCCCCCTCCGGCTACGCCCTGGCATCTATCGTTAATTGCAACGGCTGTCTGTGAAGCCATTGGTGGCATAAGGTGTGATTTTCAGAATGCATTCCACGCTATCCACTTTACTCTTCACGCTACACTTGCTCCTCTACTCTTCAACCTTTCTATACTAATTCATTAAAAAAACACTAATTTATATGAAGAAAACGAGTCTTTCACATGTTGCTTTCAGTGTCTTTGACAATTGGGTTTAAAGGCGTGGACCAATCCGATAAAAACGGTAATCGCTGGTGTGTAACTACAATTGCTCATCAATTCTTTACCGGCAAAACTTTACCAAGTTCTTTCTTCCGTCGCGACACCTCAACTCCCTAAAGACAAAAGTTTCGAAGAACTTTGTAAGATTTTAAGTTCTCATTTGTGTCCTTCCCCAAGAGAAATTTCTGAACAAAATAAATTCGTTAGTTGTATTCAGGCAGAATGAGAATCATTCGCTCACTATGTATAGCTGATTTTAAACGTCTCTCTGTTCATTTGCGCTCGCAATTCGTTAGAGGTCTTTGAGTCAACTCAATTCGCGAACGTCTATTAGAGAAAAAAAATTATTAATTTCTTCTATTTTAGTCCAGCCAAGGAAGACCGCAATAATTCATAAAGAATTTCTTTCTTCGGGATGCGTGAAACTCCTGGAGAGGGCGAAATGTGCGACTATTTTCGGTTTTTCATCAATATCTACCTGCTAGCGTTAGCACAGCCGTTATACAAAAATAATGTCAAAAACATCAGTTTGTGTTAGGCCTTGGACGAGTAAGGACTCAGCCAGGACCAAGCGCCTTACATCAAGCGATAAGTTTTTGTTTTTTGTCGTTTTTCCCCTCGTTTAAGGGGCTTTTCTTTTTTTCTTTTTAAACTATTCATATCATTTGTCTTTACGAGGAATCTATAATTTAATTTAATTTTTTTTTGTGCTTTCCCTAAGCACAGTATCAATTAACGTGCTCTTCCACCCCCACGATGGGGGAAGAGACGGATGGCGATGGAGGGGGGAATTCCCAGTTTTCGGAAGGTTTCCGTGGTTGACTCAAACGTCTTAGGAAAAATAAATAACGAGAGAGTTCAATTATTATTTCGCCAAGAGGATTCCGGGCCGTTCAAAATTTATCTAGAAAGCCTGAATGCGGAAAAAGAGGGTGCGGGGGGTATACATCCTATGTCGATTGGAAAAATGATCTTTGATTCCTTAGCCGACGTTTCAGCTAATGTAGTTTCAATCAAAACACAAGGGCGCGCAACAGGATCGTAATAGAAGTAAACAACTACGTATCTGCAAATAAATTGGTAGGAAACGAGGTATTCCACAATAAAGGGTTCAAAACTTATATCCCGGGTTTCTAAGTGTAACGCACTCGCTTGACCTTACTGAATGATTCTTTCAAGTCCGAGTTGCAAGTAATTATGAGTAATTTACTCAAAAAAGTCGGTATTACAGACAATTAAATTTCGCGTGAGGATACTCAACTAATTTTGTCCCAAACCATTCAGTCTATCACGGATAAACACTCAAATCTTCTATAGGCGGCTTCTCTCCCCCTCGGTGGGCAGGGCGTCATTTTGTATGTACGCTCGTTGTCGTTCGTTGTAGCGCGTTGCAGTGCAGCTCGAAAACGCTTCCAGTGGGCGCCCGGCCTTACCGATGGTGTTCTTGCTTTTCCTGCTGTCGCCTTTCAGTGGGGCTGATCTGCCTGCTCGCACGCCTGTTCTTTTTTGTACAGCCGGGGCGTAAAGACTCGAAATTCGACCTCTGGGTGAGTCTTGAGCGGGCGACATGAGGGTCATTCCGCCCGCCGGGCGAAAAGAAAAATATCAGCCCGCTACGTCTTCTTTTAGGTCTTTTGTTGTTTTTTTGAAAATAGTTTTTCCTAATTTTGTTTTTAAATTGTACATTAGCCAGAAAAACATAAAAATAAGCACTACAAATTACGCTGAGAAGCGATTAAAGTTCTCTGTATCAGCAACGTCATCCTTCCATTCGCTGGCTAAGGCCGGGTGCACACGAGCGTCAATTGACGCGCGTTAGAACAGATACCTAGAAGTCTATGGGGCAGTGCACACGTAACGCCGCTGCAAGAAACGCCCGACTGCAAGCTTGAATTGACGCCGGTTTCTCGAGAAGAAAAACTCTCCATTTTCTCAACGACTCAACAATGGCCGCAGCTTCTTTTTCAATAGATGAATGTCCACGTTCAGATTTAGAGAGAGTTCGAGAAAAAAAACGCTACCGGTCGATCCCCTTGACTTAAAGTAGCAGCTAACGCTACGTCTGATGCATCCGTCTCGACAATCAGCGGAATGTCCTCTGCTACTGTCGTGATTACGGCGTCTGAGATGTCTTTTTTTATTTTTATGAACGCTTCGGCAGCACTTGGGCTCAACGGAAACGAATTGCAAATTGTGAGTGAGCGAATTTTATCTGAAAAACGAGGGATCCACTTTGAATAGTGGGCAAAAAGTCCAAGAGCTCGTTTGAGAGAGGCTGAATCTCGAGGAATTGGCATGTTTATCAGTGGAAGAAGTCGCTCAGGGTCAGGACGAATTGTATTATGAGACACCAAGTGCCCAAGTAAATTGATGGTATTTAAATTAAATTTACTTTTACTTTCGTTGATTTGCAAACAGCGCTTTTGCAAAGCCGAGAGTAGACGATTTAGGTTGGCATTCCTCCATCCTTTCCACAAACCGTTATATCGTCGAGATAGGCGAAGACTCCATCAAGATTCTCGTCGGCGATTATTTGATCGATTACGCGTTGAAAACAGGCAACTCCGTAGGTCACGCCAAAAGGAATCCTGGTAAAATGGAAAAGTTTGCCAACGGCTTCGAACGCTGTGAAATGCTTCTCCTCGTTTGCAATGGGTATTTGATGGTATGCGTTTTTCAGATCGATAGCACTGAATACTTTGAAACAGGCGACTTTTCGTACGAGATCATCAATGTTGGGAAGGGGGTAAGCATCGAGCAGAGTGAATCGCAGTTAACTTCGTATTTTGAGCTTTGATCTTTCGACATACTTTCGAGAAATGACCTTTAATTTGACAATTCCTACACTCTGCCTCTCTTGCAGGGCAAACAGAGCGAGGATGACGAGAATTTCCACAGAAGTAACACTTATTTTTGCTTGCAAAGGCAGCGCACAAGTCTGACGTCGAGGCTTCGGTAGTCTGGTTCTCAACGACAGCTGTACTTTTCGAGGGGATGCAACTCGCATTCAAGAAAGAATTTTGACTGAAGCTTTCTGCTTGTTTTTGAGCCATTTCTAGGGCGAGAGCCTGACGAATCGCTTCTGACAAATCTATGGAATTGTTTTCCAACAAACGCTGACGAATTTTGGTTGAATAGAGACCGCCTATGAATGCGTCTCTCACATACTCTTCTCTCTGCTGAGCAGCAGATACTGCCTTGAAGTCACAGTCTTTGCTGAGCGCTTTCAAAATTTGAATATACTGTTCGATTGTCTCTTCCGCCGATTGTTTCCTCGTGGCGAGTAGATGCCTGGCGAAAATGTCACTTTTCTTTTTTACGTAAATCGTGTTGAGCGTGTCGACTGCCTCCTGGTAGGAACCACACTCACTTATGAGTTCATAAACTTCGAATGATAGGAAATTTGTGAGTACACGAAGTTTGTCTTCTTCTGAGACGTGTTCCTGCGACGCCTGCAGAAAATTTTCGAAGGTTTTTTTCCAATGTATCCATTCCTTGGAAGCAGTGGATGAGTTGGAGCACACTTCGAATTTCGAGGTTCTTAGCAACTTATCCATATTTAAGACGCGAGTGAAGCCGAATAATTTTTCTAGTAAATAAAATTGATGTGAAAATAAAGCGAATAATTGCCCGGAATTGTAGGCTTTTATTTAGTAGAAAACGGGAATGATAATGATTAAAAGGGTAATTATAAAACCAATAAAATCATGTGGTTTAGCCAGGTAATGTTAGTCTTCTTTTCACTACAATACCTTGCAGCTGTAACAAATCTTACATTGGTGAAACTCTTCGAAACGTCAAAACAAGAATGAAAGAACACATGTCAGCCGTAAAACACCGCAATATTGAAAAATCAGCAATAGCTGAACACATGTACAGCCGTATTAGATACAATTATCCACGATTGGATTCAATTTCCATCCTCGGAGGAAGAGCGAGCTTCAGTAAAAAAACGTTAACTTGAAATTAAGTGAAATAAGTACGGGATCTCCTTTGATTACACTGGTTGTTTCGCTTGTGTAGTTTTCAACAGATAAGAAATTTTTAAAGGCGTTATTGGCTGCATCGATTGCACTCATATTGCCATCGTCAAACCCAACGAACATGAAGAATCCTACGTGAACCACAAAGGGTTCCACTCTATTAATGTGCAAGTGGTAAGATGGTACATATTTAGTATTGCATGGATCATCGGATGTAACGAAATGCCCTCCAATATTTTATTTTTTTGTTCTGAGGCCCTCCAAATTGGTCGTCACCGACACCGTTTTAGCCTCAGACCTTCAGCCCACCGGGCCAATTCCCTCGTTTCCTGTGGGCAGCCCTGCTGAAAGTACGTTATGAATGATGTTATGAAGTACGTATCTAATACGGCTGTAGATGTAAATTTTACAGGTCAGTTCACACGATCTTGAAATACTCAGCATCAACGCTCGCTTCCCAGGATCGGTTCATGACAGCTTTATTTGGAAGAGCTCTGCTTTGAGGCAGGAAATGATTAAACTTTGGGATTCGGGCGATCACTCCACGTGGCTCTTAGGTGAAATGAAGAATTTTCTTGTGGACGGAACCGTGTTTTCTATTAATTCAGGATTATTCATAACAGGAGACTCAGGATATCCCCTTGAGCCGTGGCTTATGACTCCCATACTCAATGCTGCAGATGGATCGGCTGGAGCAAAGTACACAGAGTGTCATTGTTCTACAAGAAATTGCGTGGAAAGGTTATTTGGAGCGTGGAAAAATACTTGGAGATGTCTGATCGGCTACCGCACTCTTCATTATCAGCCGGTGGCAGCGACTCGTATCATTTTGGCATGCGCAGTTTTCCACAACATGCGACATCGGTACAACTTGTTAGATGAAGCCATTGACATTGACTTGGAAGAAGAAGAAACAGAAGACATTGAAGATGACAACCTAAGTCGCCCTCATTATCTTTCTCAAATCGAGTCTGAAAGTGAGGACCGTGCTGTTCACGGTGACCGATTCGCCGAAGCACGGAGAGTGTAGAACAGGATCTTGCGAACCCAATTTGGCCTCTAATGGTGCCAAAGCGGTGGTGGTGGTGGCTTAAGTCTAAAGCCATAAAAGCCTCCCTCTTCGTCAAGCATTAACTAATGCTTGATCACTTACAATTCATATTTATTAAATAATTTAACGTTGTCTCTTGGTTTTTTATCAACTCTGCCAAGAGGCCATTTTGAACTTCCATGGCACTGGCCAGCCTGCCGAGGCTCGAAGCAATCGACTGAAAATAATTTACCATGTGTATTTGTATTAGTCAACCAGTCGTGAACTCTTGACTGACTAAAGCCTTGGTTTCCTAGAAAAACTGTGCCGTAAGCCTGTGTCCTACGTAAACGAAAAAACGAAAAGCCCCAGCATTTCAATCCCCATGGAAACACAGTTCGAAGAAGAAAAAAAACGCCTGCCCGCCCGCTATTCCCGCTCCCGACCAGTAGTTGCCTAGAGAGCGGTCAACAGGCAGCGGCTTAACGGGCGCTCATGACGGTGATAAACTTCATCAACCGTCTTTGACGGTGACTGTGAAAGTTGTTTGTTCACAATGAACGTGAAAACTACCAGGACGCTGGATGGCGATGAAATTGTTAATAGCTGTTCGAATGGCCCGAATACTTTTTTAATCCTAAAAGAAAATACTGCCGAATAGCTGAAACTCATGGGGAAAAAAGATTCATCACTGTTATGAGCGCCCGCCTTATTGGAAGCGGTGCCACTGTCTGTTGACCGCTCTCAAGGTATCAATAGCTTGATTTAAAAGGGGAATTCTCTACCATAACATTACGGCACCTTTTTCTAGGAAACCTAAGCTTAAATATCATCAGTACCTGAAGTCCGTTTTTGTTCAGACGTTGCCTCCAAACGGCTCCTGGAAGAGTAATTCCTTTCTGTTGATATTACACTGAGAAAAAAATACACCACCGAACAGCTCACTCTCCACCGAAAAATTCGTTCAGTGGAGAATTCTCTTTTTTCGGTGGTTAATCTTCACCGAAGAAGGCAGCCATATTGTAAAATTACCGCCGATGGATCTGCGGTTGAGCGTTCTGCGGTCGTATAGCCGAACGTAGGTGAACATTCACCGCAGAAGAAATTACTTCTCCACTGAACTATTTCTTCGGTGGCTTAAAATTCGATGACACGCCGAATAAAATTTACTGAAGATCGGTGACATTATTTCGGTAGTTGTTTTACTGAACGTTGGACGCAAATTACCGATGCTCAGTGACAAATCTCATGTCTAAGGGAACGGGTCACTTCTGCCAACGACAAGTAGCCGATCGTGGTTGGCTATCCACCGAGTAACCACGCCAAGCGAGCGTGACGAGACGAAGGGATGAAGCTTCTAGTTCTAACTGAGTTGGGGAGAGGAGAGCACGAGTTCAGTGTTCAGTGTGGTGATTGTGTGAGTTGAGTGACCGTAAGAAAGTATCGGTTATTGGCAAGTACTAAAATTATTATTTAGATTGGTGTAGTTCAATGTAATTAATTTTTATCGAGTTTTACGGCGCTTCCTGACTATCACGACGGATGAACTTATTTCAAGAATATTATAGTAGTGATCCTGCATGATTGAATGCGTGTTATTGTGAGCCTAGTTTTCAGATTATGTAATTTATTCCCTTTTCCTTGTACATTATGCTAAGTATTTTATTCCATATTATTGATATAAAGGATAATAAAAGCTTTTTAAAAAGTGTACTATAGTTTATAGAGCCATGCTTCTCCTTGTTTGACCTTCACTGTGAAACACAGGTTCCTCTTTCTACTGACTCATTCCACCCTCGCTGAATTTCGGTGAGTGTTTACCGAACTTCAATGCTAAACACCGGCGAGCTAATGCTGAATATCACCGAACGTGAGAAACAAGTAGTTCGGGTTACCGAACTAGGGAAGCGTATTTCCGATCATGATTGATTGCGCACCGATATCAAGGGGCTAGCCACCGAACTTCTGCAGATAAGCCGGAGAACTCCGTAGTCGAACATAGGCTCATTGAAGACGAAGTTCGGAAGCAAACTACCGAAATTTTACACCGAACAAAAAGTCACCGAACATCACCGGAGAATGTTACTCGAAGAAGATCGGTGGTATTTTCACCGCCGAAGGCCTCATTTTTTCTCTCAGTGTATTAAGAAATAATCAGGCTATTAAGACATATTTTTTGTAGCAAAAAAAGTTCAATTAGTGAAAGAATTATTTACTGTTTTCCAGCCTGGCTCGTTTTGGTGGCATTGTCTCTGTAGGTTGAGGTACAGGAACCTCATCGACGTTGTAGAGGGGTTCCGTCACACCAACGGCCTCCTTGACAATGAATGTCATTGAATCGTCCATGACGGAAAACTGTGGGGGTGACGGAATCGACCCCAACAACGTCGCAGGATCCACAATGTCCTGAAATATATTACGTTACCATCGATTTCCACAACTTGAAACGACGTGATTTACTTCACTCCGCTCTTCGAAACCGATTTCCATTGATGGCAGTCCGAGGGAACTTTCGCCTCCCACGACTGCCATCACTTTTAAATCCTGGGGCCCTATTCTTGAAATTGTGAGAGTTTTGCAATACTGCTTTGAAGGCAATGTTGCTTTGAGAGAAGTGAAAGCAATGTTGTCTGGGATGCAGAGTGTTTCAGTGTTTCAAGAATACCATTTGTTAGCAATACTGGAATCGATGCAATAAAATAACCACGGGGATTCCTTTCTGTTGTGAATTTTTTTTTTTTAAATCTCCAAAGCTAGAGCTATGTTTAGAAATTCTTTGTTTTATGAGAGTTTTCGACTACAGCAGCGGAGCTCATTATTGTCCATCTAAGCGCCCACATGGGGCAAAGATATCTCGTTGTCGACGTTGAATTAGCCCCTTTCGACGCCTAAAAAAAAACACCTATCGCTCGTGCCAGCGTATTTTTTCTCGGGGGCGAGACGTCTCCCGCGTCGGCGCCAAATGTGAAAGGCCCCATAGAGTTCTATGTATTTTTACTGCAAGAGCCGACGCCGCACCTGGGCGACTTTTATTTCCTAATGTGCAAGGGGCCTTAGGCTAGTCCCGGGATTCTGGTCGAAGAACACTGATGGACCTAAATTACATCCAATTTTATGCACAACGAGGACAACTTTTAAACTTCGACTTCATTGCCCAACCCATCTGAGAAATGCTGGTGAGCGTAATTGTGGCGTGCAGCCCTTCCTTGCCTCCCCACGCATCTTACTGAGCGTTTCTCGTGGGTATGTCGCTGATTCAGCTAGGTCTCTTGCAACTCATTTTTCGAAGGACGATTAGACGAAATATTCGTTTTTCGAGGGATTCTCTTTTATTTTTACAAACCGCACTCACCGAACAAGAAAGCTCAACTGTGAAAAATAAATTCCTTCTTGTAAAAAACAAAATGGAAACTCTCGGATTTCTCATGGCAACAGAGAAGGCAATGTTACAATCGAAGCTTTGAAAATTGAAACACCTACAGGGGGTGTTTCAAAAAAACCACAGAAGGCATTACTGCTTTTGCAACATTGCGACCCAAAGCAGTAGTGCCAAATTCAAGAATACCGCTTCGCAGTGTTGCTTTCTCAAAAAGGCAACAACGCAATCGAAACTAGTGTTGCCAAGGCGTTCAAGAATAAGGCCTTAGGAAGGGAATAAGGAATTATGGCTGACCATATGGTCAACTAAGACATTTAGCTGTGCCGGAGTGACTCTAGGCCCTCTTTTCGATTTTTCCGTGGAAGAATTTGAAGACATAGTTGTCTTTCATTTGGTTTGAAAACAAAATAATATTTATCATTTTTCATTTCCAAAACATCACTAACGCTTTTTTCCAGCTGTATTGTAAACAAAGATAAATCAATCGTGGGCCTTATTATGTCTGTTGCAGCAAGTGTTTGGAACATGTTCGGAGTAGACTTGCCATATGAGACCAGCAAATAAAATTCAAGTTGATTACATTTTATTGGCTGGTCCCATGGCAACTTTGCTCCGAACATGTTCCAAACACCTTGCTGAAACAGATCTATTAGTTCATTAATTCTCAATAATAAGCCTTTTTTATCGTACTGCAAATGCCCCCCCCCCACCATCAAACTTTGCCATTAAATGTGCGTCGCCGTCCTGGTTTTTATTCGCTTTTGGATCAATAGAAAAATCTGAAATTTGGCAGGCACCAATCGGGATTTTCCTAGATCCTAGACGTTCCTATCCTAACATCTCGCCAGCTCGAGCCCCCGCACGGCCGGCCATGAGATAGATAAGGGCTATTCGTTTGCTTTTAGAAGTACGCAATAATTATTCTCAAAATCTACTCTATCTATCTAATAATAATATTATCACCAATTAATGATCTTTTCCTTTAAACTTGAATGAACGAAATCAGTTTAGTTGATGAAAAAGGGAGGGGGTGCTCATCGAGAAACTGCCAGTTGAAATTATAATTTAAACAAGAAACTGAAATAATAAACCATTGTTCGTGAATTCACAGCGGGTTTTTAATAGTTATCGCTTTTTCTATTTGCACAAATATCTTCCCCAATGCAGATTTGTCCACCTTTACCTCATGATTTTGACAGAAATGCAATTTATCGGGAACTTTTGTTCTAATAACCCACGTTTAATTTAAATAATTTTCTCCAGCTGTTAACTTTGGTTTTAATTGTAACTTAATCATGAAATATAAATAAAAATAACACTTACCCACCTTTTTATTACTCCAATACGCTTTTACTGGATTCAAAAATGCCAACCACAGAAACCTTTCCCGCGAACGGAAATGTACGGAAATAACTTCTGAATAACCAAACCTCGCAGGTTACATGTCAACTCAAACGGTGAGATAAGGAAGGTCACACTGTTTTTATAAGGAAGAGAACAATTCGAACATATCCATTCATTACCTTCAAGCGTTACGAACCGAAGATTCCCGAACTCGGCTATGTTCATAACGCAAATCCTAACGCTGTCTACAGAATACATTAAATGGCTGCTGAACGTTCCCAGTTAACGTGTTCACGTCAGCGCTCCACCAAACGCGAAAGTTAGAGAATAGGGGTGCAGCGTAATTCTCGCCCCCCCCCCTAACCGTCCCTCCACGCGGAGCTGCAAAAGGAGACGGAAGCCCACGAAAAGAAGAAAAAGCGTTACAAGGGGGTGGGCAGATTTATAATACAGTACATTGTTATTCACGTATCCCATAGGGTGAAAGTAAGGAAGGTGTATCTATTTTGTTTTTAACTACATTAGGGGCTATATGACCGAGAATTGAAATTATCTCGCTCTTTTTTGTGTTAATTTCGAAATTTTTTGAAAAATTAGGCTGCAGCCCGCAATGCTCAGTCTGTCGTGCTTTTAATAGCCTACCTGCTACTCATTTTATACTTTTTTTCCATCATCCAGATTTGTAACGTATTTTATCGCCTTTCATTATAAAATTGAAGCTCTGATTCCTAACCCCGCTCCTTTAACTTTATTTCAGTTCTCTTTCACCCCTTAATTAGAGGTGTCACAAGGATTAAATGGAGACGTAAAGCTCCCCTGTCTGTCGTTCGAAGGTTTTAGGACTTTGTGTCTCACCCTCCCAAAGGAAAACCTCCCCTTTGAGTTCGATTCCCCCCCCACCCATCCTACACACACACTGTGATTCCTAAAACAAAACAAAAAAAAAAAGGTCACTAATGGTTGGTGGGGGTCCGTGGTGAGGAGGGGGTGGGCCTTACTCTAACCACTAAGTCTACCGCTGGCGTGAAAAACCCCCTTGTTTCGCGTTATTCCCACGGGGAAGTGCTTCGTGCGTAAACAATCTTCTTTGTTGCTTCCGCTCACAGAAAAACCTTTGAAAAATCATATTAAACGAAAATGTCTGTGCAACTCTTCGGGAGTTCTACATAGATGTAAGGCGTTTTCCTCTTTCACTTTAAATATTTCCAAGTTATACGCGTTTCAAGGAGTCAATGGAGTCGAGTGAATAAAACGAAATTCTTACATGTTGTGGTTGATGATAAAAGCAAAAAAAAAAAAATGTTAGGTTCGCGTCACAACAAGAAATCTTTCTCTGACGTGTGTAAAAGAAGGAAAATGATCCTGTCGTTTTCAGAAAATGTATTTGTCTCTTTTTTTCGCTTTTATGCTTATAAAGTGCCCGTAGACTCGTACGAAAGTTAAACTCGTTCAACTCTTTTAAATTTTAACAAACTTTTTCATACAGGTATCCCTAAGGCACAAAAAACGACTTCACTAGTGTCGAAGCTTGAGTAGAAGAGGTAACCGAATCGGGAGATATCGTCGCCTTCTACAAGCGTCAAGGGACTTGCGCAGAGAAATCCCCCCAGCTCTATGAAGATGATTTCGTCTTAATAATTATCAACGAGGCACAGAGAGAAATTTTAAAAGAATACGGCAACGACTGTGTTTGTGTCGATGAAACACACGGGTTGAACTCTTACGGGTTTCAACTAACAACTGTGCTCGTTTTGGAGGAACTTCGTCAAGGCTTCCCATGCGCCTTTATGTTCACCAACAGAGGAGACACTTTAATTTTTGAGGTGCTATTCGACGTCGTTCAGGAATATTGTGGGCAGTGGCGGATCTAGGATTTTATCTTGGGAGGGGTTCCACCACAAATCTGATAAACTCTTTCTTCTTTTGAAACAATGTTATAACCATTAGCATAGGGAGAATTAGTAAGTTCCGGGCCTTATTTTTAAAGTGATCATGACGCCCGCGGGGTATTGTCATCCCACGATTGCGCTCTGACGAACAACTGCAAAATGGTGACATTTTTAAGGCAAATATCAGCGAAGTTGAGAGCTTCCTGTCAGAAACTCACGATACTTCACCGTTTCCCGATTTCGCGAATTTGAAAGTTTCGGGGATTTTTTAGTTTAGTGAACGCGGAACCTAGACAATGGTGTCACCGCCATGACAGCGCCCTGACAAATAGCCGCAAAGTCTCAGCATTTCAGCAACTGGCTTTCATGGCTTAAATTTGGCAATTTCCTCGGCTTAATTCAACAGAATCGCCAAAAGTTTGAAGCCGTTTGGTCTGACCAACCCCAACAGCGTCCATGGTAAGCAATATTGCAATTGTCAATAAAATATTTAAGTATTATATTTAATTGAACATCAACTTTATCATTCGACAGAAGTTATATTGGTAAGCAATGGAAATGCATGGTAGTCCTTCACTCTGCTTGAAATGATGACAAGTAGTTTCCAGTGGAGGAGTGGCGTAGGCAGCCTACGCCACGTAACTACATCCCCGAACATAATCAGCAGTATGAAACAATTGGGCAAATTCCGGCTTTTTCAAGCATCATCCCACAGCAAGGTGAAACAGATCAACAGACACGCTCTCAACAAGCCCCTTTCCACTCCTCCACTGGAAACTACTTGTCATCATTTCAAGCAGAGTGAAGTACTACCATGCATTTCCATTGCTTACCAATATAACTTCTGTCGAATGATAAAGTTGATGTTCAATTAAATATAATACTTAAATATTTTATTGACAATTGCAATATTGCTTACCTTCAAGTTATCCTTCTTCAGCACCTTGAAGATAGCTTCACAAGTTTCGGGAATGATTTCACTTAACGTTTGTTTTGCAATAATTGTTGTGAACTCCAGATCTTTGTAACTTCTGCCAGTTGCCAAAAACCTTAGAGTTGCTGTTAGCCTTTCATGCGGGGATATTGCTGCTCTCATACAAGTGTCTTCTTTTTTGATATGCGGTGTCACTAATTCCAATAAGTAAGTATACGTGTCCGTGTCCATTCTCAAGTAGTTCCGCCAGTCACTGGGTTCATCACGTAATTCCCGCAATAACCTAATATGGGAAAACTCCCGCCTTTTCAAAAGCCATTTCCGTGACCATAAACGCGCGGTTCTTCTGACACCGTCCAATCGCTTTTTTTTAACAACACAGTAGGCAAAAATTGACCAAAGGAGAACCTCCTCCATGGCGATATCACACAAAACTGAGCGAAAAATACTGCACGTACTAAAGAAAACTGTACCGTCTGGACGCAACGTCTTCATTCCGTCTTAAAACTGTGCAACTTAAAACGTTGTGCAAAACGTAGCGTCTGGACCAGGTTTAAGAGTCGTCGGAAAAATCAAAAGTGAATTCAAAAACATCTGTGAATTTATTGTTTTTATTTCATTGAAGTGGAGTCCCCACAGATCTAAAAATTGATCCACGAATCATCGACTTTTTTTATTTTACTTGCTATAATACGCGCTTTTTGCCGCGAATTGAACCTTATCTCTACTTTCAGCCATTGATAAGCGTTTAATTCCCATTTTAGGTGGGAATTAATTAGCAGTTTTCTTAGTTGTAGCCGTAAATTAGGAGGTTCTCTAAATTTTCGCCGCGAATTAGTGATTTTTCCATGTGAATTAGCAGTTTCACTCAATTTCAGTCCCGATGTTACATTGAAAAACCGCTGGAATGGGCGTTTTTTCAATATTACTTGAGACTTCTGAGTGATTGATTGCTGTTTTTACTTATAGCAGCGAATTGGGGGTCAAAGAATCATCTGTGCAGCTCCCTAGTCAACAGTCCATAATTTATAGTAGGCATCATCTTCTTAGGGGGGGGGGGGGTTGAAACCCCCAAAACCCTCCTCGTAAATCCGCCACTGCTTGTGGGAAATATTGAGCCCATAAATATTCATGAGCGACATGGCCGAAGCATTTTACAATGCTTGGGTAAAGGTTATGGAAGAACCTGGCCATAGGTTATTTTGTTGTACAGGACGTGGCGCAAAAATCTAGCCAAGATTCCGGACAAGGAAAAACAAGCCGAAGCCTACAAAACTCTTCGTACAGTCATGGAAGAAACCGACGACATATGGCTTTCGACAGAATGCTCCATGAGGCAATCCGAACTTTCAAAGATGACCCCCAAACGTTTGATTTCGGCAGCTATTTCCAGGCGCATTATACGAAATGCACAGAAAGTTGGGCCTTTTGTTTCAGGCTACACGCCGGGCTTAGCGCTAACGTGCATTTAGAGCGAATGCATGGAGTGTTAAAACATATTTATCTTCACGGCAACAAACCAAAACGCTTAGACGTGACAATTTACGCCCTCATGCGTTTTTTTTTTTTTGAGAGGCAAAGTCTATGAACGTCTAATACACCTTCATAAAGGTAAAATAACGTCGAAATTGACAGCCATAAGGAAACGCCACAAAACGTCGCTGTAGGCTGCGAAAAAGACACGACGTGGCAAATTTCATCCTCAAACGAACGCGAGATTTATACGTTGAAATCGAGGAAGTCAACTGCAGCTGTGAGCCCCCTCCGATCTGGCTTTGCCCATGTGGGTAGTGCTAGTTTCGGTACCATTTACGCCCATATAGTTCACGACTCTCCACCCTCCCCAGAGGAAGTGGCTTTCTCCCCTCCGCCTCCCCAGGAAATGGCTCTCCCCCTCCCGTACCGCGGAGCGGGCCTAGTGTTATCTCCCGGTCCTGCGGGGCCCCAACTTTGATATAAAGACGGCCCTTTGGATACGTTTTTGCTAATGAGGGGCTCAAATTATAAATAATCCATGAGTTGAATAGACATCATCGAAAAGGAGTTTTCTCGGTATTTAAGATTCATTTCTTTATTATTTTATTTTTTAAACTTAATACAAAAATATGACAACACTATAACCTAAAATTATCCCGAAAAATAGTTTAAAAACATCGTCAGTCACAAACATTTTTATCAAATTTTACTCAAAGGTTTTGAAATTTCACCTACGAAACATGGTTTCGTTAAGGTCCGTTGACATTTTAGGCTAGCTATTATTATGTACTTAGGATAAAGCTACATCTTAGGGAGAGGGTTTCGTGAATAGATAGGTAGAGCTCCTACTTAATTGTCGCCACTATACCGACAGGTTCATGCTGTGCTGTACAAAAAACAACTTACTGCATATAGAAAACCTCATCATAGGGGGGGGGGGGCATTTTCACTTCCACCACTTTCCGTGCTGAATGAAAACATGCATGCGATTGGAACGGATTGAAGAGAACTGCCCTGTGTGTTGTGTCAGCGGATGAATGGTTGCGGGGGGGGGGGTACCTTGCAAAAAAAAAAAAAAATCGTACTTACTGTCGTAAGCTCCTTGGCTTAATTGATTTCTCAAAAAAGTTCAATGATGTAACTTATGATAGGAAATCAGCAATTAATTCCAGCAAATCCATGTTTCGTACAACAGACCTCCTGAACTTTATTCTTTTTTCTACACAAAATAACTTTGGAATGGACCTTTTATAACCTACGCTTTTTTAAAATTTATTTATTTCCACTTTATTTACACGAAATGAGTTCAAAACAGGCGTGAATTGACCGAGGAAAAAAGACAAGACATCTAAAAATTTATTTATTCTCTACCAACTATAGTTTGATATGCAATGCTTAGAGCTTTGAACGCTTAATAATAAATTTCTCAAAAATATAAATTTGTTTTGATCGAATAAATTATTGATAACAACGAGTAATGAACGCCTATATAAAGAAATTCACGAGAAATTGTTTTTAAAACCTTTTGAAAAGTATAAAAGAATAAGAAAAAAAAAGCTGCAGAGAGCGTCTTTCATTATACGTTTATACAGTGAGTGTTGTGGAGCCTTGGTGGAAAAAAAAAAAAAAAATCTAATTTAAATTCTCTTGCGTGAGCCAGTTCTTTTTTCAGTTTTTTTCTCTCTATATACCAGGTGTGGATAGGTTGTTGAAATGGTTTGGGTTGTGAGAGAGGTGGAAACAGAGGAGTGGGCGGGAGGGGAGGGTGGCTTTCACTATCGACAAAAGCTGCTGTAAGGCAAAAAAGAGAGTGGAAAAAAAAAAAAAAAAACACAGCGAAAGATCAAAGGGTTGGCACAAGTAGAATTTGTAGGTTAATTGAAAAAATAATAAATAAATATAAGTTTCGTGTTGAAACCTCGAACTTTCAACTTAGAACGAAAAATGAGGATCAATGTGACAATTTTGAACCAAAATTGAGATGAGGAAATACAAAAATAAGGAGATCATTAGATTAAGAGAAGCTCTGTATAAGCGACGTTTTATTATTGAGTCGTTTTGAAGTAAGAGCTTCTCCCCACCCCACCGCACGCCCCTACAAATTCAAACCATCATTGAGAACAAGTAGAAAGGTCCGGTAACTCAAGAATATCCAAGAGGGACGCGCAGTGGTGGAAGAGATGTGATGGTGATGAAGAAGGTTGGGAAAGGCGCGCGCGAAGGGGCTATTACTTACGCTCTAGATACTAAAACCTCTGTTAAGGAGAGTCAGACAACAATGGTGGTGTAATGGGGTGGTTGGGGGGGTTGGGGTGGGAAATATAGAACAATATTTTCAGCCTCCGTTGTCTTTATATACACACAGACGATCCAATGAAAACTAAAACTTTGTTTCCTTTTACACCCATAAAATTCCTTTGGGTATCGACAGCCAGAATAAAAAAACCCTCTCCCCGCACACCTTCGGTGTCCTAAAAATGAATCGATTCCCCCCCTCCACCCTTCCCACTTTTAGACGGAGCAAAAAACGTTTTCCGGAAGAAATTTCCATGAAAAGAGACCAAACGTCCCATCACAAAACCAATTTCTGACTGTTCAATTGATAAATCTCACTGGAGAGAAAAATTATATTCAAGGAGGTGAAAGCGCGAACTTTTTTTTTTTTATTACCCTTCCAAAAAAAAAAAAATCGTTTTATTTTTTCCGTGATCCGTCTACTGTCATAGTGGTGTTTTTTTTCTTCCTTCAGTAAAAGATTCCGAGCGAAAGAAAATTTAAATCTGAGGAGAATCCCCCCCCCCTCCACCAATGGCAACCCTTCATTTTGAATAATGGCAGACGTCACAGGCTTCTATGTGATGCTGCAGAGTCAGAATCTGATCAACGTCCCTCCCACTCCCCACCGTTTTTCTGGCACATTAGAAGCTCTAGCGGGATACCGATAGGAATTTTAACGAAGGGAAAACTGAAAAATATTGCGCAGTGGCGCAGTTCTTACAGAGAGGAGGAGGACGTTTTTGAAGTGAATTGCGGTAACATCGCCCGATTCTTGGATAAAAGGTTGGGTGGTCATGTTTTTTGAACTTGAATTCCCGGACGGAGAAATAGAATAGCTACGACTTTGGGCGCTCCCCCACCCCAACCCCAGCCATTGGTTTATAGCAAGAAAGCTCTGTAGATTGACGTGGGGTGAACTTTTTTTTTTTATTATTATTCCGGAAGAAAATAATTGGGACGCCACTGATTTACCTTTTTACCTTTCCTTCTTTAGAAATAATCCCTTAAAAATTGAGCTGTGTTAAAAAACCTTTCTATTGATTGAGCCCTCTGAACATCTCGGGGGGGGGGGGGGAGAAGAGTAGAAAATGGTGCTTGGGCGCATAATTGCAGTAAGGGGAGGACCAATTAAAATTGATCAACCTTAATGTAACTAGATGGCCTGAAACTCCATGAAGCATCTTTATAAAAACCATGCTTATAAGGGTGAAGTGCACCTAAATCAGAATAGTGTGCTCACTGCGAGAAAAAAAAAATTGATGAATTGTAAAGAACAGCTCATTTACTAATAGGGTAATTCGTTTTTATTTATTTTCAAAAGTAAATTACGGAAAACCAAAGCTTTTTGGACCCTTCGACGTGATTAACGCGGCTTAAATCTTATTTAATTTTTATTTTCAGCCCTTGAAACGTCTTAGTTATTGAGCGTGGTTGCAAATTTTTAGCTGTCTTTCCATAAAACTGGAACCTAGTGGACATAATACGTGTAATTCAGTGTGCTCGTTTTTGAGTTGTCAAACATAGCGGGGTCAGGTCCCACATTTTTAACGTTATAGGTTTTTTTAAAACCGATAAACCAAGCATACCACCATAAGGAGTTTGACAACCATAAAATGTCGCGTTTTTTTTGTTTTGTTTAGTCACTTGAAGAAGGGTTGACGGAGGATGAATCGATTGATGGCTGCGAGTGGGCCTGATGAGCTTGGTACATTGCTCTTTTTGCCATGTCGTCTGAAGCCGCTGCTAACAGCCGAGGCTGAAACAGAAACAAAACAAATGAACAAACACACACACAAAAAAAAAATCCAGAAAAAAGCGGACCAGGGCCGTTTCTAGCCCTCTCGTGGCCCCTAGGTGAGAGGAGGAGGCAATGGTGGGCGGGGACCGCAGCGTTTTTCTAGTCGTCTTTGTTCAAAACCAGTTAAAAATGGCCTAAAACTTAATTTTCGAGCTCTAACGAGATAAACTGACGAATCGCGCTCTAAAAATGCCTGAACGGGTGACTCCTGCCATGAGAATGGCCGAATCGAACATTCGATCGCCAAAAATGGCCTCGCCGGCAAAATGGTTCTCGCATGGCTTCGCGAGCATACCTAAGTGTAAAAACTGACTCTATGTGCCCTAAAAATAGCTAAATGGGTGATTATTTAGCGCCTTGAAAATGCCTTAAACAGACAATTGCCGCCCTGATAATGTCCCCAAACTGACTGTCAGGGAATGTCAAATTTTGAGCGGTTGTTTTTACATTTTAATAAGATATGTTTCCCGGGGTTTTGCACAGAGTTTGAAGTCATGATGTGATGTTGTGAGTTCGGTTGAGAAAAAGAGTGGTTTTTAAATAAAGTTTCCGTTCAAAGTTATATCTTCTTTCTACCTCGTTATTTTACCGTATTGAGCCGTGATATTACAGCGTCAAGAATCTCACATAAGTGGCGACCGTAGACAAGACTGTAAATTCGGAAGATTTATTCAACATGTAATTTGAAAAGAAGATACGACTAAGAAAGCTCCTTAGAACGGCAGCGAATTGGTGGACAAGGCTCAGAACATCCTAGCTGCGGAGCACGTTGACGACATCGAATTAGAGATCTGCGTTCGCTCTTCTCGAGGGAAAATACAAAAACGCATGAACGCTGGATGACGAGATCGTGAAGCTTTTTTGTATCGAATTTAAAGTTATTTCAGACTTGTATTTGACAACAGTGGCATGGTATCCTCAGATGATAGCTCACCCCCACACCCCTTCACCATCGGTGAAGTTGCTAAATGTCAACGATCTGATGAGGAGGGGAAATCGGGACCGAGCAAACAAAACAATGTGGTGTCGTGGGAGAAGGAGATAGCCCGGAGTTGAGTGGTTCCTGGTCGCCGCGGTGTCTCGGTGGTCTGAGAGAGGTACGGTGTCCGGGTTCGATTCCCGCTCCGTGGCAGTTTCTTTTTCTTACGACCCATAATGCACTATGTCACTGTTGTTAAACGCAAGCCCGAAATAACTTTAAATTCGATACAAAAAAACATACTCATCGGCCGATCGCAATTCAATGAATTTCATCAGGGCTGAAGTAGAAGGCGAGGAAAAGGTAAATTTTGCCAAATCAGGATTCAGGGTTGCGTCAGCCGTTATAGCAATAAGATTGATGACCACAGAAAAAATGATCGGGTCAGACAGCCCCCCCCCCCTTCAGAAAGCCTTCCGTCTGCCGTTTGCCTTCTGTCAGTGGATAAACCCGAAGGATGTGTTTTCTGTGGTGGTAAACGCAAATCGATGGATTGCGTGAAGGCCCAAAAAATGAGCTCATCAGAAAAGAGACACATGTAACAGTCAAAGAATTTGTGTTACTGTTGCTTCAGAACTGGACATTCAGCGAAGAACTGCAGACGTGCCCGGTGTGCCACAGAAAGCATCAAGTTTTTGATTGTGTGAAAGTCTACCATCTGTCTCGATAGATGTGAAAAATAGTAAACAGCGTCAGCCCGTTTCAGTTCTGATACCGTCGCCTTCCAAGTGTTCCAAAGAAGAAGCTCTAGCTAGTTCGTCGAACTCAAGCGATGTTTTGTTACAGATTTTGACTGTAACACTGAAAGGTGACAACGGGGAACGGGACGGTAGCGCTATTACCGACAGAGGGTCGCAACGCTCGGAAGGAAACAGCGGTTGAAGTCGGATGTGTTCCAAAAAGAAAGCTAGAAATTGTACACTCTCTTTTTGGAGGAGTCAGCACTGGCCGAAATGAACACTGCGCCTATAACATACACGTTTCTCGTCTTGATGGAGAATATCAGTGTTCTTTCGAAGTATTGGAGATCAGTGTTATAATTATCAATTCCACTTTATGTTATTTAAATACCCTCCAACCTTATGACTTTTTGTTTACAATTGTTTTAAAAGTTCAGTTCGTTTCTCACACGGTTTATTTTGTCAATTAAAGCCTTATTCTACAAAAGGTTTTATCATTTCAATGTAATTGACAAAATTTAGTGAACACCAGCACCAGCCAGCATGGAACGACTTCTCCAGCCTGAAAAATTAAATCTCGACCCTACTTCGCCAACGGCAGCAATCGAATGGGAACACTGGCACCGGACTTTCCTTAATCTTGCCGCGTCTATTCAATCCTCGGATGAACAAAAGTTAAGAATTTTACACAACTTGGTCTCTCCAACTGTTTATCAATATACAGGGTGGTCGGTTTTGAGATGCAAAAAAAAAATTGGGTAATAGTACACCAAAAATGGGATAAAAAAGTCCTATTCGGATAGTGGCCTATCTCTTTTTGTTTTCGAGTAATAATTTTTTTAGTGATTTTTAGGCGCAACTGTATTTTTCGCCGAAAAACTGTTATTTCTCAGCTTCTACTTCACCGTTTTCCAAAAGTGATGGCAGTTTCGTAATCTACGGAAAATTTTCTACGGGATGAACGCAAAATCAATATTCTAAATTGTCATAAACGCCTAAAAACGTAACGTTTTCGTTGCGTTAATGCAAAAAAACCAAGAATTTGATTTCACAAAACAATTTACTGTGTCACCAAAAATAGCTTCACACGTTGTCAAACGACGTAAAAACTTCTCCGTTTTCCCAGCTTTCAAACGGTGTACTCGAAAGTGGAATTATCTCCCTCCTTTGACGAGAAAATTCGAAAAGAAGCGAAAAAGTCATACATTTTGGCCTAAAAATGTGAATAATAAGAGGTGCGAAAATTCATTTGTTTGGCTCTCTTTCTTGAGAAATCCAAGCGCTGGCACGGTAAAAATTAAAATGTATTGCATTTGAAGAATAAACAACAAACAAATTAATTAATAAAATGGACGAAGAGGTGAGCGAATTTAGGGCGTCTGCTGGTTTTTTATGGGTCGGAGAGACCGATTAATAGGCCCACATTTCTTTGAAGTAACGGGGCAAGGCTACCTGCATTTCCTGCAAGTCGAATTGCCACGTCTTCTTGACGGAATGGACCCAGAGCTGAGGGAACAAATTATTTTCCAGCAAGACGGTGATTTCGGTCTTCGACGATCCCAGCCCAGCCCCATAAAAATCCACCAGACGCCCTAAATTCGCACACCTCTTCGTCCATTTTATTAATTTGTTTGTTTGTTGTTTATTCTTCAAATGCACTACATTTTAATTTTCACAGTGCCAGCGCATGGATTTCTCAAGAAAGAGAGCCAAACAATGGAATTTTCGCACCTGTTATTATTCACATTTTTAGGCCAAAATGTATGACTTTTTCGCTTCTTTTCGAATTTTCTCGTCAAAGGAGGGAGATAATTCCACTTTCGAGTACACCGTTGGAAAGCTGGGAAAACGGAGAAGTTTTTACGTCGTTTGACAACGTGTGAAGCTATTTTTGGTGACACAGTAAATTGTTTTGTGAAATCAAATTCTTGGTTTTTTTGCATTAACGCAACGAAAACGTTACGTTTTTAGGCGTTTATGACAATTTAGAATATTGATTTTGCGTTCATCCCGTAGAAAATTTTCCGTAGATTACGAAACTGCCATCACTTTTGGAAAACGGTGAAGTAGAAGCTGAGAAATAACAGTTTTTCGGCGAAAAATACAGTTGCGCCTAAAAATCACTAAAAAAATTATTACTCGAAAACAAAAAGAGATAGGCCACTATCCGAATAGGACTTTTTTATCCCATTTTTGGTGTACTATTACCCAATTTTTTTTTTGCATCTCAAAACCGACCACCCTGTATACACGGATGTGGAACGTACACAGACGCAATAACGGTTCTTAAAAATCTTTACGTCAAACCGATAAACGAAATATTTGCTCGGCATGAGCTCCAGACGAGACAGCAGCAGCCCGGAGAAAATATTGAAAGGTACGTGGAAGCTTCAAATATTTTGGCCAATCGATGTAAATTTAAAGCTGTGACGGCAGAACAAAACCGGACCGACTTTATCAGGGACGCTTTTATTAGAGGACTAAGTTCCAATCAAATAAGATTAAGATTACTCGAATCGTCTTCCCTAAATTTGGCCGAAGCAATTGATCACGCGCGAGCCTTAGAACTAGCTCAACAACACTCATTAGGTTACAGTAATTCTTATTCTGTGAACGCCACGTCCGTTCCAAACCTCGATTCTGGTCAGGAAATTCCCGAAAATGACCATTTGAATGCTTTCGTTTCTTCAAAAAAATCTAGCGATTTTAAGTCATGCTTTTTTTGTGGGCGACAGTATCATAGAAGAGATCAATGTCCAGCCAAGGACGCCACATGCGGAAACTGTAAAAAATTGGGGCATTTCTCTAAGGTATGTCGATCGAATCCAACTTTTAATCGTAAGGGTCACGTTAAACAAGTATCTGTGGTTGTTGCAAGCTCCTATACTCCCTCAAGTCTAAAAAAGGCTACCATCACTGTACTGTTAAACGGCTTCAAAGCATCCGTTTCTCACACGGTTTATTTTGTCAATTAAAGCCTTATTCTACAAAAGGTTTTATCATTTCAATGTAATTGACAAAATTTAGTGAACACCAGCACCAGCCAGCATGGAACGACTTCTCCAGCCTGAAAAATTAAATCTCGACCCTACTTCGCCAACGGCAGCAATCGAATGGGAACACTGGCACCGGACTTTCCTTAATCTTGCCGCGTCTATTCAATCCTCGGATGAACAAAAGTTAAGAATTTTACACAACTTGGTCTCTCCAACTGTTTATCAATATACAGGGTGGTCGGTTTTGAGATGCAAAAAAAAAATTGGGTAATAGTACACCAAAAATGGGATAAAAAAGTCCTATTCGGATAGTGGCCTATCTCTTTTTGTTTTCGAGTAATAATTTTTTTAGTGATTTTTAGGCGCAACTGTATTTTTCGCCGAAAAACTGTTATTTCTCAGCTTCTACTTCACCGTTTTCCAAAAGTGATGGCAGTTTCGTAATCTACGGAAAATTTTCTACGGGATGAACGCAAAATCAATATTCTAAATTGTCATAAACGCCTAAAAACGTAACGTTTTCGTTGCGTTAATGCAAAAAAACCAAGAATTTGATTTCACAAAACAATTTACTGTGTCACCAAAAATAGCTTCACACGTTGTCAAACGACGTAAAAACTTCTCCGTTTTCCCAGCTTTCAAACGGTGTACTCGAAAGTGGAATTATCTCCCTCCTTTGACGAGAAAATTCGAAAAGAAGCGAAAAAGTCATACATTTTGGCCTAAAAATGTGAATAATAACAGGTGCGAAAATTCATTTGTTTGGCTCTCTTTCTTGAGAAATCCAAGCGCTGGCACGGTAAAAATTAAAATGTATTGCATTTGAAGAATAAACAACAAACAAATTAATTAATAAAATGGACGAAGAGGTGAGCGAATTTAGGGCGTCTGCTGGTTTTTTATGGGTCGGAGAGACCGATTAATAGGCCCACATTTCTTTGAAGTAACGGGGCAAGGCTACCTGCATTTCCTGCAAGTCGAATTGCCACGTCTTCTTGACGGAATGGACCCAGAGCTGAGGGAACAAATTATTTTCCAGCAAGACGGTGATTTCGGTCTTCGACGATCCCAGCCCAGCCCCATAAAAATCCACCAGACGCCCTAAATTCGCACACCTCTTCGTCCATTTTATTAATTTGTTTGTTTGTTGTTTATTCTTCAAATGCACTACATTTTAATTTTCACAGTGCCAGCGCATGGATTTCTCAAGAAAGAGAGCCAAACAATGGAATTTTCGCACCTGTTATTATTCACATTTTTAGGCCAAAATGTATGACTTTTTCGCTTCTTTTCGAATTTTCTCGTCAAAGGAGGGAGATAATTCCACTTTCGAGTACACCGTTGGAAAGCTGGGAAAACGGAGAAGTTTTTACGTCGTTTGACAACGTGTGAAGCTATTTTTGGTGACACAGTAAATTGTTTTGTGAAATCAAATTCTTGGTTTTTTTGCATTAACGCAACGAAAACGTTACGTTTTTAGGCGTTTATGACAATTTAGAATATTGATTTTGCGTTCATCCCGTAGAAAATTTTCCGTAGATTACGAAACTGCCATCACTTTTGGAAAACGGTGAAGTAGAAGCTGAGAAATAACAGTTTTTCGGCGAAAAATACAGTTGCGCCTAAAAATCACTAAAAAAATTATTACTCGAAAACAAAAAGAGATAGGCCACTATCCGAATAGGACTTTTTTATCCCATTTTTGGTGTACTATTACCCAATTTTTTTTTTGCATCTCAAAACCGACCACCCTGTATACACGGATGTGGAACGTACACAGACGCAATAACGGTTCTTAAAAATCTTTACGTCAAACCGATAAACGAAATATTTGCTCGGCATGAGCTCCAGACGAGACAGCAGCAGCCCGGAGAAAATATTGAAAGGTACGTGGAAGCTTCAAATATTTTGGCCAATCGATGTAAATTTAAAGCTGTGACGGCAGAACAAAACCGGACCGACTTTATCAGGGACGCTTTTATTAGAGGACTAAGTTCCAGTCAAATAAGATTAAGATTACTCGAATCGTCTTCCCTAAATTTGGCCGAAGCAATTGATCAGGCGCGAGCCTTAGAACTAGCTCAACAACACTCATTAGGTTACAGTAATTCTTATTCTGTGAACGCCACGTCCGTTCCAAACCTCGATTCTGGTCAGGAAATTCCCGAAAATGACCATTTGAATGCTTTCGTTTCTTCAAAAAAATCTAGCGATTTTAAGTCATGCTTTTTTTGTGGGCGACAGTATCATAGAAGAGATCAATGTCCAGCCAAGGACGCCACATGCGGAAACTGTAAAAAATTGGGGCATTTCTCTAAGGTATGTCGATCGAATCCAACTTTTAATCGTAAGGGTCACGTTAAACAAGTATCTGTGGTTGTTGCAAGCTCCTATACTCCCTCAAGTCTAAAAAAGGCTACCATCACTGTACTGTTAAACGGCTTCAAAGCATCCGCCTTGATCGATACTGGGTAGTTCTATAAGTTTCATTAGTGAAGCACTAACGCGAACTTTAAATTTGAAAATTCAACGTTGTCGGGAACAAATTACAATGGCTTCAACGTCATTTCATTCGTCAGTCAATGGTCAGTGCTTTGTTACTTTAAAATTGCCTGGCCATAAACACACTACTGTCAAACTTTACGTACTCAGGGATCTATGCTGCGATGTGCTTTTAGGCCATGATCTCTTACAACAACACGAGAGTCTAAAATTGTCATTTGGAGGCCCTAATGCTCCTTTAAATATATGTGCATTAGCAGAAGCGAAAGTACCCCCAGCTTTTCTCTTTTCACATTTGACTCTAGACTGTAAACCAATTAGCGTCAAATCAAGAAGGCATAATCCATCCGATAATTCTTTCATCAAAGAGGAAATCAAGCGTCTTCTTCAAGAGGGTGTGATAGAGCCCAGTAAGTCTCCATGGCGGGCTCAAGTGCTTGTGACATCAAACGAAAATCACAAACGGCGTATGGTGATTGATTATTCCCTCACAGTAAACAGGTACACTATGTTAGACGCGTACCCTCTACCAAATATTGAGGACGTGGTAAACAAGGTAGCACAATTCAACATTTTCAGCACTGTTGATCTGCGAAGTGCATATCATCAAATACCCATTAATGATGCTGACAGGATATACACTGCTTTCGAGGCGGACGGACAGCTGTTCCAGTTCCGGCGAATTCCTTTTGGGGTCACCAATGGCGTGGCAGCCTTTCAAAGGGTCGTAGATGAAATAATCCGCAAGGAAAACTTGACAGCGACGTTTGCATACCTAGACGATGTCACAATTTGCGGCTCAGACAAAAATGACCATGACAAAAATCTCGAAAAATTCATGGAGGTTGTCAAGAAGTACAATTTAACAATAAACACGGAAAAAAGTTCCTTCGCCCGGCCAGAAATCAACCTCCTCGGCTACATAATTAAAAACAAAACCATTAAACCCGACCCAGACCGTCTAGACCCTCTACGTCACTTGAAACCACCGACTAACGCGTCATCCTTGAAAAGAGTTATGGGTCTGTTCTCACATTACTCTTAATTCATACCTAAATTTTCAGAAAAAGTTCGTCCTCTAGTCGTATGCAAATTTCCCCTCGATCAAGAATCACTTCAGGCATTTGAAAATATCAAGAAGGTCATCACTGACGCAGCAATTACTGCAGTAGACCCCGATTCCCCATTCACCGTCGAAACGGACGCTTCATCTTTCGCCCTTGCTGCAACCTTATCTCAGCATGGCCGCCCAGTCGCATTTTACTCTAGAATGTTGACAAAAACTGAACAACGGCATGCGACAATCGAAAAGGAAGCGTGTGCTATAATTGAGGCGGTACGGAAATGGCGCCACTATTTAATGGGTCGACAGTTTCAACTCATAACTGATCAGCGTTCCGTATCATTTATTTTTTCGAAGGATCATACTAGTAAAATAAAAAATGAAAAAAATAATGCGCTGGAGGCTAGAGCTTTCGTGTTATTCATACGACATTGTGTACAGGCCCGGTAAAGAAAATGTAGCCGCTGATGCTTTTTCAAGGATTTGCGCCAATGTGTCTAATTCGAAGGACAATCTGAGAAAATACCACGAAACTTTGTGTCATCCAGGTATAACACGTTTTCACCATTGGGTAAAGAGTAAAAATTTACCTTTCTCTGTTGAAGAAGTTCGTCAAATTGTAAATAATTGTAGAATTTGTGCGGAAATCAAGCCAACATTTTTCAAGCATCAAGGAACGTTGATAAAAGCGACATCCCCGATGGAAAGACTCAATATGGATTTTAAGGGCCCTTTATCTTCGAAATCTCGAAATCGTTACATCTTGACAATTATTGATGAATATTCCAGATTCCCTTTCGCTATTCCTTGTTCAGACATGACAACAGCTACAGTTGAAAGAGCTTTAGAGTCCATTTTTCATATGTTCGGAACTCCTGCGTACATTCATTCTGATCAGGGATCATCTTTCATGTCTCACGAACTGCGGTCTTTTCTTAGTTCCCATGGGATTGCAAGTAGTAAAACAACTCCTTACAACCCAAGAGGTAATGGTCAAGCTGAACGGTACAACGGTATAATTTGGAAATCTGTCCAACTGGCTCTAAAAAGCCAATCTCTGCCAGTCACTCATTGGGAAGACGTCCTCGACACAGCCCTTCACTCCATACGTTCATTGCTCTGCACGGCCACAAATGAAACACCTCATGACCGGATGTTCAAGTTTGCCAGGCGAACGGGGAACGGGACATCGACACCGAATTGGTTGACAACCCCAGGTCCAGTATTTGTACGTAAGCACGTAAGGGCTTCGAAATTCGACCCGCTGGTGGAAGAAGCTACGCTCCTCGAAGGAAACACTGAGTACGCTCAGATCGAATTGAAAGACGGAAGAGTAACGGTGGTATCCACTAGAGACATCGCACCCATCCCCGTTCAAGATAATTTGGACTCCCTTGATGCGTCTCCACCAATTATCGACGCCTGTACACCTCTCGACCTCTCGTTAGAAAACGCTATCACGGACGAAAGAGACTCTCCTGAACTAATTCAAAACATACCATCTTCTCCTCCCACTATACCCGAAATGAGAAGAAGTACAAGACCAAGAAAACTGCCGGCTTATCTCTCGGACTATATTATTTAATACCGAAGCTCTGGATGAAGACTTCTCTCTTGGACGGAAGAATGTTATAATTATCAATTCCACTTTATGTTATTTAAATAGCCCTCCAACCTTATGACTTTTTGTTTACAATTGTTTTAAAAGTTCAGTTCGTTTCTCACACGGTTTATTTTGTCAATTAAAGCCTTATTCTACAAAAGGTTTTATCATTTCAATCAGCCGGCTATTTGTGGGAGGATTCCACCAGTCCGAGCACAGCTCTGTGTAGGCGAACTCAAAAAACATCGTATTTACATTTCAGACGGTCAAGATAAGCCCATTGAACTTGAGGAGCCGTAATATCCTTCTATCTTACCAAAATCATAGAAGAGCGTCAACAAAATTCATCAAATTTCTTCCTTGATGTCGTTGAGAAAGTCCTCAAAAGTTTCTACGTGGACAACTGCGTCGCTAGTGTGAGCGACGAGCAGAAACTGGACCGCTTCGTTGGTGAGTCCACTAGAATAATGGAGAGGGGGGAATTTCAGTTGAGAGGTTGGGAGACTACTGGCCAACTTTCAGCGTGTCTCGACAGCCCAACCACAGTCAACGTTTTGGGAATTTTGTGGAACAAGTTAGACGACACCCTTGAGATAAAAGTAGAGCATTTCAACGAGTGTGACTTAGGAACTGTGTCAAAAAGGACCATTCTATCTGCCACAAATCGTGTTTTTGACCGTATCGGCATAACGAGCAGTGTAACGTTGGTACCTAAGCTGCTTCTGAGAAAATTGTGGCAGAACAAGACGGGGTGGGGCGAGGGAGGTCGACAGAGATACGGGCACTCAATTCTTGAAATGGGTTCGAGAAATCTAGGGACACCTAGATGGCTACCTGGCACTAACAGTAGAGAGAACTGGTTGCTACACGGCTTGTGCGACGCCAGTCAGAACGCATACGCTAGCGTAGCCTTTTTGCGAGTTGAGTTTAGTGATGCACGAGACCGAGACGAGACTTGAGTGGTCTCGGTCTCGGTCTCGCTCATGAGGGGATGGTCTCGGTCTCGATCATGAAAAGTCGGTCTCGTCTCGGTCTCGGTCTCGAAAGTCTCGGTCTCGTCTCGAAAAGTTAAAGGCGCGAATTCAAAGTATGTGTGATATTAGTGACGAGTGATCCTATTCTCGCCTCAATGATTACAGATGACGACGATAGATGAATTTATACTTTGCTTTCCTTCCTTGGTGGCTCGTGGCACGAAGGGAGATAAGTGATACATTGATTAATGACCAAATAGCTTTGTAATTGCCCCAAAATAGAATCGTGCCTTCAAAGCAATCGTCACACTGAGAACGTGAAAGCGGAACAGTTGAGAATTCAACGAGTCAACTCAAAATCTCGCCCATGCCAGCTCATTTAGTTCAAGCAAGAGACTTCCCTTCTCAGACACGACGAGGCAGAGGTGCACAATCCCCCCTCATACATCAGACCCTCCTTCTCATGCTTCAACTGGCAATGTTAGTTAAAAAAAAAAAAAAAAATAGCGGTGTCGAGTTTGATGATAGCGGCCCAGGGAAGTTTCAAACGCAAAATTATGGTTCCCTTGCACTAAGCAGCCTGGCCGCAGCAGCCAGTTGGCTGCTGTGCAGTTGGGCTTGTTCTAGTGGCTGCCCAGCCTGAAAATCTTTGCTGCCTAGTGCGCGGGCACCCATAGGTTGCAATGTATTTCATCGGCCCCTCGGGAACCCTAACCCTTTTTTTTATTACCATACGTAGGCATAAAGGAGCTTTTAACGAACGAGGCACGATGTTTGTGACACGAGATGAAGTCCAGTGCCATCATCGATAGAGTTTATAGTGCGACTATACGCCTCAGGATCGTACGCTTTTTTTTTTACCTTCGATCGTACAAAGCCTTTTAAAGCCAATTAGGTTCATAATTATTTAATTTAACGGTTCCGTAAAGTCTCCCATTTGCCACACAACTTCATTTCAGAGAAATAAAAAAGAAGAAACAAAAGAAGCGCGTAAGATGAAAGCGGGCTTCCCTGCCTCAATTCTTCTACCAACTCACCAATATAATCAACTGACTTTGACCTTTTTGGGATATAATTTCCACGGTTCCACTTGGTTCCACTCACCCTTCACCCATCGTGCTTAAAGACCTACTTTACACACGCCGTGCGGTAAAGAGTGAACTCTTTTTCCGTGAGCTCTTTACCGCACGGCGTGTGTACAGTAGGTCTTTACGCACGATGAACATCTGCTTAAACACTGGGAGTCGTACTCCGAGGGATAAGCTAAGCCGAACCCCACCTAGGTCCATTGTTTCTCGAAACTCTAGGCGCTTCTCCTGATCGGTAAACCACGCCGAATTTAATCTTATCTAGATGTTGTTAGATTGATATAATGAATAAATCTGTCGCCGGCATTTTAATTAGTAAATTAATTAAACTGATATTATCCGGACGACGATGGAAGGGCATAGCCCAACACGATTCGAGTTTCGAGAAAAAATGGCTCTCCGGCGGGATTTGAACCCGCAACCTCTGGATTACCAGTCCAGCACGCTGCCATTTGCGCCACGGAGACGCCTATGGGAGTCGTACTCCGAGGGATAAGCTAAGCCGAACCCCACCTAGGTCCATTGTTTCTCGAAACTCTAGGCGCTTCTCCTGATCGGTAAACCACGCCGAATTTAATCTTATCTAGATGTTGTTAGATTGATATAATGAATAAATCTGTCGCCGGCATTTTAATTAGTAAATTAATTAAACTGATATTATCCGGACGACGATGGAAGGGCATAGCCCAACACGATTCGAGTTTCGAGAAAAAATGGCTCTCCGGCGGGATTTGAACCCGCAACCTCTGGATTACCAGTCCAGCACGCTGCGCGTGGTTTACCGATCAGGAGAAGCGCCTAGAGTTTCGAGAAACAATGGACCTAGGTGGGGTTCGGCTTAGCTTATCCCTCGGAGTACGACTCCCATAGGCGTCTCCGTGGCGCAAATGGCAGCGTGCTGGACTGGTAATCCAGAGGTTGCGGGTTCAAATCCCGCCGGAGAGCCATTTTTTCTCGAAACTCGAATCGTGTTGGGCTAACTTCTTTAAGAATGATCTTAGGAACAGTAGATTATACGCCTAGGCAAGAAAGCGATTTTTTGGAGGCCGAGAGAAAAAATTGGACGGGCGAGGCGTAGCCAAGCCTGGCCTTTTCTCGAGACCCCAAAATCAATTTTTTGACGCGGTGTGTACAGTATTTTTTTATCAAAACATGGGCTGATTTTCTGGGCCACGGCGATAAAGTGAGTGTTTTATCCCCTAGGCTCTAAAATAATCAGCTGTTTAAAAAAAATAGTATCTTACATATAACGAGACACGTAAGTGCCATTTTACTTGCGAGTAATTTCTTTAGCTGGCGAGGCAAAGCCGAGTCGGCTAAATGAGTACGAGCAAGTGAATTGAGTTATGCACGATATATTTCGCGCGACAGTTGAAATAATAGTATATTTCACAACAAGTGAAGGAAATGGAGTTTTACCTGCGAGTTGTGTTTGGCTCACGAGGCGGGGCCGAGTGAGCTAAAAACAACGAGCAGAGTGAAAGCTTCTTCCTCACGAGTTGTGGATATTATTTTTCGCACGACCAACAGGTTTAATTGTCTTTCCTGGAAGTGTTCGGAGGCATGGGTACTCTAATTGAATACAGAACTTTTTTTCACTTTCCTTCACTAGTGATTGAAAACCTTCCTGTTTCCTTCGCTTGCGAGGGAAAATGTGAAATTATTGGCATTCTGCCTTACTTTCCTTCACTAGTGAGTGAAAAAAAAAAAAACTTTTTTCACCTAGCTCATCTTTTCAAGTAATAATCAACTTCCCTGTTGAGGTACCTGGAAGGGGAAGTATCACTTCCCTCAATGATCGTGCGAAAACCATCAAATATAATTCCTGAAAGAAGAAGAAATGTGCGTGATTCCTATGATAATTTTACAAAAAGTAAATTTTTCCCCATTATTTTATGTCATTTTGTGCGTTAGGGCGGGGGGGGATAGGTCCACCCCTTGGATCCACCACAGCCCGGAGGAGGAGGCCCATAACACAATAGCCGTCTCGGCATGAAACAAGGTCATTTCATTGTTAAAATGTTCTGTATTCATAAATGAGCCATCATTTCTTCATTCTTTTAATTACGAGACCGAGACCAGTCTCGAAAATAGTGGTCTCGTCTCGGTCTCGCTCCAGAAATGATGGTCTCGTCTCGGTCTCGGTCTCGTGCATCACTAGTTGAGTTCTCTGATCACGTCCGAGTCGAACTAGTTTTTTGGAGAGCTAGCATTTTTTTCTCAATTTCAGCAGTGAATTAGCACTTCTTCCCAATTCGGGCTGCAAATTTTACGTCATCATAGCAGTGCTAAATTAGCGTTTTCTCTGCGAATAACGGGTTTGTCTCCATTTTAGCCGTGAGTTAGCCATTTTTCTCAAATTTTGCCTGGAATTAGCATTTTTCCCAATAATAATTGACTAAAGAATTAGCGCTCTTGCTGAATTTTAGCCGTGTACTTGGGCTAATAGCCGCACATTAATAGTGTTTTTGTGTGTGTTTTTTTCCCCTAAAATTCACCCGTTAATTGTCCATCTACACAGCTCGAATCTGCAATTTATTTTCAATTTTATTCCTGAATTTAGCGCTTTTTCTTAATTTTACCAGTAAGTTAACGAATTTTCTTAATTTTAACAGCGATTTAGTGATTTGTTCTCAATTTTATTCGCGAATTACCCTTTATAAGCCGTGAAGTAGCTTTTTTCCTTCTTGAATTAAGGCCCCTACACACGTTGCTGTCCTAGCTTCCTATTCTTACGAAAAAAAAAAAAAAAAAAAGTAAGGAAAGAACGATCGGAACGTGTATAGCACGTTAGGAAGCAAAAACGGCAGGACGTCCTAAGTAGGAAGGCAGGAAGGTCTCGACCGACCTGTCTCCTAAAGGCCCCTACACACGTTCCTGTCCTAACGTCCTATCCTTACGAAAAAAAAAGTAAGGAAAGGACGATCGGAACGTGCGTAGCACGTTAGGAAGCAAAAACGACAGGACGTCCAAAGTAGGAAGGCAGGAAGGTCTCGACCGTCCTGTCTCCTAACTCCCCACCACGCTGGAAACAGGATAGGAGCGTGTGTAGAGCAATCGGACGGTTCTTACTAACTAAGTAGACCCCTCTCACACCCCCGCGCGTACCCTTTTCGGAGGCTCTTTTTTTGTCTCTCTTCTTGTATTGTGCTCTCTCTTGCTCCCACCACCGCCATTTCTCATCAAGAATCCCCGAAATGATGCTTTCAGTCGGAACGTGTGTAGAGGAGCGTCCTATCAAGGAGACAGGACGAATTTGACAGGATAGGTCGTTAGGACAGGAACGTGCCTCAAATTATCGTTTTAGCTGATTTCAGCTCCTGAATTAGCGTTTTTTTCTGCCACGAATTAGCGTATTTTCTCACTTACATCCGCGATTTAGCAATTTTTCTCAACTTTTGATCGGATTAGCATTTTTCTCAATGTTGGACGCGATTGCTCAAGCATTATAGCACTTTTGCTCAATTTATGTCAGCATATTAATAGCGTCTTCTTTTATTTTTGTTTCCCTAAATTTCACCCGTAAATTGGCTCTCCATACAGCTGGAATCTACAATTTGTTCAGAATCTTAGTCAGGGAGGAGCGCTTCGACTCAATTATAACCACGGAATAGCGTTTTTCTTCTGGTATTTAGCGATTTCTCTCAATTTTGGTCACGACTCGGCGAGTTTTCTTTTAAACCTTGAATTAAGGCATTTTTAGCCCCGAACTATCGTAATTTTCAATTTTATTTTTGTTTTACTTCCGTGTTCACGGCGTAGGGTGACCAGACGTCCTACTTTCCCCGGACATGTCCTACTTTTTTAGAGCGTCCGGGGACGTCCGAGCTCATTTTTCACGTGTCCGGGGAGACGTCAAAAGTGTTCTCTCTTTTTGTCCTACTTTTTCTGCTCAACTTATAACGTAACTTTGAACACGTTTTCACGTTCATATTTGAGCAAAGCTGTGGGGGCTCGGCCGAAACTTTTTCTGCATGTCCAATTTTTGCCATCACGGTTCTAATGCATCACGTTCTCAGAAAGATCTTCTATAGCCAAATGTTTCACATCCATCAATGAGCACATCCGAGTTTAAAAACCACTTATTGGCAACCGACCACCAGTTCACCGTGTCTGATGGCGTAAAACTGCTCCACTTCGCCTTCCAGATGGGTTTAAATTGCTCTCGAGAGTGACATAGGGCACCTCTTTTGTAATGCCCAACTCTTCAACCAATTAACACGCTGGAAAATGCTCGAAATCGATCAAACCACACATTGTCACTTATTGGAAAGAATTCCTATATTGTCGACGAGCTCCCAACACATTTTATTTTACGGTTAAGGTGTGGTTTGTTCGATTTCGAGCATTTTCTGGCGTGCTAATTGGTTTGAGAGATGAGCGTTAGGATTAGGGCATTACAAGGGGTGCCCGATGTCACTCTCGAGAGCGATTTGAGCCTGTTTTGAAAAATTAATAATGATTTGTAAGCTTTATGCACATTTAGACCAAATCATGTTGAAAAATGTTTCGTGGTGCCGAGCTCCTAGCACATTATATTGTCCTGATACGAAAGATTGGAATTGAAAATCGTTGGTTTTGACAAGATTTGGTCCCCCAGTGACCAGAATAGAAGTTGCTGGTATTTCACGCCTGTGTCGAATATTCAGGAAATTGAAAGTTCCGCAGTTCAAATCTCTTCGACAACGCGACTTCCGGCACTTATTCCTGAAAAAATGCGTGTTTCCGGTACTGATTTCGGTAAAAATGCAAATTTCAAGGCTTTCGGCAACGCCTTTCGGGAAAAGTTTTGTCTTTGTTAGTTTATTTAGGTAATAGTCTTGGGCCACTATAACTATGGAACAAGTTTAATGTCCTCTTTTTCTAGGAGCACTCGGAAATATTGATACTCGTACTTTTTGGTTACACTATCCGTCCATTCCGTCTCTTGAACCAAATTGAACCTCCCCCCCCCCTACTCTTCACTCACTATCCAAGTTTTTCAGTTCAAGAGATTGCCAAGTTGTTTTTAGAGCCAGAAAATAATGGATCCGCAGGGTTGGCTGTTTTTGAGAAAAAAAAAATTCCCAGGTGGATCTCTCGTGAAAAACCAGCGTTGTGCGACAGAGAGAGAACGAGAGAAGTATAAAAGCAGGAACAATGAGTCGGAGGCGTGGGAGACAGAAGGATCGAAAACTTCAGTTTATTTCCCCACTCCTGTGGAATGTGAGTGTTTCTATCGAGGTCGAGGGGGAGAATTCAATTTAACAAGACGAGTAGGACGTGGTGTGAGAGGAATGGAAGACTAGGGAGATGAGGAGGCTGGAAAGCTGTAATTTCCATGCTTCTCGAAAAACAGAACTGGAGAAATGAGGTGACAAGTGGATTGGGTGAGGGTTGGTAAGGGAGTGGAAGCTTATTAAGTTACTGTGACAAAGAGAGGATAGCTGCGGGTTGAGGTTTAAATTAAAAGAATTATAAGAGGTTGGTTGTTTTTTTGTTTTTTGTTTTTTTTTGAAACGGGGTGAAGTGAAGTGTAAAACTGAACAATAGGAGACATCCTCATCTATCGGAATAGGTGACAGAGTGAGAGAGTGCGGGGGTTGTTGATTTGATGGGGACCATCTGCAGAGGACAGTAAAAAGCAGACTGATGGGTTTCAATATATCGGAAAACTATTGAAGGCGTCGAAGGAAATTGGAGAAAAAAAAAAAAAAAAAATCATAAACCGGTTTCTCTAATCGCCAATTCAGAGGACAGGTTTATTTTCGATAAAAGGAATTTTATTTTAAAAAGTCGCCTTCGAGGCGAATTCGTGCCTTCTAGAGGCAACTTCGCGGTTAAAATAGATAAAATACGCTAATCTCCAGTTTCTGAGGGTCCTTAGGCCGCTAAAATTAATAGGACGCACTATTAATGTACTGATCTCAGAATCCAAATCTGTGGCTACTATTCTGTTATCTTGCTTCATGGTTATGAAGCAAGATAACATATAGTTCGCTTTTTCTTTTCGTATTTTCGACATTATTTCTGTAGTAAGATGGCAAAAGATGATAAGTCTTATGGTATGACTTATCACCTTTTGCCATCTTACCACAGATTTATAATCCGTTTTCCCCTCTTTTAAACATCCGACGGCGACCAGAATACGCAACATGTATGAAACTCCAATTTACGTGTGACATTTAGGGGAAAAAACGCTTCTAATGTGCTGTGTGCCAAGTGTACACTAAAATTGAGCTAAAGCGCTAATTTGCCCCACCCCATCCCATAGACATGAATTTGCGCACTTTCTCAACTTTAGCAGCAAAGTATCGTTTTTATCCCGTGGGCGATGTTTCTTAATTATCCACGAGTTTTGGCTTTTTTCTTCAATTTGAGCAGCATATTACCGATTTTTAATTTTTTTTTTACCATGCAGGGGATTAGCACTTTTCTCAGTTTCAGCTGGAAATTAAAGTTTTTCTTAAGTGTTTTCCTCAATATTAGCCACAAAATAGGGGGACTTTTCACGAATTTGGATCTTTTTGGCTCACCATACGCAATGCACGAGCGATTTTTCTTAGTTTACTCGCGAATTAACGGTTTCTTCACCTATTGCCATAAATTGGCGCTTTTTTTTTCAATTTTAGCCTGAAAAGTTGCCTTCAGACTCCGCGAATTGGCGTATATTCAGTTTTTGGTGCAAATTAGAATTTTTCTCAATTTCAACCGCGAATTAGCGCTTTTTAAAAATTGTAGTGGCGACGCGTCGTAGCGTTTCTAACCTGTGAATTTTAGCTGTAAATTGGCGATTTTTTCCGTTTTTAGCCGCGAATTAGCAATTTTCTCAATTTTTAGGCTTAAAACTAACCTTTCTCTTAATTTTGACCAGGCTGATTATTTTATTTTCTAAATATTACCTGCAAATTAGCGGATTTTCACATTTTACCACCGCATTAGTAATTTTATATAACTTTTATAGGTATGGATTATTGCCTAACATTGTACTATAGCAATGCATGAATTTGCCATTTTTCTGAATTTTAGCCACAAAATGCCTTAAGAAGGTACGAATTTAAATTATAAATGTACTTTTTTTTTCAAATCAAAAAATTTACATCCATCCATCCATTTCTGTCAAAAAATCATCATTTTAAAATTATAAATTTCACGACACATTCGAGAATTAGTGATGTTTCACAATTTTAGCTCTGATTTTTGGCTTTTTCTAAATTGTAGCAGCATGGTAGCGTTTCCAACCCGTGCATTACCTACCGAGTTTTGTCAATTTTTGCTAAGAATTGGCGTTTGACTCAATTTAAGCTGGAAATTAGCAATGTTTTCCATTTTTAACTGAGGATTAGAACTTTTCCACAATTTGAATTGAAAATTCGAAAAACAATGGACCTGAGTGGGGTTCGGGTTAGCTTATCCCTCTCCCCCCAAAGGGCTCCCAAAGGCGTCTCCGTGAAACAATTAGCAGTGTGCTGGACTGGTAATTCAGAGGTTGCGGGTTCAAATCCCGCCGGGGAGCCATTTTTTCTCGAAACTCGAATCATGTTGGGCTATGCCCTTCCATCGTCATCCGGATAACATCAGTTTAATTAATTTATTAACTGAAAATTGACGTTTTTCTTAATTTTAGCTGCCCCAAATTGTGATTTTTTTCAATTTTTGCCGCGAATCAGTGATTTTCTTCATTTTGTATCCGCGAATTAACGTTTTTCAATAATTTTATATCTGCAAATTATCGATTTTCCCAAATTTCAGCTGTGAAATAGCGTTTTGTGCTAATTTTGCGGCCATTCAGCATCCTATTACCTTTTTTATTCGCGAATGGGTGATTTTACGCCATTTCAGTTGTGAATTTGCCATTTTTGTCTAAGTTTAACCTGAAAGTGTCTTTTATTTGTCAATATTATAGCTTGTTTTCTCAACTTTAACCGCGGGGTTTGCCCAAATATAACACTTTTGCGTTGATTTCCACAATTTATTCGTAGAATGGCCTCCATGTACCCAGGGCTGGGCAGTGTGATCGCTTCTTGTCGACTTCAGTCGCATATTTTCTTGATTTTAGCAGCGAATGAGCTCTTTATCTACATTACGGTATTTAACCATGACCAGACGTGAATCCAGGTTTCCTCAAGAGAGGGGTTTGGGAAATTGTGTGCTTCGCTCTACTATAAACATGGTTTGACAGCTAGTCACTGCCTAAAAGTAGCTAAACTTGCTATTGCCACCACGAAAACGGCTAAACTGAGTGTAATCGCGCCCCAAAATGGCAACACTGACGATTCGTGCCTTGAAAATGACTAAACTGAATAGTAATACCCTAAAAATCGGTAATAAGGTGCCTTTCTAAAAATGGTCAAACTGACCTTAAGCACAAGAAACGGCTAAACGTACGCTAATCACTTCCTGAATATGCTTAAGGGGACGACTCTTGTCCCGGAAGGCTGCAAAATCGACCATTTACACGCTAAGAAGAGTCAAACTAGAACCATCCGTGCCTTGGCTTTACGAGGTTAATTATACTCTGAAAATGGCTAAACTGGCCAACCGAGACATGTAATCGGCAAAACTGCCTCTCTGCGCCCTAAAAATAGACGATTCGCGCTTTCAGAAGCCCTAAACAGATGATTCCTGTTCTCAAAAAAGCAAAATCGACACTTTGCGCGTCAAAAATGGTTAAATTGAGCCATTTCACGCCTTGAAAATGTCTAAACTGACGATGAACGCCCTAAAAATAGCAAAATCTTAAAAATGGCAAATTCGTATATATCAAATTCACGTTCCGAAAATGGACAAACTGATCATTATTTCCGTTTGGAGGCTGCTGACGATTTGCGCCTTTACCTTTCAAGCAATATAAAACTTTCAAACTTTCGTGCGGTCATGCCCTTATCGAAAAACTGTCTACTGGCGTTTGCGCACTGACCCCCGCCCACCACAACCACTCGCCACCTCACACTATCAACCGTTGTGGGTCCTCATCTTAATAACTGATTGACTCCCCCCCACCACATGTCGGTTACTTCAATACTTTGAGGGCCGGATCCCGGTGGGCGGGGGACTACCGGGGCTAACAGCCCTCGATTGGAGGCGTAGACTTGCCTGTAAACTTGTTCACAGAAAACAACTGCGCACATGGACCTCGATAGATGCTTCCACGGAGTCGAGACAAATCGTCCAAAACCAACGACAAGGCGCAACGTGTCATTTTGATGGCGACATTGACCTTGGATGGAGGCATTTTTGGCTGGGGGCTGGGGTAAACATTGATCTGAAAATCGCCCACTTAAGCCTTTGGTGGGCTCGGCAAAATGGCCAAAATTAAAAATATGATATAACCGTGTTCTGCTAGAAAACTGAAAATTGCAATTCCCCGAATATTATCAGCCAGAAAACTTACAATTTTGCGCACATTTAGCTCCCCAATGTTGCAAATTTTGTGGCTAGCGTCAAACTTTGAGCGCTGCCGTGGGCAGCTAGACCGGGTTCCACAAACACTAAAAGAAGATCAGAAACTTGTAATTCTCCATGGTTAGCCCTAGGTTCATGGCCTTTAAAAAAAGGCCCCCAAACTTGCAATTTGTTTTTAGAACTAGCGAAAGCTGCAGAACTGATTTTAGTAAGAGCAAAAGGACACAAAATTTGGTATTGAAAGAATAAAAATACGCAAATATCCCGTAATATCCCTGATGTATGACATCAAAGACGCGTTCGACACCGCACGGTGGCCTCTGCTCTCCTCCCTACGGGGGACCTTCGCCCAACATCCAACATATTTCAACTGGTAGCGAGCTACTTTGACGGCTCAGGAGCGGATGCCAACGAGACACAGCTCCAGTCACTGCAGGCGGCCCGCAAGGGTCTCCCCAGGCTCCCCTGCTATGGGCCCTCCACATAGAACCCTTACTCCACCTCCGCGAGCGCAAGGGATTCACACCCATTTGCTACGTCGATGACCTGGCGGTCGTCATCCCAGCTCGCTATTACGACGATGTTCGCCGCGAGGCCAGTCGCGCCACGTCAATCATCGCGCACTGGTGGCAACTTAACCGGCTCTCCTTAGCTCCAAAAATCTCTGATGCTACTCTTTCGCGCCTCCAGCGGCTTCGAATTCGAAAAGGCTACCGGAATTCGGGGTATTGTTTTTCTCGATGCAATGATAACTCACGGTGTGTCGGCATGTTGGGTATGTACCGCCGTATGGGTCTGGGTTCAGGGAGTCGACAAAGAGTAACAAAGAGGTACCTTTACCCCGTGATGTACATTTATTATTTACAGTCTGACTCACCTTTCCCCAGGCCCGACGGCCTAGTAGCGTGTACACGAGCTGGCGCGAGGCTTCGCCCCCCCCCCCCTGCACGGATGTGCGTCCCTGACTCTAAGCTGTCTACTCGACTCTGTCCCCCCTGGGTTTTTATACTAAACCCCCCGAGGACATGTTTGTAAAACCCTAAGTGTTGTGGATAACAAGCAGTTTCCTCAAGGATTTTTTGACGCTTATCGGGTCATTCTCTCCCGCTCGTCCCTGAGCTCGCCGGGTTCATTCACCGAGCGGTGAACAATTTCCCGGACCGAGCTCCTTTTCTCTATGGCTTAACATAACGCCCTTTTTAGGGCGTTACAGGTAGGAAGCACGTGCTAAGCCATTTTGAGAAATTCTTAGCATTCATGAACGGAGAGTCCCCTGAAATACTTGAGGACTTGAAAGTCAGAAGATCGTCCCTAACGAAGCCTTGCTCACCATCTCAATGAGCAGCAATAAGTCGATTTCCTTTGCCTAAAATATGAAATCATGTGAAACTGTTTTGGTGCTGAAGAAATTATAAGAACCACCTGTTTACCTAATTTATGAGTGTAGCCGTTAATGCGTCTTATCCGACTACCAACAGAATATAACGTTATGGGACTCTTGCACGTACGTTCAAGACTATGTTCTTATTAACTCGTATTAGCTCTCGATGCTGTTTTATATCCTTCAGGTAGGATATCCTACGGGCTGCAATTTTTGGCCGCTCAATAAGTATCTTACGATTAGACAGGCACTTCTTCACCTAAACCCGAGGCGATGTAAGCGAGGCCGAAGGTATTCTTTACAGCAGTTCACAACATCTTGTGGAAAAGTTTGATAGAAGAGCATTGCTTTTCATTAATATAAATCTCGCGAACTTTAAAATGAATGGCACTGTCAGTGAAAGAGTCGAATTTGACGCGTTTTTGATGAGGACTATTCTTCCTCTTAGGCGAGGTGAAAAGTGGCCGGCTCGCACTCGAGCCACCCGAGGTCGTTCGTTCGGCTTCCTTCGTAAAACTTAAGACTGGAAAACACGGGTCGCCTTGGCCGGCGGGCTTGGGCTGTTTTGCTACCTTCTGCCGGGTAAAATATTCGAAAACAGAAAAAAGGATTCGCCTCGCTTGGCTTCCCAAAGTCCTTCTTCACGGTCTTTCATTTATTTCTGAAATACAATGCATTATATTGGCTGTCAATGTAATTAAATTATTAATCATCTCATGAATACCTACTTTAATATCAATGAATGATAACGTTGAGGCAAAAACAACGATATATAAACCTGGATTGCTCACAGTTGACTGGAGGGGCGTGGAGGGCGCAGGTCGTCCCCTGGTAAACAATCACCCTGTCCCTCTCCTTGTGTAGTTATGGCAATATGGCACTTATTTTGAAACTCCACCCCTCTCATTCACTATGGGAGCTTATTTGATGGCTATTATCAGCTGGTCTTTATCAGCAGTGATGAGCAATCCAGTTCTTTTATATATCGTTGGGCAAAAAGTGACATTCATATCACCGATAGAAACTTGAAAACTATCGAGTGCAAAAAAACTGGTGGGGGGTAAAGTACTTCCTAATCGGCGCCAGTAGCGCTATCGTCGATTTCTTTAGTCTTTGGCTGGTCTATTGGCGATTCAGATTAACCAAATGCGCTCTGGTGGCGGTCCCACCGAAGTAGGAAGAGCGGTAGACTCTCCTTGGGCTCTTATGAGAAAACGCAGTTTTTGTTCTTTTTTATGAGTTTTTAGGATTTTTAAAGTTCATTTCTTTGAAATATTAGTTGGTATTACTAATTTCTATTAACAATAAACTCAGAATCGAGGATTAATTCAGATAAAATGAAGGAACTCGCGGTGAGAAAATTACGGCGTTTTCCATTCACCGATAATTTCGCACTGCGAGGGAGATTTTTCCTTCCGTCCTTGATGAAGGATGGAAAAATCCCCCTACCCTATGCAGAATATTGTGCAAATGGAAAACGCAATAAGTTTTCAAATATCTTCGCGAATTTCCGGTTAAAAAGGGTTGTTCAGCCCCAAAAACTGACTGCCCTTAACCAAATTTGTAATTTTCCCCAACAAGGGTGCGTTTATCAATGCTCTTATTCTACAGACAAAGCTGGGATAAGTCTGGTTGCTATGGGCCTTTTTATAAACAGTAATGTAAAGTTATCCGAGGGATTGCTATTCCCAACGATATATAAAAGAACTGGATTGCTATCACTGCTGATAAAGAATAGCCATGAAATAAGCTCCCAAAGTGGATGAGAGGGGTGGAGTTTCAAAGTAAATACCGGAAGAGAGTTGTGTTGCCATAACTACACAAGGAGAGGGACAGGGTGATTGTTTATGAGGGGACGACTTGCCCCCTCCACGCCCCGCCAGTCCGTTGTGAGTAATCCAGGTTTATATATATACCCTCTTGTAGGCGACAGGAGGGTAATTGAAGGAGTTCATAATAAAAGGTTTTCTGTATGAAATTTTTACTGGAGTCACATTAGAGACTTTTTGAGACTCAAATGCCTTGTTTGAATTGAATAAGCTGGAACAAGCCGGATTATGGATAAGCGTTAGTTTTTTAACTAAGTGGTTGAGTTTTCGAGTAAAATTAGCGCATTAAAAGACGCAATTTCATGAGTTTACCTTAATCGGCAAAGAAAGCGAATTTGACCCCTGAAACTGACTGTGCTCACATAAAAAGGGGCAATATTCCACGAAGAACTTCCACTTTTGCCGGTTAAACGATCGGTGTAGCCTTCTAATGGATAAAAACTGTCGATTCTTGAATTAGCGATTTGTCTCCATTTTAGCCACGAATTAGCGATTTGTCTCCATTTTAGCCGCGAATTAGCGATTTATCTCCATTTTAGCTGTGCATTAGCGGTTTTCCTTGCAAATAATTTGTGTTTTCCCTGATTTAAGAAGCTAATGAGCGCTAAATCTTCCAATTTTAGCCATGAAGTTGTCTCGAGAAACCGTGACTTGCCATTTGCTCTATTCAATCTATGAAATAGCAAACGTTTTCAATTTAACGCCATAGACATTCATTTTTCTTGACTTCAGCCGCAAATTAGCGTTTTCCATCATCTTAGAAGCTAATTAGAGATTTTTCTACGTTTCATCAATGAATTAAGAGTTCCTCCAATTTTCTCCGCAAACTACCTAACGCTTTTTCTGAAATTTGGCCGCGAATTAGCGATTTTTTTCACTTTCCGGTACGAAGTTACGATCAGAAGCCGCGAACTGACGTTTTATCTATTTAATCCGCGAGTCAATTGTATCGATAAATTAGCAAGTTTTCTCCACTTTAGCCACGATTTAGCAATTTTTGCGATTTTTCACCCTTTTAGCCGTGAATTATAGCGATTTATCTGCATTTTGCAGAGAATTCGTTTTTTCTTTACTTCAGCCGCTAATTAGCAACTTTTCTTAATTTTAGCTCCGGATTAGCGATTTGTTTTGCGTGCTTTTAGCGGTGAATTAGCGTTTTTTCGCAGTTTGAGTCTCGAACTTGCGTTCTGAATAAATTGAGAATTCATGTTTTCGTAATTTTAGGCGTGAATTAGCGCTTTTTCTCATTCGCGGATTATTGATTTTTCATCCGTTAATTAGCGTGTTCCGTAATTTTAAACGCAAATGACTGTAATTTACACGTTATCCGCGATTTTAGAGCTTTTTCTCAATTTTTGCCGTGAAGTTTTCCTAACTTTATCAGTGATTTAGCACTTTTTCTTATTTATGACCGTGAATCAGTTTTTTTTGTTTCAATAATTGCAGCCGTTAATTAGCCATTTATCTCAATTTCAGCCCAAAATTAGCGTTATTTTCCATTTTGGTCTGGATTAAGTGGGGGATTGGCCGCCCACGAGGAGGCGCGAATTGTAGCGATTTCCATTTTCACAAAAATCCTAGGGCCACCAAAATCCAACAAACATGATTATTTACCACTGTATGCCATGGGCGGGCTATTGTGAAAGGCTCAGCTGAGTCAGCGGGCCACTTTTTGGCCAGCGAGCCCTCGGTTGGCCACCCCTGCTATTTCATCAACGGCGGCCTACGCCTTGGCGTCCTCTATTTGGCCGCATGTACAATATTTGGTGTTTAACTCCACTTCCCCTTCTTTGAAACTCCTTGATGAGACCGTGCAGTTATCAAATTTATAATGATTCACATAGGCAACATTATGGGACAACAAAAAGAGATAATGACTCCGTACTGTCCATTATAGGTACAAACTAGGATACTAAATTCACTACGTTCCCGAAATGTAATCCTTTGAAAGCAGGTCGATCGAAGAAAGGTCGTAACCGCAAATCTTTTTTCAATCAAGTGTGGCAATAGTTCAGACGGAAAACATTGTAAACTCCTTAAAAACGGCAAAAACACATTATTTAGCCCTTACGTTGGTGGTAAGAGTAGAGCTCTTTTCCGCCATTGCGCCTCGACGCTAGCGCTGCAAGTGATAATCTGAATCGCCAATAGCGGGTTTTAGCCCTCAATGCGACGAAAGCCCTTTTCATGAGCAATTTTCGCTATGAGAACGCTTGTTTCCATGTCCCCGCGATCATTACAGTTCTCGGAACGGACAGACCGAATATCTCATCTACAGCTAACTTTGACGTAAAATGAGCCTTAAAACGGTTAAAGACACATTAGTTCAAGCTATTTTTCAAATTACCTGTGATAAGTTAACAAAACTAGTTTATCTAATAGCCGTTTTCATCAAATTAACAGGACCATCCCATGAAAATACAGTTTTTGTTGTTAGGGGATTTTCATGCACCTACTGCGTGTACCTCGACACCTATCGGAGATAAGCGAGTATCATTTTGTTTTTTGTAAAGAGAATTTCATGATGATTAACTTCTTTGCTATGCATCAATGTCGTAACGTCAACGGCGAGGACGCTACAACGCATTGTTCACAAAAAGCAGTGAAGGGGTTCGAGAATAGTGTCACTTTTAATGCTATTATCTCTTAAGCGGTTGAAGCTACAAAAATTTTGTCGAAGACTAATTTTTGAGGAATTTTGTCAACTTTGTTTTGCTATCCCGTGAGTGTTTGGGTGGGACCTACAGTTTACGAACTACAGGAATAAAGTGAAAAATTATGCACGTTTTTCTACGTCCAGCAGCTAGCTCGTAGGCTAGTGGTGGGGACTTTTGAGTACACCATGTCCAGACCCCTCCGAACAAATCCCAATCACAACTTTAGAGTTACCAGCTGGTTCAATCTATGCCTTTCCAAGAAGCATTCGTTTACTAGACTATCAAATCAATATTGGAATTGTGTTGTGAGATAGCCCCAGCGAGCACAGATAAATAATAGAGGGAGCGTAAACAATATGTTTCTTTTTTCCGCAGGCCCCTTTTTTGACACCAACTGAGGGGGAACAAAATGATGAAAATGAAAAATGAAACAGAGTCGGTTTGGTTGCCTACACGATATGGGAAAGCGGACTCTTGTTAGAGGAGTTATTTGCAATTAAAATCTTTATCCCGGCCTAAATTTCATTCATAATTGATTGATCTCGTTCTAACTTATGAGGTTTGACTCGATTGTCGCATGAATGAAATGCACTTTTCCCGACAGGCTGCTGTCGGAACAAAACTTTTTTCAGATTACATTAATTTTCAGATCAGTTACATTAGGTTAAATAGTATGTCACAATTTCATCATTGCGGAATGCGGAGTGCCTGGGTTCGAATCCGAAACAATTTTTAAATTTTTTTTTTTGTTCCTCCCTTTTTGGCCCACCTCAGGATTTTTTACTCAAGATTTATTAGGCTGTAGGCAAATCAAATAAAAGAGACGGCTCAAAATACAATCTCAATGAAATTTTTTGGTAATTGGGTGGTCCAGTAAAGCATAGCGTTAATTTAATAGCTCCCCTCCGCCGAGAACTCCCAAAAACGGCACACTTCCCTTTCTACTAGTGTCCAAATCATGGGGTGAGAAAAACTATTGGAAACACTCATTAAAAACGAAGCATTGAAGTTAAAATAAGAAAATAAAGAAAGAAAGCAGTTGTTTTCATACCAGTTCTGTGGTTTGCACTAGATGCTTTCTTTTCCGTGTACGAGAATATGTAAAAGGGTTTAAATTTTATTCAATTTCATTATTTATTAATTTATGACATCCTTAATTGACAGTGCTCGTCCTCTGTGAAGGTGTTGAATAAGTACATTACCTACATTATGCCTGGTTGTGCGGCCAAACTTTGCACGAAACGCAGCGAGGATAGAGAAGATGGTCTCAGCTTTCATAGGTGATTATTAATTAACGATACTTATGTACATGGTGCATTGTTATTTAATTCTTAAGTAGTTTTTTTTTTTTTTTTTTTTTTTTTTTTTTTTTTTTTTTTTTTTTTGAGGGCTTGGGGGCCTATTCTGAGTTGTTGGGATAAAATCCCGCAAGCGGGATCCAAGAACGCTGAATAAGAAATAACATTATCCCGTCATAGCAACCGCACTTGCGGCATTTCTTCCCGACAACTCAGAATAGGCCCCTTGGACACCATACCCACTTGGGGCCCGGACTCGGGAGAGCCTAGTACGGCTCCTCAAACCTATTTATCCTTTCCAGCAATCTCAGGAGACGGGTCCCATTCTCCTTTGAGAATCTGGGGAAGAATATTCTATCGTCACCGCGTAGCCGTCACACTCGCATATGACGTGCTCCGCGGTTTTTTTTGTTTTTTTTCATATCCCCTGAACAATGGGAAGGAAGTCCCAATTAACTCTACACAACAAAATTCTCATATATAAACAAATTCTGCGGCCTATTTGGACGTATGGAATACAGCTTTGGGGCTGTACTAAGAAAACAAATGCTAAAATAATCCAAACCTATCAAAACAATGTGCTGCGCAGCATTGTGAACGCGCCATGGTACATGCGGAACGATGACATTCATCGCGACCTGAAAATGGAAACTGTTGGCGAAACCATTGCCAAATTCGCTCGGAAGCATCAAAGACGCCTCCTCAAACATAAAAACCCAGAGATGTCGAATGTCCTGAATAATAAGAACGAACTCCGGAGACTCAAGAGAAATAAACCATCGGACCTCGAAGTGTTGTGTTGACGTTTGTATAGTGCGTGTGAACCTGGTGCACTAAATTAATTATAATACAAACAAAGGATGTGACTTGTTGAATGACTATCCTAATAGTGAACTAAGTTATGAGATTTGATATTGCTAGTTGAACTATGATTTTGCTTAATTTGTTCAGTTGCAATAAAATATCACGGAAAAAAAAAAAAAAAAAAAAAAAAAAAATTATCCCCTGAACGGTTAGCGAACCTTTATTTACACACAGGTACTGACAGTACCCGCCATATGTGGTCATTTAAAGAGGGGGAGGCTTGTGATTGGCTAGTAAGCCTGACCTACATGACCAAAGCAGCGAATGAGAGATATCAAATCTATTTGATCCCTATTTGGAAGGGGGTACCAAACATGGCGGACTGTCAGTACTCGTAGGAACTTATAGAGCCTTAGAACGGTGCAAGATAAAGCGTGAAAGCGTCCCATTTAGTGGTCGCGTTTAGTTCCGTTTTCCATGTAGTTCACCTTAACTCTTTTGCAGCACTACCAAAAAACCCTGTATAGTCCTGCAGTCAGATACTTTTACCGGGAGTTTATTGATTAACCTCTTATTTCATTAATTCATTACGTTTCATTTTTTAGGCCACTAATTTTGATTCTGATACAGGTTTCCCAGAGACAAGGAGATGAGGGATAAGTGGACGAGGGCTATACAAAAAAACTCTTTCTGGAAACCACATATCTATAGTGTTCTGTGCAGCAGACACTTCGAAAACTGCTTTATTGATAGATCCTCTCCATTCAGAGTGAAATTGAAAAGTGGAGCAGTCCCAACTCTGTTCTTGATACATGAACAATCAGAAGAAAGTTTCTCCGTCATGAAGGTAATAATGATTGCTTTTGGTACTTATCATGAAACGTGATTGAAATCCAATTGTAGCCCAGTGATCATGATGTTTAGCAACACTTTATGTACTCTTTTTTCAGGAAAGAGAGATACTGGTGCAGCACATGGAAGAAAATCCAATGCTTACTGGGGAATGTTCTTCCACCGAGAAACCGGAACACCGAGAAGAACTCGTGGAGGTATTATTATTATGTTTGATTATATTTGTTTGATCAACTTTGTTTTTGACAAAATTTTCTTTTTACAGATGTCAGAAGCTAGCTCATATCGAATGACAGAATGCCAGCCCATGGATGTTGATGTAATAAACACAATGAATCGAAGACTGGAACATGTAGAAAAGGAAAATAAAGAACTGAAAAGACGAATTTCAGATAAAAATATCAAGACCCGTTATCTAAAGAAAAGAATTAAGAGACTAGAGACAAAAAATGCTTCTTTCAAGAAAAAGGTAGAAATTATGGGAAAGAAATTACAGAAACAATTTTTTTTTTTCTGAGAACGGGGAACTTGCTCAAAAGCTTGGCAAAACGACAGTAGCTCTCTTGAAAAGGCAACTCCAAAAATTGAAATTTCAAAAAAAGGACAGGTGGTACGACGAATCTCTCAGAAATTTTGCGGTCACGCTCCATTTCTTGTCACCAAAAGCGTATGATTTTTTCAGAGCCACATTCAACTCCGTTTTGCCCCATGCGAAGACCATTTCGTCTTGGTATGCAACGATTGATGGCCGGCCCGGATTTAGTCAAGAAGTGTTGCTAGCATTGAAAGAGAAAAGTAAACTGCAGTCGGATTTGCTTTGTGCCGTGATTTTTGACGCCATGGCTATTAGAAGGAACGTTCATTGGGATGGGAAACATTTGTATGGTCACACAAGCATCGGTAATCACAAAGAAGACAAAAATTTGCCACTCGCTAGAGAAGGTTTGGAAGATTCCTTTGGGGTATTTCTTCACGAGTGGAATTACCTCTGAACAATTATAGTCCTTGGTTAGGCAATGCTTGTGTTTGCTGAAGGAATCAGGCATCACCGTCGTGTCCGTTACTTGCGATGGGGCCAAAATCAACGTTAGTACCAGTAAGAAACTGGGGTGTCGATTAGATAACTTGGATAACTTGGTAACTTCGTTCGAAGTCGGAGGTCAGAAATCAGAGTTCATTTTAGATCCGTGTCATATGCTGAAATTAGTGAGAAATGCGTTTCACGGGTACAAGATCCTCTTCGACCCACAAGGAAATTTGGTAAAATGGAGCTATATTGAAGAGCTTCTGGTACTGCAAGAAAGAGAAGGGATAAAGCTGGGAAATAAATTGACCAAGCACCATGTTCACTTCGGGAATGACAAGATGAAAGTCAAATACGCTGCTCAGCTATTTAGTAGGTCAGTTGCTGACGCTTTAAAATATTGCTTGGAAAATCAAGTGCCGGGCTTCGAAGGTTGCGAAGCGACTATCACTTTTTTAGTCATGTTCAACGACATTTTTGACATACTAAATGCAAGAAGCCTGAATGATAAATATCTTAAGCAGGCCATGTACGAAAAAAATCGGAACATCCTGTACCAAAAGATGGTTGCAGTTGGCCTTTATATTAAAGGCTTAAGAGTAACCCGTCAATCCGGAGATATCATCGTTCCGGGAAACCCTGTGTGTGACAGTCAAAGGAAAACGGGATTCCTTGGGTTTTTAATGGCGATCAACTCCACAAAAATTCTGTATTCTTCTTTGGTGGAAAAGCGGAAGCTGAAGTGTTTAGCTATGTATAAAGCAAACCAAGACCACATCGAAAGACTTTTCGGGTACATTCGGGGGCGATCAGGCAGAAATGATAATCCATCGGCCTTTGAATTTACGCATACATGGAAAAAGTACTGGTACATAAACATCTTCACGAGTCTTCTGCTTCAAGTAGAAACGCGATTCCCTTGGACAAAATAACTTTTCTGGCGGTCAGTAACGCGGGGATTCGGGATCTTCTTAAGCCTGAAAGAAAAAAATTGAACTGCGTGCGACTGATAAATAGCACTCTACCAAATGAAGGCTTCAACAGTGAAATGAGTTAGTATTTTCAAATTTCGACGGTGGATCTGTATAAGTGTGACAACAAATGTGGGTAAAACTACGTCAAAAGTGGAGTAAAATGGTATCTTCGATCCGTTCCGGAGCTATGATTTTGTTTGTATTTAAAAATGTAACTGGCGTTTGGTTCAAAAAAACCGTGATGCCTCGGCTTATATCGTGCAAAATCCACAAAGTTATGCCATTTTCAGAAACTGCGGAACATTTCCTGGGAGGAGATTTTATTGCATGAAAAAATCGCCATCACCCAGAAATGTGGCATTTTTTCCATATATTCATGTGGATACCTTCTCCTTCCTAAGATATCTTGTCCTCCCATTCCAAAACATTAATTTGACAGTAAAATATGAGCAGTTGCCTACGTACCAACAATAGTCGTGAAAGGTGCATACAGATCGGCATAAATGGAGGGGAGAGTCAAATCGAATGACGCTTGCCTACGATATCTTATCCATGGCAAGATATCTTGTTCTCACTTACTGCCGATCTCCCTGCACCCTTCACGAACACCCTTCACGTAGGCAATTGCCCAGGCTCTGTAAAAACACAGTTTTTCTGAATTCTCGCGAAACTTTCGTGAGAAACGTCAGTGAAACGCGTGTTCACATGAAATGTGAACACGCATAGAAAGTCTGTAGAAGAAGCCGTTTGGGAAAACAGCGAGTTTTCGTAAAACGTACAAATTATGGGCCACGTGATTTTATGGCAAATTTGCCAGAGTTCTGGGCGTTGACGATTATTTCAAGCAATATAGTGGACACCATAATAAAGGAAATGCTCCGCGTTTCCTGAGAATGGCATCACTTTTTGAACATGGTTCGATATAAGCCGAAAAATCGCGGATTTTTTTAAAGCAAGCACCGGTTATTTTTTTAAATACAAAAAAAAATCATAACTCAGGAACGGATCGGCGTAGGACACTTTGGAGTGTACCATTTTACTCTACTTGTACGTAATTTTACCCAAAATGTTTTGTCACACTGCGTATAGTCATGTTGTAATGGCTGTAAGTATCCATTGTGAGTAGTAAAAAGTAACTTGGAGAACCCACTTTTGATTACAAGTACTTCTAAGATAAACAGTTGGTAATTGAAGTTATTGTATTTTCTTCTATAGAAATAGCGCTCGAGGCAATGGACCCATGCAGAACATGACCATGACTATTGTATTTCGTCTGGCGGGGGGCCATCTGCCGTAGAAATAGATTTTATGGAAACCGAAGAGGAATCCCTGCAATTCAACTTTTCGGAGAGAGAAATATCGGATAGGATTATACAAGATGTCGTTGAATATATTGCAGGTATTTTTTGCATGTTAGTAATCTCTTCCTGCTGACTGACTAACTTACTTCATTCCCACCAACTTTCAAAGGACTTATAGTGAGACAGTTGAGTAAACTGGTAAAGTGTGAACGCTGCATCGATGCCCTGCTGCAAAAAGAAAAGGCAAACGAAAGAATCACATTAATAGCAGCGAAAAACCGAGGGGGCTTGATGAAGCCATCGCCCAGCGCTCTGAAACTTTGTAAGGTCGCGGAAAATTTTTTTAAGGAATTCGTCAAAGAAAAGGAAGAAATTCCCTGCTCAGAATATCTTATAACTGCTTTTCTGACGGTAGTTTCCTCTGATTTTATTATTTTCGAGGAAGAAAGTCATTTCCTGATCGGTGAAGACAATCACAAGTACTGGTTGATCCAAGCAGTGGGAGAAAGATATTTGAACTGCAGAATCAAAAACTTCATTAAAAATAAAAACTGCGGGCTTCATGCTCAAAAAATCAGGCAAAAATTCACAAAATTACGTTTGTTCAAAGGGCAGTAGTAAGAAATTCTGTCAATAAATTAATAATATTTGAAAATGAAAGACTCGTTGGAACTTTTTCCTAAGTAAATCATTCTGTACTCAGACGACTACCGGAAAACCGTTAAGGTAATGCAGTTAATTTCTCAAGAGAGCTCCTGTAATCATTACTCGTGGGATGGGTATCGTACCCGAATGCTGATCTCGAATAAAGGCCGGTTCACACCTATCATGCAAGCTTCCGATCCGACACCAGTCATACATTCGGAAGGGTGTATGAAGAGGGAAATAGAATGTGTCTTTCTATGCAGCCGTTCACACCTCTCAAGCATTCCGCAACGACACGACTCCGATCATACACAGAAATCCCTCTCTATTTGCCTTCCCGTGCAGGACGTGTGAAAGTTTCTCCCCGTACCTCACTACCGCCTATGCCCTCTCTCTACTCTCTACCGGTGTTGAAACTTGTCATAGACATTCGAAAATATTCGTAGAATTTTATTTCGTCGTCCAAAAGATGAGGTAGCAACGTTGAAAATTCGCCTTCCCTTGCACGACTTTTCCACGCAGGGTGTACCCAAATTCTTCTTTTCTTGGGCCTCTCATTTTCTTCAACTTCCTTTTCCTCCAGAGCCAAAGCTATTGCGGTCAAATCGCAATTATTGAAATTTCGAAACATTACACTTATAAAAATAACACAGAAGAACATTTCCACTTAACTTTAAAATGTCTGATAACTCACGACGATTGTTAAGGGGCGGAGTGGCTTGGAAGGCTTGTTGTCGGAGTAGGATCGGAAGGGTGTATGATAGGTGTGAACACCCCTTTCCGATCCGGCTTTTCGGGGCAATGTTTGACGGGTGTCGGATCGGAAGCGTCCATGATAGGTGTGACCAGGCCTTAATACTTAGGCTCAGTGCCGGATCCAGACATTATTCTGGGAAGAGGGGTGAGGTAAGACTCGATTATACCTTTCCTACGTGTGGTAGGGGGTGCACGTCTCACAAAATATGGGTTTGACACTCACTCTCTGTCTCTTTTGGATAGCAGCAGAATGGCTCTGAAATGAGCCAACCTTGATTTCCTATTTTGAAGGAGTCAAACTCGCAAAATAGATTTCCGAAAGAGTCAAATATCGCACAATAAGGGTTCGAAAGAGCTAAGTCAACGAAGTAGTGTTGTTTTTTAACGAGACAAGCCGTTCAAATGATAATGTCCCTCAAACACCCCTCATTAGCCCCGCAGAGATTCATCCCCGCAAAGAATAAAAGAATTTTAGAGAATCATCATCGGACCTGCACCTGCCTAATAGTACGTAAGCTCTACGTATGTCCCAAAATCACTTGTGTATGGGCGTTTGCCGGAAACATTGACGTTTAGCAGTTGATTTCCAGCTGAAAATTACATTTGCAGAAAAATAGCTTCAACAATCCGTCAAACAATTGTTATGAAAACCTCACCAATAATTTTATAACACCCTAAATTGGACACTAAGAGAGGGGGAAATGAGACATATCTTGCATCACATTTTCTATTAATACACTCCCTCTATTATTTATCTGTGCTCGCTGGATAGCCCTTAAATCACACAACTAGTTCATTGAAAGACAACAACAAGAATGATTTATTTTTCATATGGAATAAATGTTTCCCGTAGAAACGGATTGTGATGTTTATGTTTCAATCCATCACATATCTCCCCCCTTATTCAAGTTACGTTCTCCTCTTCATCTGATCACCATGGACTTCACCACTGACGTCCACCAAACAGGAGAGGGGCCCGTTTCTCTTGATGACCCGACCTTCTAAAAATCCACGTCCCGAGTTGTTCTTGACCCATACTTCGTCTTCCCCGCGAAATTCACGAACTTTTTTGAAATGATCCCCTTTCATCTCTTGTTTAGCCCGAAGCATTTCAATTCTAGACTGTTGACTAGGTTTTATTAAATCTGCCGGGGTCCGTAACGGCCGACCGAACATCACCTGTGCTGGAGATCTACCACTTGTTGTGTGCGCGGAATTTCGATATGACATTAAAAATCGCTGAACTTTCAATGCAAGCGGAACTTTGTCATTTTTAGCTGCTCGAAGACGATACTTGAATGTTTTAACGGCTCTTTCTGCTAAGCCGTTAGTTCTAGGGTGATACGGCGTTGAACGAATGTGCGAGATGTTATTAGCTTTACAAAAGTCTGTGACAATCATTCGAGGTACACCTAAGCGACAAAAGATCTCCCGGAGTGCTAAGACCGTACATTCGACTGTCGTTTTATTTATTGGAATCACCTCTAACCACTTCGTTGTTGCATCCACTACAATCATCCACATTTTTGACTCGAATGGTCCAGCGAAATCAATATGAATTCTGGACCAGGGTTCATTCGGGATATTCCAATAATGAACAGGCGATTCCGGATCTAGTGGCCGCGAGCTCTGACACGGTTTGCACTTCGCGACATATTTCTCGATCTCACTGTTCATATGCGGCCACCACGCATGCATCTTCGCGATTGATTTCATAGCAGTAGATCCAGGATGACCTTCATGAAACATGTCCAAAAAATTCGCTCTGTTTCCTCGAGGTACCACGACGCGCCCTCGCCACATTAAGATGTCTTCCTCCATCGAAATTTCATCTCTTTTCTCGTAGTATGTGTATAACTCCTCAGGCAGTTCTTTCCTAGTGGGCCAACCACTCTGAATGTGCTTAGCAACCATCAGCAATTCGGGGTCTTTAAGAGTCTCGCGTTTAAGACTTTTTTCGGAAACAGGGCAGCACTCTGCTCGAAGGGAAGTACTTGCATCGCATCCTGTACCATATCTTTTTCGAACGACGACTCAGCCACTGGTAAGCGTGATAAAGCGTCAGCTGGTCCATTAGCTTTCCCCGAGACGTACTCTATTTTGTAATCGAACGAACTCAAACGAATTGCCCAGCGACTCAATCTGTTCAAGACTGTTTTCGGTAAAGGCACATTTTCGCCAAATATGTGTAACAAAGGTTTGTGGTCAGTGCGTAGAATAAACTTTCTACCGTAAATAAAATGGTTAAACTTCGTCACAGCAAAGACTAGAGCTAGAGCTTCCCTGTCGATAGCGGAATAGTTATTTTCGGCTTTAGTGAGCTATGGCTATGGCTGTCAAATGTTCAGTAGTGGGATGAATGCCCTTTGAGTCAATAATGTGGCCCAAATACTTGACGGACTCTTCCAACCAACGACACTTGTTAGGCTGCGCGCGAATTCCAGCGCTTTCTAACCGCGACAGTACGTTATGTAAGTTCATAAAATGTTCCTCGTTTGTTTTCCCTGTAATTATCATATCGTCTAAATAACGTGCTACGCCCGGTAACCCAGACAAAATCTTGTCCATTAGCGCTTGAAAACAATGTGGCGCAAAATTCACCCCAAACGGCATGAGACGGTAACGAAAAATACCTTTGTGTGTGATGATATTTAGATATTTCC